>MU385786.1:0-162560 GCA_022497155.1 Whalleya microplaca
CCCTAGCAGCTGACAGCAGGTCAGCAGGTGACAGCAGGTCAGCTAGCCACAGCTATCAGCAGCAGCAGCAGCAGCAGCAGCTGACAGCCTCCCTTACTACTGAAGGTGGCATTCAAGTAATAAGGTGTATCAGGGTGTGTAAAAAAGTGTCATCCGATATCGTCGTCCATACAAATTGTATACGTGTCAATAGCTGGCTACATCCAGCCACATACCAAGCACAATCAGCTTGTTACCGTTGCCCATGTAAAATGGACAGGTTTGTATGCAAAAACATACAGTCTGGTATTTCTAGTGTTATCGCGCTCTGTGTTCCTGGTGTCCTGGTGTATAAAAAAAAGAAAATTCGTAAATCGTGAGTAACAAATGACGTGGATGTGATATATAGATAAAGCAGCTGGCTGGCTATCGATCGAGCATATAGTTTAGTTCGATTTGTATGGGAGACAGGTGGCTATCGGACGGAATGAAATAGTCGCGCGCGATATGTCGGATGAAAATAAAGTGAGCTCGACAGTAGATATACTTCAAGTAGCTATTACTAGTGAATTCTGTGCCTCCGTAACTTATGGTACAACAAAAAGGACTGTTTTGCTCGATTAATCAGAAGGCGAAGAAGTTGAAGCCTGTCCGGGGGGGAGCCAAATGTCTTGGGACAGGGTGTCAGGGTGAAACGAAAGTGAGATATCAAGTCAAAATAAGTGTATATTAGCTGCCAGAGCTATATGTGTGTGACTATCTGACTATCTTGTGATATCTGTTATAAAAAAGTGAAGGAGATGTGAGGGAAAAGGTCAGCTAAATACAGGTATGTGATCCACTGTAAATTGCCCTGTGGAGTGCCCTGTGAATACCCTGTGGAGTGCCCTGTGGAGTGCCCTGTGACGTGGCTCCAGGGGGCTTCTAGTGGCTCCTAAGCTGCTGTCAATACCCGTAATCCCCTGCCCCATTACATTATGACAATCTGCGTTGAAATAGCTCTGCGGGGCTAGTTACGACCCAATGTCTTGCTGCCGCTTATACGTAGATCAAGGGGCTCTGCTCCCTTCTAGCTTCACCTTACAACACTCAAGCCATTATACTCGCCACCTTGTCCTACGTTGATAAACTATTTTATTTGTTATTTTTTATGAAATGCAAATTTCTTCATGGCCAACCGATGTAACTCCGATTTGGAATGTAATAATGGAATTGTTGAATATATCAATATAGGCATTATGAAGAGTTTTGTGTTAGCAGGCCTCTAAAACGATGAGGCATGAAGTAAGCTTGGAGAAGGAGCAAGTAATCATTTTGTCTGAGCTCCGATTATAATGATTCGAATACAACCCGAAGCCTTGTAATATCACACTATCTTCAAACCCGGCCTAGGACGGGGGAGGATCAGCCAGAGCCTTGCCAGTGGAATAGGAAGGTCGACAGCAGATATAAAATAATATCTACGGGCTCAGATCCATATCCGGGAGAATAGATCATATAGCTAGATGAGCATACGAGGTCTTATGCATTGTCGCTACGTTGCCCTAGAAAGTCAGAGTAGCGTTCAGCGATCCTTAGGAGTTAGGTGCATTCGGTGGAATTTGGGGCTGAGGAGTCTTACTGATTCTGTCAGTGCCATGCTGTTGGTAAAGGCAGTCGCATGACTGGCTGAGCCAACAGAAGAAAGAATGGAGGGAGCTCATTCCTCTTCATCCAGTGGTTATTGTGGCTTAGGTATGCATGTAGCACCTTAAAACTGATTTGCTGAATCCATATGTCATTGAAACGGAACTTGGTGGCCATGAGGTGGTCACGCAGACCAAAGCTTAGACTGAACAGGAATGCTTTCGGTGAATCAGCGAATATCGGCAGCATGCATACTTTGACGAATATAGATTTTAATACTCTTGTGTTATCACAGCGCCTCGGCGGCTTTTACCTTTGCTGAAATCAGGAAAGATTGAGATATTGCTCATCGGCTTCAATATCGGCCGAAGAAAAATCGAAGACATAGCCATACTATATAGTGTATATATTTAGTCTCGTCTTGACTAGTCAGCAGACGGAAGACTCTTGATTTGCTCGATGGTAACACGAGCTATTATCTGGTCACACGTAGCTTGGTCGGCGCACATGAAAACAATGTTATCAAGAGCAATGATCATTACTTGATGACCTCTTTTTTTGCTGGGCGATATGTCCGTTACGAGCGAAGACTTGGAAAGTTAATTATCCGCTGTGTTGTCGCGTATGCAGAATCCTTTCCCGCGAGGCTTGACGGTGCGATGGCATATTCGCTGTAGGACAAGACATACTACGTGGTAGGCAATTCTTTAAATAGCATATGCCAAGGACTTGGCACCGGCATGTTGCTTCTGGTGATTGACCCAGCCCCGGATGTTGGCTTCGATGCATGCGGCACAGCCACAAGTGTTGTCCCCAGTATTCGTATTGGGACAAGTTCTCGAGTTTTGCTGATGCTAGATTCACTGATCATCAAAGTAGATCTCTATTGTTAGCTGGGGCTTTTCTGTAGTTACAATCGGTTGCTCAGCCGTGCTTTGCTGTCTGCATTCCACCGTCTGCATCATCCAACAACAAGCTGAACATATTACTCACCAGCCTCATCTCAAGCTGTACTAACATCATGGGAGACGCATATATAAGCTTTATGAGCAACAGGCAAAACATAAGCATTCATCACGGCGTTCTCCATCCACTGCAGATCTTCATTAAACAACAACCACATCCTTCTTACACTTTGCTCTATCAGCTGCATATTCCTAATTCTTTATAATATTTGGGCCAGACTGAATTCCTATCATCACTATCATAATTACTTTACCCATAATCAATATGTTGTCGACTATGAAAACTGCGACTTCCCTGGCCTGCCTCGCAGCAGTTGCCTTTGCCAATCCCATACACATTGATGCAACTAAGTTAGCATCACGCTGGGAAGACTGTCCAACAGGCGAGCAATGGTACACATGCGCCAATGGCTACAAGGGCTGTTATAGTGTAGACCCGTGTGCTCTCCCGCCTATCACCAGCACTACGCCTTCTGCTACGGCGGCCTGCCCTACCGGCACCGCCAAGGCCAAGGTCAACAAGCCTACTATGTATAATTTGTATCCGGATCAACCGGACCTTTCTGAACCATCTGTTTCTCGCTTGGAGATTCGAGTTGGTAAGGATGTCACGCCTCTCAACCAAGTCGCCGTCTTCAAAGGCATCCCTGAAGGCGCAAAACACTGTACTATGGGTTGGTCTCAGGCTGACTCAGCACACCGCAACTTCTCGACCACTGGCAGTGGTCTCGTCACTTTGAATCAACTGACGGGATTCCCTGCTGATGGCGCGCCTGTGTCTTCCTCAAGCGTGGCAAAGTTCGAGGACCCGGCCGCGCCCAAGACATCTCCCGAGTTCACAAGATGGGACGAATCCGCTGAAGCTTCTGATCATACCAATGGCCAGGTGGATTGTAGCACGGAGATGTACTTCAAGATCTCGCCTGGCGAGGGGAACAACGAAGGTTATGTCTACCTGGATCAGGATGATAACAATGGGCTGTGGGTTCAATATACTTGCTAGAGGGATACTCGGTAATAGCGAAACATAGATGGATAGGTACCTAGGCCGGTGTTTTAGCATGCTTTGGAGTTCTGGATGAGGGTTCGCATGCCTGGTGTTATTACATTAGCTTTTTAGTTTGGATTACACCTGTTAGGAAGCATCAGTTTACTGTTTAATGTGTACTTCTGGTTCTTCAACGCCGTCTAAGCAGCCCTGTAATTTGCCTCGAACGTCGTGAATGAACATAACTATAGGTTGTCACCATTAATAGCTTCCGCTATATACTTAGTATCGAGACAAGGGTAAAGAAAGCAATGATCCTGCAGCATCTGCAGGCATTACATGCGCATCTAGTTGATATTCAAGTATTTGATCTCTCGGCTGAAGTCATAAGAATAGGAATACATGTAATCTAGGAGGTATCAGTGAAGCTAGGATTGATTCCTAGTAGTGAAATTGATAGTTTACTACGAGCTCACCCGAGGTAGACGGATGTTGCAGAGTCGGGGAACATACGACTAGCTTGACAAAGAGCATGATGAATCTCAAGGTATAAGCGAGGATAAATTTGGTATTAGATACTAAATGAAAGTGCGCCAAGATATAACCCCTGTGGATTGTCAATGCGGGTTCTTTCTTCCCTCTCCTCGACTAATCCGTACACAATACTGAATCAATAAACCGTAGCAAGCCTTGGAGAAACTGAGCGCGACTAGGTAAAGAGCCGGTCCATGCTGAAAGAATGCCGTACATAAGGTTATATAATGCTGGTCTATTTTTTCGCAGGCCTTTTGGAGTCTTGCGGTATCGAGCTCAGGACAAGCATGAAGTCTATGTACGATACCCCCTGACCCGGCTTGATCCATCGCATGCAGGGTGGCCTGTGTGTCCGTTGCTAGGGCAACGCTCTCTATGAATTCGTATCAAATATGTTCGTTTGACTGACTGAGCTGTCAAGACTCAAGAACGAGGTTTGATAGTGTTGAAGATTGCCGTACTCGGGTTACTAACGCGAGTTATTAGGCAGTCATTCGGAAGCTCTCCTTTGCAAGATGCTACACCTACATCCGCATGCTCCCTGAAGCGCACTGATTCGGCGATTGTATCAAGATACTGACTTCTTAATACCGCTGTCATATACAAAACCTAATAAATAATCCTAATAATTGCATTTCGTCTAGTTCGCGATTAGTCGCGCCTCCACCGTAGGCCTCCACCGTCAAAGATGTAGGCTGCTCTCGCGCTTGGTCACTGAAAGGTTTTCTGGATGTACTTTATACCGTTTTGGGTATATTGGCATTTCATTGGATAATATATGAACTTTCATGCGGGTCGAAGGACCGTAATCGCAGCAATTTCGTTCGAAAGGGGGCAATTATCAGCGACCGTAGGTGTGTTCAAACTACTGGAGAATCCTGTACGGCTGCCTCTTGCAAACAATGGACTGGTCAGATATTACATGAGCAAAGGTCGCATTGATTATCACATTGCAGGGCTAAAGGTATAGGCGGTTTCTCCATGTATTCGTACGTAAGTTCTACCGATTCAGAGGGTCTATTAATGACGGGCGGATGTTTAATATCTATATGCATCACCCAAAAGCTGCCCAAAGAAATCGTGAATTTTGTCACCAGACCTGAACTGGCCTGATCTACCCTAAGCTGCTGCTGCTGCTTTTGACAGAGCGGTCGGTGATCCTCCGCCCTGCCTGGGAGCCTCGTTCACGGCCACCACCCCGGCTAGAGCTGCCTTATGGATCCAGGTTACCAGTGAAAAACCTAACAGCAGGCCAACTGCGTCTGTTGAGCCTCATCTCTTCCGGGTGGCCTATGGGAACACATTCATTGACAATTTTGAACGCCAACTGCATATGCGGATGACCATTACAACCAATCATTATTGATTTCATACCTGCATAATCAGGGACTCGGATTCATTGCAAACTAAGGACATAATAGCTACAATGTAGAATAAGGTGATTCGGAGTAAAAATACCAGGGCTACTAAAACACTGCTAGACGTCAGATATAACATGGGTCGGATCCAATCATATTGATATCTGCCTCTTAATTGCAATGACAACTATATAAGCACCTAGCACTAATCTCACCCCTGGCGGTGCTGACAAGTGTCGAATTCTATACTATCTCACTGATGCTTAAATGTTGCCTGACCTGGGCAGGCAACTGAGCATTAGGTAGGCTGTCAACTCTACGAATCTGGCCTCGATGTTGATTTGAGGGTTGAGGACTGCCGTACAAGGCTCTGGTGAGCAATGTGTATATTTAACAGGCTATCCGCCTCTCTTACCTAGTAGGTGAACCTTGAGACAGTCAAACCTCATTATTCCTGTTTCAGTCAAAGCATCATTATACCAATACCTAGTCTAGACAACTAGACTCTATATCCCCGTTCCATACATTATATCAATCGGGTTCCATTCCTAGCGTTATGTGTGCCAATCACCTCAAGATCCAAGACAAAGTACCGAGTCGAAGGAACTATGGCATCCAACCTCCAATACATTCCACCCAATACCGAAACCCTGAGCGATATCGCCACCGATGTGATTCGCCTGCTCCGCGCGGCTGGTGAGACCGTCGGCGTGGCCGAGTCTCTCACGGCGGGCGGCGTCATGGCGGCATTGACTTCAATCCCGGGTGCTAGCGCTGCATTCCGCGGCGGAATCGTCGCGTACGCCACACCGCTCAAGCAACTTCTGCTCGATGTCGACAGTGCCCTTATTGCCAAAGAAGGCGTTATCCATGCCGATGTTGCCGCGCAGATGGCCGAGGGCGCAAGGAGAGCAACCACATTCGACGGTGCCCAAACCACGTGGGGAATCGGGACCACGGGTGTGGCGGGCCCGGATACTCAGGACGGGAAGCCTGCCGGGACGGTCTATATCGGCGTGGCGGGCCCTGGGGCAGCTCGGGGGTGGGGCCCATTCTGTTTTCCTGGGTCAAGGGAACGAGTGCGTGAGGCAACTGTTATTGAAGCACTGTCGAGGTTAAGGGACGCGCTGGCCAAGAGACGTGGCGATGATGGTGAAAGAACGAGGTAAAGGATGGATAATATTGGAGTCGCCCGAGGATATTGTGATGATCACTATGTGAGAACTGCTCACTTCACCTGGGAAATATGTGCCTCTGTAGCTATTCCTATGCATAATTTGAAGCTTAATGCATTTAGCATTCTGTTTCTTTCCTGATCTAGTAGCATGGATCGCTCGTTCCCTATGGAGAAGCTCTGTCATAACAAGGTGGCTAATATAGCCCACCCTGTTGGTCTATATGTAGTTAAACCTCCCCCAACGCTCCTCAGGCTTAATTATTATTTAGTATTACTTACAATTTCTCTTCTCTTCCAACACCTAGTTTACCAACACAAAGATCGCCATTCTGATATAACCATATCTCATTAGCCTCATAAGGTTACGTAGTTGAATAGTGTCCCGAGAATATCTTCGAAATTCATTCAATTGAACACAGTTCTGTGCTTCGTCATTGCTATCTAGTGAATCAATATTCGTGGTAATTGTGGGTTAGAGCTGCTGATACTTGACTTCGTAACGTAGATGTCGAGCCCCGGAAATAGGGGTTGATGTGCAAATCTAATATATTATTAACGGTATGACATATCAATGGGTCTAAATGTTTTCCATAACTAGTTAAGGATTTTGTATAGGCATTGATCAATCCTGTATGGATGAGCATGGAATGGAGGTTTGGATTGTGACGTAGGCACTTAATTAAACTAGAACAGCAAATCAAGGAAACACATCCTATAGGATGAGTCGCGGATTGGTGAGTATCACCCTCCATACGGGACAAGCCGTAAAGTACACAATCTTCCTTCTACTTAAAGCCCAACTCCCTTCATCTTGAACTCAAAATATATCACTGCCATACCCAGATTCTTCAACTCAACAAACTCATCGTAGCTAGAAAATTCAATATGCAGTTCTTCTATATCTTCACTCTAGTAGCTGGTATTTCCACGACTGCTGTTTCTCAGGTTAGTATATGAAATCACTTTCCTCAAATATTCATTTAGAAGATGTTACTTCGAAGCTATATATCTTATTCACAACTAGTTACATCCCTAGAGAAACCCAGCAAGCGCCAGGATGAGTAATTGCTGACTCCTGAATGCGTAATAGGATATTCCGAGTGGCTGGTTCCAATACTCAAGGAACCCTCCAGCAATCGTAAGTAAACTAACCATCTTCGTGAATCTCACCAGTCTTTCACGTGCATTTGCTGAATCAATTACAGGGCAAGCGCAGCGATGCTGCCATTGACTGTCCGGCTAGCTGGCCAGCTAGTTGCGGCGTGAAGGACGCTGTCCAAGTTTGTGCTGTAAGTCTATGCTGCAGTCGTCGAAATAGGCCCTGGCTAACGAGTTTTGTTCAGCTCAACCAATGTACAACATAATATAGGAAGGAATCTGTTTATAGTGCACTTATTTAGTCAATGATTTTGTTGTAGTACATGGATTATGCAACAAATATTAATAAACTTCCGGTTGTATTATCATGACAATACGCATATTGAAGTATTGCGAAACCTATATATATATTAACGTGGGCTATTACGCCTCTGCACATCCAGAAGGAGGCGTAATAGTCAACGCTGGTAGACGAGCAATTTGGGCGTTATCTGTCTTCTCACTTTGGCAACAGCCAATCATGGTAGCAATTTATTTGCAAGAGAACTATATAAGGCAGAGATCTCAATTTATGAACTAACTATCTATACTAGCAATTTGATACAAATAGTGGACGGTGTAGGATAAGTTTCGAGTGTAAGACTAAGATGTTTGAGATGTGGCATGTCATCCGCATTAAAAACAATCTCCCATGCGACGGAAACAGGCAATCTTCCAACAATTCTTCACCAGCATGTTCCGTACTTCAAAGAGACTGAAATACTCAACAGTAGTCTTCAGGGTCGTTGTCGACATAGACGTGCTTGGTGTTGCAAGTGCCGGAATCGAAGAGCGCCGTTTCTACAAAGAGTTAGAAATGTTGTCGAAGGGGGTGGGTAAATGGGCTAATTACCATCTACGTCCAGGTCCTCAGCTGGGCTCCTGATTACCCCCTGGGTAGCTTCAGGGGTGAGAATATTCTCACATTCAATCTGCTTGTCGCCGCCATCGACTGCGCTGCCGGTAAAGACATCGATCTGCTTCGCGTCTGAGGATCTCTGAGGTTAGCGTAATGTCGTGTTTTCTCCATTATCTAAAAACTCACCACAGCTTGCACAGTCGTCTTCCCTGCGCAAATATTTCTTCAGGTATGGCGAGTAGATCGTCTCGCAGACCTGGTACTCGCCCCCAGCGCTTGCAAAAGTCACTGGATCGGCATAGGTGCCAATTCCGCCCGCTTCATAGTTCCGGCCTCCGCAATCGTGTGCTACCGCAATTGAACCCGCGGGGTCATTGTCCGGACTCCCGTAGAAGGTCACTTTTACGCCTGTCGTGATAGAGCAAGCGTATACGACACTAAAGCTGGCTAGCAGGGTCCAAAGGGCAACTGAGAGATGCATTGTGACAAGGAATGAGAGGCTGGTGGATCAGGTCGTGTGGGATCTTTAACAGATGAAGAGAGGATATGCTTGACGCGCAAGTTATGATTGAGAAGCTCTTGTTTCGTGGTTGAAACTGTCAATATGGGACAAAGTAATGAGGAGGGTGTGTTTTAGCATGAAGAAGTCGGGCAAGTGATTTTGGGAGGTGGAAGAGTCGATATATATAGGAATAGTTGACATGGTCAAATGAACGACGACAAAGCAGAAGTTGGGTACACACCAACAACATCCTGCTAGCCTTCCAGCACTTGGATTGATGATGTATGCTTCCTCGTGGCCACTTCCGTAAGTTAATTTCTTTTTCAGCACGTGTAGCAGCTTCCGCTATGTATGGTTCAAATGGATAACGAGAGCTTAATAAGTGTATTCAAGTCGGTAAGGAAGCGAAGGAGCTAGCTGAATCTCCCTTGAATTATGATTTGGGCGCTTTGAACTTCCACAGATAAGCTGTGTCACTAGATACATTGGGCAGGTCTCGCGTTATATTGCTTCTAAGAGAAGGTGATATACGGCTGAGTCTAAGCCACTGAACTTACTCTGGTGCTCACTCTCGTATCACAACTGTAGGACTCCCGGATGGTAAGTATCACAACAGACTGTCAAGCATTGTCCTCATCCTTGGCATTCATAACTATCAGTTGAGGCTGGCTCGACAACGTATATGATAAGGTATAGATATGTAGCCAACTATAGGCGATAAACAGTATGAAGGAGCTGAGACTGTTGATGGTGGTTAATGGAGCTGAAAGGGGGTTTGGTCGGAGTAGAAACAGCCCGATATGATTTAATTTTAGCAGCTGCGTTGTCACCCATTATTGAGTTTTAACAATACATGGCACTCTTATCGTATTTTCCTAGTCGGTCTCACACTATGAATTGATTGCGTATAGGGAGATCACGCAAGAGAGGACTCGGACACGCCTGCGTCATAGTAAAATGATGAATTATATGATATACCCGCGTAGAGATAATTGGCATCTTTGAGTTAGACTCTGACGACAATGCTTGAATGTTCGCACGCATCTAGACTTAGCGCTACAGACAGATCAATGGTTATGTGTAACCGCGCAAAAGCCACGTAAGCTGACACCCACACACAGCTGAAAATCCAGTTTCTCTACAGTGAGTGCCAATTCATAATCTGACGAATTTCAGGAGGCACGACTGCGACTCTCATAAATATCGCGTAGTCCATAACAAAATGCATACCTTTTGGCAGAAGAACCTGTTTTTCGTTTAATTAAGATTTAAGCCGTGGAATTATAGGGTTTCAGGGACGTACATATCTATTACGTGCGAAGACTTCCGGCATACCAAGAATTGAATGGATATGTGAAGGCCGCAGAACCTTGCACCGCATATACACTTACTACAGTGTAGGCTGATGACATTTAATAGTCTGAATATTTCTTACTGAAGACGGGCACATCGCTTTGGCTGGTGGTAGATTACGCTTGATCACATTACGCCTCTCGGGTCACCAGTCTCACCTCAGTTTTGCCAATATATCAGTTACAGATTAGGTATTATACAGCGCTGGAACTACAGATACGAACGTAATCATATGTTTCGATGCACAAAAGTCTCTTCATCTAAAGCCACATAAATTTGAATCAACTTGCCATATAATGGTGACTCTAAGTGTTGCGGCTGGGCTAATAAAGTGACTTCGGTTCGATTCCTAACTCATATTTGTGTCGGCTCTATGCTGGCTGGTTCTGAGTCGGTACTGCAGCCGTCCTATGCGCCACGGAAGTATTAATTTAAAAACATCCCTTCTGTAGACTTGCAGGTAGACATAGGTAGATTGCTTTTTGTCCCTGGACATTCAAAATTTAGGGCCACTACTCCGTATTGGCTTGGGTCCAATAATCATTTATCCCCTTCTATTCTAGAAGCTTTGGCGCAAGACTAGGTATATAACACCGTACCTAATAAGTTGCCGCCCAAGACCATGAAGCATAAAAACCCATGGCAATGGAAACATTCTTGGTCATATGTGTATTTGTACACTACTCGCTGGGATATGGTGGGCGACCAAGATTCCCTCGCAACCTCGCCATGCTGATAGGAATCATAGAACCCCGTAAATTCTAGATCTAAATGCATATGGTCAAGCTGATAGAAGGTAGAGATCGATGTTATTGAAGTTCATCTATCTACTCCCTTAGGTAATCAAGATATCCAAACCACAGCGCCACGCTTTGTGCTACTCTTATGAAAACAAAACATTGCCTAAACCGACCTCACACCCATGACATCCAACATAGGTGATCATTGCCCGCTAGTACCATATATGAGTACAGTTTCATCCACTGTTACTCACGATTATTCAGATCGAGAGATTAGGCTCGTGAATTTCAGTCATATGCATTTTGTCTAGAATTCGGTCTCCTGGGCGTATGGCTGACTCGTCGCTGGTCGCGCCCAGGGATAGGTGGGCTAGTGGTGGTGTCGTCTTCTACAGGCGAGTATCCAGTCCGCCTGTTCTCGAAATCTGCGACGTGGTGTCTAGTGCTGCTCTCGTGATCAAGGTGTCTCGAAACACGTCTCAAAGGACGAGTCTCTTTGGCGTCGTTCTGTTTTTCAACTTCTGTATAAGCCCCTTTCTTGAAGTTACCGAGTCCGAATCGTGATGGATGTGGAAAATGCGTCATGATAAGGACAACAAAGTAGCAGATCGTGATCGTCGGTAACATCCAAGTACTTCCGATGAACCTCGCCGCGCCTTGGTCATGAAGTACCGCATCAGATTTACTGGCTATGGTCGTTAGGAGCCCTAGGCCAACAGCAATGAGAAGGCAAAAGGCGGTCCTGAAAATATTGAAGGGCGACCATCCTTTTCGTTTAGATATGGCGTGCATGACTGTGAGGAAAAGTAGAACAATCCCAGCGCAAGCGAACGAATAGATGAACTGCACATTGTGTCAATGCTCGTCTCAACTTCCAATACGGCAAATGCCACTATGTTATGACAGGCAAGAGAGAAGGGAAAAACACTTACGACTAAAACAAATCTTCGCCCAATAGAAGCTGAGGCCGCGGTCTGCATATGCTCACTCGTGTAACCTTCATGCTCAGACTCCTCCGGGGCTTCGATTCCGAATGCGGCATAAATGGCATTAACCATTGTATATATAAGTTCAGTAACATCCTGCCTAAAGTGTTCATATGTGTCGGCATCGGGTTCCGAGCTGCTCCAAAATGAGTCGGGAATGTCGGAAATCTCAGCGAGGAGTTCCTTGACCGATTCCCATGTCTCAAGAACGTTGGTCGGTTGGTACTTTTCCAAGAATGGATAGATAACGTCCTCCAGCATCTTGGACACCTCCTTAGAGGTTGGATTTTCTGGCAGAGAGTACTGTCCCTTGACGACTTTGTCTATAGCTGCGCTTATAGATTCAAGGACACGAGCCCAAACAAAGAACTGATTAGCGCCCTCGAGAAGGAGGGTGAGAGCGATATGAAAAGGTAGATGTATAGACGCCCTGTGGAGTCATATCAGCGGAATTGTCAAGAGAGGTTGAAACGCGTCCGAGCCAAAATCATACTTACCACCAGACCTGATGTCGTTTTGACATCGAATGTTCTTCATGCATCCAATCGAAGTACAGCTGAAAAATAATATAGATCAAAGCGCATGACGCCGTCGCGATTCCAATGAGTGCCGGGCCTTTTACAAGTCAGCTACTATTAAAGAATCTGTGAGAGAACACATACTCCATGTTGTAAACTGGGTGTCTTTTACATAAGTATCTTTCACGATAAGAGTTACACTCTTAGTTAGAATTATTACACCTGTATTCTTTGTTAGATGGATCTCGTAGTACACTGCAAGTCAACATACCTTCTCCAAGGATCACAAGAGTGAGGAGATTCAAGCGCTCGCCCAAGTGGGTGCCAAGGAAGGTCAGAACGGAATGCGCCTGGGATAGACCAAGATGTAATCCCATCTCAACGACACCGCCGACGTACCACACGACAAATACTCGACTCGAGTGGCCTAAATTGTACCGAAACGAAATTCCGAAGTAGACTAGTGCGGTAACAAGATGCAATAGAGCCGTTATGAATAACGACCCCCTGCCATCAACGTACTTCCGAACCTGGTATGCCACCACGCCATATTGGATAAACAGGACGAACCGAGAGACAGCGAGAAATAACGACATTGTCCTAAACACCTCCACAATCTGCTCATCTGGGTTGAAGCTCGTGCCAATCTCAGCAAACCCCACCATTACTCCAAGGTGGATTGCTTTGCAGCATCGCTCTAGAACGCTGTCGGCAGTGTACCGGACATCGTAAAGGGTGGTGATTAACCATGTTGTCCATAGGAGACTGTGAGAGATTAGTCGACGTACGTCCGAAGTAAGAATATTGTTTAACTTACACCATAAAGCCAATAAAGGATCGGAATCGTTCAATATCAGAGATATCATGTATCTAGCACACAAGTCAGCTCCGGCACGTGGAGAGATGCATTAGGAATACACACGCTCGTAAAGACATTCAAGTTGGCCACGAACCACAGATCGTAGAACAACTAAGTCACTGTTAGTTACGGGAAAAGTAGATGAGCACCATCTCTGAGCGGACCTCAAAATTTGTTGCCGAGTCAGTCTGTCCAGTGTTAGCTTAGGGTCCAGAATTAGAAACATTTCATGGCAGCTCACTTTGGCGAATACCGGGGGAATGCGTGACCGTTTCTCGTTGCTCAATTTTACCGTGCCTCCAGTCTCATGTTCGGCTCCGTGAACAACATGAACATGTCCTCCTGGCTGCTCGGGCTCAACAAGGCGGGTACCCACAAGCCGTAAGCGTCGGCCGGCGTAGTCAAGGTGGTTTTCAGCCATATTGTAGATAGATAAAGACAAGCTCGTTCCGGCAGCCTCTATTTCACAGGAAGAAAAGGCAATTCAAGCGAGTGAAGTAGAGGCCAAGAAAAGAGGCTCACTGCACAATATATCTGAAGACGATCTCCCGTGTGGCATACCCAAAAATGATTCAGCTGGCTGGGTGGTGGGTCTTGCAAGCACTTATCTGTAAGCAGAGAACGAGAACGAGGCATTGTTTTGCAGCTTTTGTGGGTATTGTACAATAGTTTAATATGTCACTGTAGGATCTCACCGGGTTGGTGCTCCGTAGATTTGTTAAATCCGGGCTGCAGCTTGAAGCACTGCGGCCTAACTCGCGACAGGACAGTAGTAACGCGATTTTAAGTGGATTACCTAATAGGGCTGAACTTCCAGCTCACAAGCGATGCTACCAAAAAATCCTCCCCCCGGGATCCTATTGCTGGTGCCAGCTCCATCGTGAGTATTCTAACCAATCAGCTAGTGCTCGCTTACACCGTAACGCAGGATCGTTACTATTCAAGTAATTCATACTGCATTCAGAAATGCTAGTGTGCTTATAGTGACTTGGGTCCTAGTATAAAACAACCAATTGGAACAACCTACTAAGTACCGCTACAGCCGCAGGTATGCATATAAATGGTACTAGTTGGCAAGGTAGTTTTTTTATAGATATGTAATTGGGAAAGTATAAGATAATACATAAATACTGGTATCCTTTATCTATGGGTGTTCTCATGTTGCGAACTTATCATTAACGTTGTGCAGAATTCCTTGCTAGAACTTGATCTGTTCGGGCGGCGCGGAATTAAGCTCAGGTCCGGAATACATGGAAGAAGAACCATTGCCCAAGCTGCCCTGGTCAACACGGATTTCCCGTCGATTGGGCACTGGTTATCATACATGTATGTACTAAGTATGTACGACTTTACCATCCGAGTGGACGTCCGACTCCAGCCACAGGCGGCTGGTCTGGTCTAATGGTGAGTGAACGATATGAAGAAATCTCGTTGGCGAATAGACCGAACACGAATGCAGTTTCGACTGGCCTCACTGCATCTGCCTGAGCTGCCTAGCTGACAAGCCTGACTAGTGGGGTTGGGATGAATTGTATCAATCGTAGGCTGGGCAGTCTGGGTCATCGCAATAAGTGTCTTTGGCAAAGATCGGCAGTGCTATCTCAGGCTTCGTGCAGGCCTTTCGCCTCCTTTTAGCTTTGTCGCATTGCTCAATTGTGGATTTCCACTGGCCCGTGCTACTGTCAACGAATCGACACCCGCACATGTAGAATAGATCGCGTGTTTTACACATACTTCTAGTCCCTAGATTGAGGCGTGTTAGGTTGTGTTTGTGATTGCAGAATTCCGTGGTGATGCTGTGATTGGTTGGCCGATATTGACTCTTAGCACAGACAGTTCGAAGAGATGCAGGGGACTTCGTGTCCGGTGGACCTCATTGTCAATTTTTACAAATTTTTAGACAAAAAGAAACCAGGAGGACAAGGCGATGCGTGTGATCCAATAGTACAACACATAGATGTCTTTGTTGCTCTAGAGACTATTCAACTTAAGTTGCCATCAATAGTGTAGTCCCAAAGATTATCGAAGACGTTTTGAACAGGCAGGACAGCTTGTCAGGATTGTGCTCGACTTTACATAGTATGTTTGGTTCCGCTTTATTACAGGGTCAGTTATATGAATGGCAGCATGGACTGCATAATTCTAAATTTTACATTTCATTACTATAATCTGTATTTTCGTAACCATTTAATGATATAATTATGCTACTGAGACTCGCAAAGAGTATTAGTTGTCGAGGAGCCCAGCGAGTCAACATTGTGAATGAATTCACCTTCGGTCAAAGACCACGTTCATCCGATGTCTCTTTCGGCTTTGATTTCATCATTATGTTGACATACGCCTTGCATTGTTGAGTCTTTGAGGAAACAAATCGGCTTTGTCGGCAATACCAGCATAAGGGGGTACATTCAGACAGGGCCCACCACGTGCTACCCGCCTTATGAAAAATCACCATATTACGAATTCCGAAGAACTCTTGCATCCAACTCAGAATCCATCTTACCGTATATTACACTTTAACATGTGCTGGGATGTCGCTATCAAGCTCTCGTGCAGCTGTAGAACGAAAGAAGTTCGCATAGTCTGTCTATTCGTCAAGGAAGGGTACACTTGCGAAGGGGTTGAGAAAGTCCAAGATAGGTCGATTTACTGGTGTAAGAATGATGTATGTCGGTATCGCGCATTCAAACGCTTGGATCGCCAGATGAAATATTTGGACGAGGAACAGTGGGACCGGGCCAACGAGCGACGGCTAGAGACGGTTAGACAGCAGCTTTTAGAACAGCAGCAGAAAAGCTCAGGTTTAGATGATTGGAATATAAGTCACTATTAAAGGGGTAATTGATGTTAAGTGCGAATATGAATTCAATAAACGGCACAACAACTTGTACAGCTGTACATAATAACGGGTACATAGATATGTCAAGAGCAGGATGCAATGGCAGAAGAAATTCAGGAACCTATGTATCTATTGTACTATATATTTTCCATACGGTTTCTTCTCGGTGTCAAAGATGTAACAATATTAGACTTAAGATTATAGTAGAGTAGAGTTGAAAGGCTTAACCCCCGCCCAATTTGCTTTGCCTTATACAACTTTTTCAAAACTCCAAATAAACACCTCTGGCCTTATATAGACGGCTGATGAAAGGGAAGATATGTACATACCAGCAAGATCATTGTAGAACCCCTAGTCTATCCCAAACATATTCCAATTCTAAGCTCAATTACATCAGTCCTACTAAGCTCCCAAGCAACAGTGCCCCAATCACTGCGCCATAACTCGCGCTGGCTCTATCCCCCATGGCCTGAGCCGGACTATCGAAGGTACCGCTCGAGGAGTCAGCTGAGCCGTCAAATGCACTTTCACTGCTACTATTACCCGCAGAAGTGCTAACCGACTCTGAAGGAGGCATGATGCTGACCAGGGCGCCCAGGACGCTCATCTGCGGGCCGGCGCCGGCCTTGTCATCGAACTTGCCGCTGCTCCAGGAAAACCCGCACAGACGGCCGTTGTCGCCGCCGGTGCACTGGGCCACGGCCGCCTTAGCGCTCTTCTTGAGAACAGGCAGGATCTTGCGAGCCGTGTATGGGGCCATCTGCATAGTCGAGGCCAGGAACCGGTGCAGTAGGCCCTTGTAGAAGAGCATGTCGGTGTTGCAGTCGTCCTGAGACTCGCAGGACCCCTCGATCGCGATGCCGTCCTTGTTGAAGAAGAGGTCCAGGGTGTGGTCGAGAAGCCCGTCGAGACGTTCCTTCCAGTCATCGTCTGCCGTCTACCTGCCAGTCAGCAATGGAGGACAAGGGGTATTGTGGGATGCAATAGCGGATGCTTGGCTGAGATATTTTGTTTGCTGTGAATAAATGCCGTAGTGGGGAAACAGCAACATACCATGTTGTAAAGATGCGCGCAACCTTGGATAAGCTCGGCAGCGGTGTACGAAAGCTGCAGGCGGTTGATCTTGTCGCATTTATCCTGATGCGCTCCGTCGAAGACTTCATACTTATCCGAGATGAACCCGATATCTTCGAGCAACTCGTAGGTGTGCTCCGCCGCATCGACGTACTTGGGGTTATTCGTCATGCGTGCTAGTTGAGCTCCGAGGTTGAAGTATCCGGCATTCGCACCAGCTTACTGCGTGTCAGCGACATAGTCCGGCGGCGCAGTTTGAAATAACCCTCGCCTACACGAAGACGTTCACTTACTACTGACGTAGTTATACCCCTCCGCAATTGGAGAGATTATCCACCTCAACGCTCCCTTGCACTCCCCTCGTTGTACCCGCCGTTGGCCGTTCGTCTGTTCGTAGAAGACCTTCTCGGCTACATCTGTCCACTGAATCTTTCCCTCGGCTAGGAGCCCAGTCTTCTCGGCTTGAAGCCCGGTCTGCTCGGCCAACACAGCGGCCATCGCCCAGAAATCCTGGTCGTCGTTGCCCTCTGTTAACGTCCAGTTTGTGGGGACGAAGTCCTCGTCGTCGGTCAACTGGAAGGACAGGCCCTGGGCGATCACCTCGTCGTACGTCGCGTTCCCCGATCGGCTCCGGTAGTCCAACATAGTACCCCAGAGAGCTGCGCCGGTCCACCACGCGTACTTGCCATCGGGGGGCGTCGGGTTGAAGAGCCCCGGGATTCTGCCCGGCTCGTTGCCGTCGTAGAGGGACATGAGGTCTCCCGCCACGACCGCCGCCGCCGCCTTGACCGACTCTGGGACTCGTCAGCATTCATTCATCCATGACGGTCACCGGTACCCACCTGCGTCGTCAACGTCTACCGTCAGGCCCGCGATAGCGCCATGCGCGGCTAGGAACACCCGCGCTAGCGAGATGGGCGTGAGCCTCGCCATCATAGATCCCAGTTGAGTGAGAAACTAAAATGCCGATCGAAGAAATCCGCTATGTACAATCCTACATACGATCGCGACCTGGACGATCTAACGAGAACGAGCAGCTGATGTATACATATGTCTGACGATGCGACCCACCGACGAGAAAATAGAATCGCTGCTAGGGCGGTTTGCGCGACGAAAAGCGCGTACTTAAACTGGGTGAAGCCATCCCCCTTTTCCAATAGTGATGCTCCTGCGCCGTAATACCCAGGTTGCTGGTCAAGAAAGATTCCGTACCGAGTAAATGAGCGTCTTCAGCTCAGCTTGGCAATACAGATTTATAGAAATTAACCTTCTCACTAAGGGCCTGATCGTGGTCGGGGAACCATGTCAAACCCACAGGGCTGAGTTGTTTCTTGACGGAGCCTCAAATCTGGGCCAACTTGTTAGTTATTATTTGCTTTTTAGTCTCTTACTGTGCTGCCTGGTGCGCACAAGCTTTTCAGCACAGCTGGGCATGATACAATTGCAATGTTGCCTAACTAGCCAACATTTGTTTGACATCTAAGCTAATAGTAAAATTTAGAAAATAGGCTTAAACTAATAATAGACATCTCACCGCTACATGTACTGAATCGTTCGAAGTATACTCGTGTCGGTGAGAATTGATCCGTTTTCTATCAATCTGGAGCTGTCCAGTGACGATCATTAATATGCCCGGAATACCGGCTCATTTCACTTAATTGTGGCATTCCAAACATTTCTTCTCTTGGGACTTATACTATTAAAGAGGTTCGTTTTTCGGAAGAGTCGGGTGCACTAGATGGCAACTGATGAAATGAAAAAAACTGCGAGTTTACGTTCATTCTCAGTCTGTTATGTCTCAATTGCCATGCTAAATACTCAAGATATCACATATGCGATAGATAAAATCGTACAGAATTCTGTCTTGTAGGCTCATCAAGCACTAGCTACGGATGTACACGACAATTGAACTATCGAAGTGGTTACATTTAGAAATTAACTGCAGCCACTGGTGACAATGGCGTTGGAGACGATTTTTGGGAAGGAATTAGGTCACGGTGAAAAGGTAGGGCCAAGGTAGCTCGACTAGTGTTCATACTCGAATAGAACGAGTCCAAGCACACGATTCAAAATGATAGGTACTTCTCCAGATCAAACTTGAGACCAAATCATATTACTATAAGGGTATCAATCAGACTGGATGAACTCTACATGTATGCACCTACCGAGCCTTGACCTTCCTGATGACGACCTTTCCGCCGTCTAACTCCCAGCCAACACCGTCCACTGCCCGAAGGCTTGCCCATTTCGCACCTGCGCATGTTTCTAAGAAATCCAGATCCACACTCAAATACGTCCTCGCAAAGCATTTCAACAAGTGCTTCCGCATTACTTCGTCGGCATATTCGAGGAGCTTCGCCTTGTGCCCGTCGACCCTCCTCTTCAGTCGGTTGAACTCGACGTAGTTGTCATGAGCCAGCGCATCGAGAACAGAATCGACCTTGGGATCGGTGAGCCGATACTTGTGTCGCAGAGCGAAGGCCTCGGCCAGGTTGTTCCGCCGGCATGCGGTGTCGAGAATCAGATAACCGATCACCTCGGCCCGTTCCACCGTCGTCATACTATGCAGCGGCTGGATCCGGCGTAGCAGGTGCAGTATAGCAGGTTGGTACGATTCGGGGTGCTTGACGAGCACGGAGAGGCGGATGCAGAAAAGGTAGACCTGTATCACGAAGTCGTCGACCCGCTTCGAGGCCACGATGCCCTCTCGAAGCTTTCTGAGGGCGGACAGGACATCAGACAAGCCCTTGGTGTTGCTCGGAAGGATAGCTGGAGCCGTGGAAGGTCTGGACAGGTCGGGCGATGTGAAGCTCTTGGTAGGCTTGGGCATGGTGTTCTCCTTGTTGGACGAGAGGTCGAGCGAGGCGAAGCGGCGGAGCAGCTCGTCGCGCTCGCCAGCATCGGAGCAGAAGGTCATGTAGCGTTCGACGATCTTGGTGTAGTAGCGTTCTTGGGTCTTGAAGTCAAGCAGCCTGCGAGTGTGGTTAATTGCTGGTTAGAAGCAGATAGGGAGCTACGATGATGCATGGGAATGGGAAACACGCACCTGTTGTCTCCCTTCGAAGGTAAACCCATCGACTCGAGGGGATCCAGGTCGACCGGCTTCAGGCGACTCCATGGTGCAGAAGGTGTTCTGCCTCCTCGGGCGCCCCCGCGTCCACGCATTATCAAGTCATGTCAAGCGATAACTGACGAAGTTGTTTGGAGAAGCAAGGACAGAAGTTGAAGAGGTAACGGAATGCTACGGCGCTACGACGTTCACTGATCGATCCATGGTGGGGTTATGAGAACGCTAAACCACGTCGAGCTAGCCTGCTAACTGGGGCTCTGTTACGGTAGTTAGTTGTTAAAATAATAGGTACGGTAATAGTAGCAGGTACAAGAATATCATATTAAACGTTGTAACAACACAAGTTACGGTACTAAGCAACAGCCTCCGAAATACTCCGAATACCCCGAATCACGTGCTATCCTTGTACCAGATACCGCGGTTGTTAGTTGTAATCCAACAGTAGTGAACACCCACCTTCCCAATCTGTATGGCTAATGCCGCCCTGCTCTCTCCTAGTGGTCACAATCTCTAAGGCAGTGTGACTATGTGTATACCTACTTAGGCAAGTAACTGACAAGAATGACTTTGTATATATGTATAGTATTATAGCTGGCGTTTCCCTCAACAAGAGAAACTATCCACATAGTAGCTAATAAGGATTATCTTATGGACCTCGTATACTCTGAAGGTCCTGTGTAGATTCTGTCGAGCTAAAGAAGCGACTACAACCATAAGCTGGGCCTATCAATCAATATGCTTCTTTGATGCTTTGACTTTCTTTAGCGCTAAGTTGAGGCAAGGTTGTGAATAAACTCCCATGTTGTATCTAATTGTAGGTGTTGTTTAAGTGGTTCTCTGCCTAATACAGGCTAGTTCTATAGTATTTACATGCAATTGTTTAAGTTGCGATTACACTTTCTCGTTGTGCTTCGAGTTCTGCTTGTTGATGTTATACCATATCAATAGGATGAGATTGGTAACACTAGAAATGACAATGATACATTCATATGGAAGGCGACCGTTGTCAAATAGCTATTGATAGAAACCTTTGTGGCGATCATTCTTTGGCTTATTTGCCGAGGAGAATTATCATCGAGTAGTTGATATCATTCGATATCCAAACAAGTTAATTCTAAGCAATGGTCTTGGTCTATCATAAAGACTCTTTTTAACATAGTCCTTTCTCTGCCTAGACTGTCTCCCCTTTGACACTTACCGAAAGCGGTCCAAACACAATTGATAATTTGCAAGGTCGTAGATTATATGTTGTCTGTAATTTCGTGACCAGTATAGAAATATGAAATGTTGTGATGTACGTTAGGAATATACATTAGCTCAGCCATAGGCCAACTGCTGTATATACGAGCATATATTGACTCGATCTTACATAGGGAAATATTTTCAAAATGGGATCAGAAAGACCATCCAGAATACCATCAAGTCGAAGGGGAAGCAACGTTCCCCGTCGCGGAACATCATTCAGACCAGAGCGGTATAATCCCTATAGTAGGGGCACAGGGAACCGGAATGGGAGAGCTTCTGATCAACGCAGACCGTTATCCGAGTCAGGTACGCACTCTAGTCTTCTTGTCATAGTTTCGGTTTGTTTTGGGAGTTCCGTCTATAAGCATAACTAATCCCTCCAAAGACTGTCTAGAATGGGTATAAACTAACTTCTAATTATGTCTAGACGATCCTCCGCTGCCAGCGGGAACGCGTGATCGAACAACTATAGGCGTCGAATTTGAATTCCTCGTAGCTGCGTGTCGTTCGACTAGAAATATCCAAGATCCCCATCCGAATGATGGCCGCTGGCTCACGGACAAGTTGATAGATTTATCCGATGCTAATAATGTGTTTTTGGCAACAGTAGAGGAACGGATAGCTCGAGTGATGAGAAACGCTGGGATAGTGGCAAAGGCAGCTGGTGAGGGATATCTGATGCCACCGCAAGATCTCAACGACGACGAGGACATGGGGGGCGATAACGATCAGGCGCTGGAAAGCTGGGTTGGCAGTTACACATGGGAAGATTCACAGAACATGGTGGAGAACTGTGAGCATGCTACGAATGAGCTGGCGCAACAATTCCTACAACATCACAACAATCTTGAGATCAAAATTTTCAGAACCAAAAAAGATACTGTACGAGCTATTGCCCAGAACAAACTAAGGGATTTTTTGCATGGAAACTTCGACGATGATTCCCGCGGCTACGTGATTAATCATTGGGAGTATATCATGCTCAGACAGCTCGATCGGTATAGAAAAATGCACCAGGAGGAAGTGAAGACCAAAAAAGACCCAAACCAGTACGTATTCGAGAGTCCATATTGCCATTTTTATAACCTCGATGCATTGTTTACTTGCCATTGTTTGGCAATACTTGAATAACTGCAATGCGAGAGAAGCCAATATGCTGAAATATATCAAGCGTTTACTGACTCTTACTTGCTATAGCATCCCCATACCCGGACTCAACGACAAGTACTGCTCTTGGGGGGTTACAAGCGACACAAGCGTTTCTGGCGATCCAGTTCTGATTGGATCATACAATATCCCACCAGGATTTATCATCCTTCCCCCAGACCTGTGAGTGATACCTATGATCATTTATTAATATTTCTATCCTGTTTCAACGAGCAAATTTTCCATGTTGGGTATATGCGGAGAATTGAACGCTCTTGGGACAGGTTGAGAGTTTCCAATCATTTGTTAAACTATTTAAATGGGGGAAAATACTGACTGCCGATTCAGTAGCGAGCTGGACTCAAGGAGACTTCAACCGCCATGCCTATACAAGTGGTTTGGTGCCGAGGTACGCACACCGGTCTTGGACCTTGACCATGCGGACACCGTCCCCGCCATCCAGAGGTTCTGCGGCGCTGTACGGGATAACTTCCGTGTACACAAGCCGATGAGGAAGGTCGGAAGCGGTCTCCATATCCACTTCGGCCAAGAAGCGGGCTGGACGTTGTTTCATCTTAAGAAGTTTGCAACGCTCTGGATCGTCGTGGAGGAGCTTCTCGAGCATCTGCACCGAATAGACCGCACGAGAACCACGTTCTGTGCACCCCTGAGGAATAGAAGCAGACTCGCGATGGCTCTGAAAAACGAGGAGAACCTCATGCAGGGTGAACCCTCTTGTCTGTCACAAGTGAGAAACTCGCGGCCGGCTTTGTCGGCTCGATATGCGGCGCAAATGGCTGCTCATGTACCGAAGGACCGTTTGGATGCCGAATACGTAAATTTCATCGCGGAGATATGGCAGTATGCCACGATTGACGACCTAAACAAGGCTATGTCTTCTCACGGGATGGGCTGGGCCAGTGTACGATGGCGTGTCAGTGGGCATAAACGCACCGGTCCCACTACGCCGTTTGTTACGCAGACGTTAGAGGTGAGGTCAATGCAAGGCACGCTGGATGCTAATCATGTGAGGTAAGGCAAAATCAGCAACCCCCCCCCCTCCCTCTTCCCCCGTTGTCCCGTAAGCTTGAGCTAACACGATCACTTTTCGCACAGGCGCTGGTTGACTATTTGCGGGGGGGTAGTCAAATTCGCGAAAAATGCGAGCCCCCAGCAGTTTCACGACGGAATCGAAGCATTAGTAAGGGGCACTAACACTCTTACAGGGGTGATTGGTATCCCAGAAGACAATATAACTTGGATGCATAACCATCGCTCTGGCGAGAACGGCTATTTCGAATATCCAGATAAGGACGTCGTCGACTGGTCTGATCCTTTCATGCCTCGTGGCCACGGGAACACTCACGCGGATGACCCCTACATCTCATAATTTCCTCCAAAGCGGAGTCCACGAGGTGTCCTAGTTTGGCCGCAAGCAGGGTTATAGACTCTGGTAATATTTGGTTCTATGTTGAATATTTTACGGCTTTAAGTGGTAGTAATTTATCATAAGGTCATGTTTCGATATCATCGGAACAATACTTAGGGCGTATATAAAGCTTGGCCAGTATTAAAGTATCCAGTCGACATTGGAGATGTATTACACAATCATAGTTGCATTTTGATCGATAGTTATATATGTATAGAGTTATACTGAAACCGTTATGCCTTAGCTACATATTTCACGCCGTGCAAAGATCCTCCTAGAACAAGATCCCATAAACACTTTCCAAGCCTTCTTCGAGCAATACTTGATTTCCACCTGACTATCCAGCAGCACTCCCGCAAGCATCTCTCAAAGCTTAGCGTACTTGTCCTTCCACTGAGACCTGAATCTCTCGCCACTCGTGATGGTCTTCATGTGGGTAGGATCAAGAAAGCCAACCAGGAGCACCTCGTCTCCCGACCCGGGCCGCAGGAAACTCCGATAGAAAGCTGACGTTTCGCGATCGCGATGCCAATGCTTTCCATTGTCGATATCCTTATCGAATGCCGCCGCATCTTCGAATGCATTCGAGCCCCTGAAGACGAAGTTCCGCTCATCGAACTCAGCGGCGGGCGAGACGAGCGCTATTCGTCGGTGTCGAGCGCTGAACTCCCGTGCGATTCGGAGATGAACCTCGCTTGGCTGAGCCGACTGGCGTTCCCGCTCCCAGTGCGGGGACGGGAAGCTATTGATCGAGTACTTGTTCATGTGCACGAGCGAGCTGACGATGTTGGTGACCGTCGTCATCCACACGCCCGTGGGATATTCCGTCAGTAGGTGAAGAAACAAGTTGGCGAACAGTTGCTGAAGAATGCCTTGCCACCTCTGGTGCTCGGGATGAATGCACGTGAGACCAGAGTGGATGATGGCATGCTCCAGCTTGGGTGTTGCAATGGTGACGACTGAAACAAAACCGACGAGTTGGTCTCCTTGTCGGGCAAGCACTAGTATCTTGCCGCCGAAGGCTACAGACAGATCCTTGACGAAGACTTGGTAGTCAGGCAACGGATTAAGACACAACGCTCCGAGCTCGCAAAGTGAAGTGTGTAGTTCTCTTAGTGCTTGCCCCGAGAGATCTTGACTCGGCTGCTTCACGATTTCGTACTTGTAGTTCGCCGCCATGGTGATTATTTCTATGGAGTGCAGGACCTTCAGCAAGATGCCAATAATCTCGAATTGGCTATACTGTTGAAACAAGGGAGCCACAAGTGAAGGGATAATTATCTGTTGAATAGTGGTATAACTAGGTGGCTAAGTGACTGAAGAATGATATTGTTGCCTGAAGAGTGGTGTGTGTGTGATTCTTGAGCTTGAGAGGGAAAAGGGAAACGGAACAGAGTGGAATGAGAGAGGGAAAGGACCCTTAAATACAGCAGCATATACGTCCCTGGTAGGTGACCTTACCCCCGGGCCCTACTTCACTATATTGAAGTTTACAACAGGTAGGGGCTGTACAAAAAATAATAAACTCAATTCACAACAGGAGGGTGTTCTTCCTCAAGTGATGAAGAGCACACGGATGTCAAGTTAGACTTAGACATCTGAATAAGCAACTGCAGCTTACTACCTAGGTATTAATCAAATCAAGGCATGGGCCCTGAAAACCCTATGCCGCGTAATATGGGGTAAGGGCTAACCTATGGAAACTGTTTGGTTAACGATCTCAGAGTCTGCCTCAGATCGTCAGGGAATGAGTTACGAATCTCTGCAACTATAATAGGGACCGGAAGGCGTGATAAAGCCAACATCATACGAGTTGCGATGTCTTCTACAGCACACCTAAGTACCTCATATTACACGAAAATGAATTGAAAAAGTATATGTGGCTAGGCAAGTTCGCTACTTCTACCTGCTAATAGATCAAGTCTCAATTGATACTTGATTAACGAACCCGTAGCTGACGTCAGCATCTGACCCCCATTTGCTCCTCCACTCGTTGCATGTATGAATTAGGAGCTTACACACATACAGTCCATGATTTTTCACCTTTCCCAATGAATAGACCCTTACTTATGTACAATCGTTGCAACTTCGTTCGTTCGAAGTGGCGAGGAATCCTAAAATGAAGCTTTTCTTGGGCGATCATGAATTGGAGATCTTGCATCTTTGACGAGTTGAAGAGACAAAGACACGAATGTTGACGTTGAAAACTAAAACAATGAGATGCTCATACAAGCGATTCTTAACAGATTGAATGGTCTATCGCTTCCTCTTAAAGATCTAATAGTATTTTTGAATTGAGAGACTTAAATTCGTGAGAAGTTGTCTGAAGCATATGTATGAATCGAGTTGTACTACCAAGCCTTCGAGGATTTGATTCTCAACCCGCGGGGAACCCCGGCACCGTCGTCGGAAGCAACATAAAAGTCTGGGTAGCTAACGGGAGCTCCGGTGATTTCATGAACCGCATTCAAACCTCTACAACAGGAGCTCCAATAGAGTACCTCTCGGTCATCAAGTGCCATTGACCTAGTCGAATTAACTTTCACCATAGATTCGATCAAGACATTGAAATAGAATGGCAGACCGCGTAGCACAAATAGCGGCACAGCTGAATTACCCCAAGGGCCTGCTGGCCGGGCAAATAGCTATTATCACGGGAAGCGGGCAGGGGATTGGCGCCGAAGCGGCGCGCCTATTCGCGAACGAGGGCGCGAAAGTAGTAGTTTCAGATATCGAGGGCGGTATGTGTCTTCTATTCACCCAAGCATAGATACCACTACCCAAGACTACCCCTTCACCCACCCACCACGCACTCACACTGTCCCTCCAACCCAGAGAAAGCCGAAACCGTCGCCGATGACATCAACCGCGCCAACGGCCCCGGGCGCGCGCTCGCGGTGCCGGGGGACATGCTCTCGGCCTCGTACATCGACACGCTAGTGAGCAAAGCCGCCGCCTTCGGCGACGGCAAGCTGCACATCATCGTCAACAACGCGGGGTACACGTGGGACGGCGTGATCCACAAGATGAGCGACGCGCAATGGGAGGCGATGGTGGCGCTGCACGCGACGGCGCCGTTCCGGCTGGTGCGCGCGGCGGCGCCCTTCTTCCGCGTGCGCGACGGCGCGCCGCACTGCGTCGTCAACGTCGGCAGCACGAGCGGCGTGCACGGGAACGCGGGCCAGGCCAACTACGCGCTCGCGAAGGCCGGCGTCGTCGGCCTGACGAAGACCATCGCCAAGGAGTGGGGGCCGTCGTTCGGCGTCCGCGCGAATACCGTCGCCTTCGGCCATATCCAGACCCGGCTCACGCGCGCCAGGGAGGAGGGCGCGTTCGCCACGGGCCCCGGCGGCGAGAAGATCGCGCTGGGGATCCCGATGGCGGCGAGGGGTGCGTCTGGGACCGCGCCGCATGCGGATATTCCGCTGAGGAGGCCGGGTACGCCGTCTGAGGCGGCGAGTGCGGTGTTGGCGGTTTGTAGTCCGCTGTTTTCTTACGTGACGGGGCAGACGATCATGGTCACGGGGGGACGGAATATGTGATCGCAGTTCCTGCGGCTGAGGTGAGGTAGACCATAGTTTTGGTGATACCGCCCTTCCTGTGAAACATGCCAGGTTTCGATTGTGCAAACGCATTGTGGTCATTCGCCTGTATTAATTATAAGACGTTCAGTAGTATACAGGTCCAACCATCCAACGCCAGACTTTATAATGCTTGTAATTATTCTTATTTATGCTTATGCATAGGCCATTAGGATATCAACTCTTATACCTTCAGCCATAAGCTCAACACCCCCTTCGCATACTCGACGATCTCGTCTCCGCCCAGCTTCGACTCGCCGTAAAGGCGGTCGACGAACGTAATCGGGACCTCGGCGACGGTGCAGCCCATCGCCTTAGCGCGCACCATCATCTCCATCTGGAAGGTGTAGCCCTTGCTCTCGGTGCTCTCGATGACCTTCTGCAGGACGGCCTTCTTGTAGAGCCTAAAGCTGCCGGTGAGGTCGCTGACGCCGGGGCGCAAGACGGTGTCGGCGAACAGGTTGGCGCCGCGGCTGACGAACTTGCGCTTGAGGTCCCAGCCGTAGACGCCGCCGTTGCCGGCGTACCGCGTGCCGGTCACGATGTCGTAGTTGCCGGCCTTCTGCTTCGCGATCATCTGCGGGATGAACTTGGGGTGGTGGCTGAAGTCGGCGTCCATGATGATGACGAAGTTGCCCGTCACGAACTGCAGCCCGTGCACGTAGGCGGTGCCCAGACCCAGCTTGCCCGATCGCGTCTTTAGCACCACGTGCGGCGAGTACGCCTTCACCAGTTGTTGCGCCACCACTTGCGTGCCATCCGGCGAGCCGTCGTCGACGATTACGAGTTCCCAGTCGAGGTTACTGGCAGACGCACCAATTAGCTTTGAATTGCGCGTAGGTGAGCAGCGCTATAGAGTTAGGTCAAGCACATACCTCTCCGTAAAAGTTCGATTCAGCAGCCAGGTGATGATGGGCAGGTTGCGGCGCTCGTTGTACGTCGGCAGGATAACCGAGTACTTGTCCTTAGCGGCAGTCTTAGTCGGCGCCATCGTTGTCAGTATGCAATGCAATTGCAATGCAGGTTATTCTGCAAGGAGAGAGCAGGAACTGGGTTTCAGAGAATAGAATTAATGTTGTGTGGTGTAAAGGAGCGGATGGAAGTTGGCGATAGTGTCCGTCGCGTGGCTTCGGGAATTGAACACGGTTTTGGCGTGACGCTGTCCCAGTGATTAAGTTCAGTGGGATCCATCCAATTTGTGGCGCTAGACTGACTACATGACTAAGCATGTTTTTAGCCCCTTTTCCGACGCTCCTGTTACCTGTACGTCCTGGACGTTGCAATGCGATATCACATGTACTACTCATAATAGGCACACAGAATTGGTATTGGTGACAATACTCATGAATTTATCATTGCTCACTATATCGTGTCTATATGTATTCCAAACTATCTAAGTCCTGTGGTAGGCTCTTCGAAGAAATCCTTCTATCCTTAGTATATCAACCAATGGCGATATGACGAATAGGTATCTAAAATGCCGAAACACAACCCAGGTCAGGGCTGTCATACTAAGCTTCTATCTGTTCTTTCACAATTGTCGAATTGACATTTAGTTATTGCTTCGAGATTGACACCATAATTGTATCAGATGAAGCTCCCACTGTCGTATTCGTCTAGTGTCCCCCAACTGGTCCCGGGATAGTAATGCTTATTGGCGTTCAGCCAGTACGTCATTCAAGCATCCTTCTCACATTTTCGCATCGCAGAGATTCTATCGACGCTACGTGATCATGGACTCGTTCCCCAACTCGAGTAAACTCATACGGGGCTAGTGTCCTTCTTCTCCTTCGTGCTAACCCTCGACCCAAGAGTGTGGTTTCTCCCAATGCTTCTCCAGCTCTTCAAACTGCTAAAACTCATCGCATGATGGAATCTGTGCCCATGCTCCTCGCTGCCTTGCGAGAAGGCGCCCCTGACCACAGCACGGTCCTCGAGCAGTCTAAAGTGTCGCTTGGTCATCTTCCACAGCTCCATGCCGGCGACGAAGAGGATGGTCGCAGCAACGGCCAAGCTCCACTCCCAGGTTATTCTGTAGTGCTTGAAAACGTTGGTATTGACAACGGGTATGTAGACGACGGGGAACACGCTGAGGGCGCCAATGACTACGGCCCAGAACAGGAAGCGGTTCGCGTACACGTCCTTAAACACGGGGAAGCGGGAGTCGTCGTCCGGGTTGAGCCGGAACATGGAGCGGCGGATGTCCTTGAACTCCCAGGCGCTGACCAGGATGAGCCAGGTCAGCTCGGCGAAGACGGTGGCGCGCGCCTTGAACACGGGGATGCACGAGTCCGAGAACTCGCGGTTGCAGTTCACGCCCAGCTGCCCATCGTTGGCGCCGTAGATGACGATGACGAACGTCATCAGCGACAGCGTGCCCATGATCAGTCCGTACACGAGCATGTCGATCAGGATCTGGTCCGTGAACACGCCGCGCTTTCGGTCGTGGGGCGGCTTGCGCATCACTTCGCGCGACGCCTGCTCGCGGCCCAGACCGAAGGCCGGGAAGGAGGATGTCAACATATTGATCCAGAGAATCTCGAGAGGAGAGATGGGGAACACAGAAAAGCCTGAATCGTCCTGGAAGCCGAGACCGCAGATCAATAGAATGACTTCGCCCACGTTGGAGGTCAGGAGATGGAGAATGAACTTCTGGATGTTGTCGAACATGCGTCGTCCCTCGCGGATCGCTGCGACGATAGAGTTGAACTTGTCATCTGTCAGTACGATCTTAGCAGCAGACTTAGCTACATCAGACCCGGAGCCCATAGCGATACCGACGTCGGCGCGAGACAAGGATGGCGCGTCGTTTACACCGTCACCGGTCATGGCCATGTAAGCGTTCCGGCGACGGAGCGCTTCGATCATGCGGGTCTTGGTGTCTGGGGCACAACGGGCGAGGACGAGGGGTAGCTCTGGCAGTGCATCGATCTCCGCTTCTGTAAGCTTGTCGAAGTCGTTGGCCTTCTGCACAATGGCATTGGCAACGTCATGGCCAAGAATGGTCAGGTTGTGGGGGATGATGCCCACTTCCTTGGCGATGGCCTCGGCGGTTGCGGGGTGGTCGCCAGTAAGCATGTGAACCTTGATGCCAGCGGATGAGCATTCAGCAATGGCGGGCGTGGTCTCCTTCCGTGGCGGATCGTAAATGCCCGCTAGACCGAGGAGTGTGAGACCAGTTTCAACACGGTTGCGAAGAGCCTCGTCCCCTTCGTGGTTCCCGGGGTCGGTCTTCTCTTGATATTTGCCATCCCAAGGTCGCGAAGCAATGGCAAGCACACGCTGGCCCTGGCTGGCGAAGACATCCATTTGCTTCAGGATTTTCTCTTTGTACTCGTCGGTCATGGGCTCTTGGCCCGTACCGACGGTGCTGCATAAGTCTAGAACTCGCTCGACGGCACCCTTAGTAAATACCATGCTGTGGTCGCTGTTCGGGCCGTTGTAGATGACGGACATCCGCTTTATACTGCTGTCAAAGGGGAATTCTGCAACTTGCTTCCATCCCTCAGCCACCTTAGCCTTTTTTCCTTTGTCAAAGCGATGTGCGAAGACTTGGAGTGCAATCTCGGTTGGCTCGCCGGTAACTTGCCACTCGGGCTGGTCCTCCCTGGGATCTGTCTCGTGTCTAACAGTGGCAAGGTTGCAAAGCGCTGCTGAGAGAAGGAAAGCTTCCAGCTCAGGGTTCATGATGGCATCTTTCTCGTTTCCCACTTTAGGCTTCGGGGGGTTAAGCTTCTCATCCGGTACATCGAATTTCAGAACTGCTGCGCTTCGCTCCTGGTCAAAGTCGCGTTTCTCAGATTCTTCCGGCTGATCGTTATCCTCCGAGAATGTAACTGTACCTTCGGTCGGATCGCTGGGGTGTTTCGAGTCTTTCACGGTATATATTGTCTTCGAGGGTATCCAAACCTTTCGAACGATCATCGCACCTTGGGTGAGAGTGCCGGTCTTATCAGAGCAAATATTTGTGACTCCACCGAGCGCCTCGAGCGCCGACAGATCTCGGACAACAACGTTCGCCTTTCGCATGACCGTGACGGCAACAACCATAGTAATAGTAAGGACACTAGAGACCCAGTTAGTGATACAAGGCATATTACTACATATTAAGGGGACTTACGCGACGAGAGATTCGGGAATAATGGCAATTCCCGTGCTAATAGCATAGATGACGACTTCATTTGGAACATTGAATTTGTTGACAGCAAACACGATAACCGCAAGAAAGAGAGCACAGCCAAAAAGCATGTAAGCCAACTTAGACAACTTGATTTGAAGAGGCGTTCCCTCGGTAAGACCAAGAAATTTGCCAACAAAGTCATAGATGCGCTTGCTAAGACCGATGATGGGCTGGCGCTTTCCATACTTCTTATAATTCATGGAACGGCCAGCTTTACGGTGCTTCTTGGCAGTTGAAGCAGCGATCTTACCAACTTCAGTCTGCATGCCAGTAGCGATCACAATGCCACGACCTCGGCCTTTTCTGACAGTAGTTGTACCATAGGCAATGTTAAGCCTGTCACCAATACCAAGCTCTTCATCTTCCAAGTGTTCGACGATCTTCTCGACAGCGATAGACTCTCCCGTGAGGGACTGCTCGTCAGCAGCGAGATTCATGGCTTCAAAGAGACGAACATCGGCGGGGACAGTGTCCCCCATTTTCAGAATGACGATGTCTCCAGGTACGACCTCGGCGCTATAGAAATATTAGCGATATCTCGCGAGAATTGGTATGCAATAAGTTTAGTACTTACTTGGGAACAACCTGAGTCCTACCGTCACGCAACACCATGGCACTAGGAGCGGAGAGGGCCCTAAGAGCATCCATCTTCTTTTCAGCTCCATACTCCTGGTAAAACCCAATGGAAACGTTGAGGACAATGACAGCAAGAAGAACGCCACCCTCGACCCAGTCGCTTACAGCAAAGCTCAACGCCATGGCAAAAAACAAAACCTGACACCTCGGGTTAGCTCTGTTTGACAACACTCCAATTCTTTGATTTCGGGACTCACTAAGATCATCGCATTGAATAACTGCCTCAACATGATTTTATACCAAGGAATAGCTCCGCCGACATCCAGTTCATTGGGGGGATACTTCTCCTGGCATTGCGTGACTTGCGCAGAAGATAACCCTTTATCAACATCGGTTTCGAGTATGTTTGCGACATCTTGGATAGGCAAAAGGAAAGGATGGCACTCAAATTCGCCAGCCATTCCGTGAGATTAATAGGTAATTCGCTAGAGTACCTTCGGGTTAAGTTCTTAGGTCTTCATAGGCAATACCTTCTTTCAGAACGGATATATATTCTGAAACGGTTTGGCTTCTGTCTGCGGTTTGACGTATCTCTAGATGACTTCTATAGATAATTTGAGAGAATGTGAGTTGGCAGACTTACTCCCTTCAAGGCTAACCAGTTTTCCATTCCGGGGAGGCGGTTCTTTATAATACAACCAACAATGACAAGACATCCGGGCTCGGCAAGCATTCTTCTACACTCTATAATCGGCGCCAAGGGAACCAAGAACACTATAACCATCATCACATTTCTCCTCATGCCTGTGGAGATGATAAGGACCACGGGCGACTTGTTTACTACGTAGTAGTTTGAAGATTTTGCATGAATTGGACTCTATGATTGGCCGGCCGGGGCCGAAGGTCACGACATGGCACCCAAATTCTAAGTAATCCAAGCGTCAGGCATACCAAGACCGTTCTAAGCCATCAAAACTCAATGAGCCTCTAGGAAAGATTAGCAGCCGCGGGGTTGGAATTGACCGATGGCATCACGAGCCTTGGCCCCAAGATATCCCAAGACCTTGGCGACTCGCAACCAGGACTTGGCCGCCTAGAAAATTATGTATAGACATTCCTCGGCGTGAAGAGGCTCCCAAGGCTAGTCGGAGCTGATCAAGATCGAGTGGATGGGGTGATAGAGTCGTGTGAGTCTGGGGGTTACTGACTTTTGTTCCAGAGCCATGATCAGGGCCACGTGACTTGGCGGGCTGTCGCCTCAAGGCTTGGCCTCATGTGGCCCAGGCTCACTAGGTTCTTGGCACCAGAATCTCGGTTGGTCGGCATCTTCTAGCCAAGCACTAGACTTGGACCACCTTCATCAGATGCTGCCTGTTATGGCAGCAGAAAGCATCGATGGAAGATGCGTAGAAGATGAAGAAACTTGGAGAATATTGACAGATAGCGCCAGTCGAGGGCAGGTGGCACTCCTTTACAGAAGCTACCTAGGTACCTAATCCACGTGGGATCCCCAATGTCATGTAACTTCTCTGCTTATAGAAGATATCTTACTGTCATCTGCCATCACATCGTGCCGCCTACACCCAATCAGTTACCAGCTGATGGCTATTAACGGCAACATTTATACATACATCTATCTGCAACCAACCAACCAGCCAACCAACCTCGATCTTTACAAGATCAACATAAAATCATAACTTTATTTCAGAAAATCCAATGTCACCTCGTGAAAGACATATTGTGAGGTGGTCAAAGCGTTCGGCACACAAAAAGGGAAAATTAGGCTGCTAGCTCTAGACCTCTCCATCATCCTTAATACACCTAATTCGGCCTCTTGCTATCCATACCTGCACAATATGTTCTATCTCGATCGAACGATGAGTCGAAGGGCGTATTTCCTGAACTGGCTTTGCTAAAGTGATCTAGTCGGGGCAGCAGCATGACTCGTGCGTCGATTGCCTTTCGTCAAACCTTGTCCGAGATGTGTGCGCCACAACGTGGATCTCCATCTGTCTTGCATCTGTCCGAGACAGTGTCGCTTCCAAACCACCTCGATAAATCCCAGCCACCAGCCACTTCACCTCCTCAGCTCGTCAAGCTACCTAGACATTGCCAGACATTGCCGTCGGAAGTTTTTCGCAACACAGCAGCACTTTATAGGCAATTGCGAATGTCGAACGACTGATTTTAGTCGAGGTCGTGCAATGACGAAGCTAGATAAGATTGCATTCTTACGTGTACACACATGTTCACTCCACATTGGCATCGTGAGCTTCATACCCAATGCAAGTGCTTCACAGGATGAATGGCTATAGAGGTCAGGAGGTAAGCTTGGTTGACCGGTCGAACTTGCAAGCGTTTGTGAGACCGTACCACACACACACACACACACTTGCTGGTTCAATTAGGTATAGGTATAATAAGTATTGGTAGGATGTTACTGCTTGCAGGCAAGACGGCGCTTGCGAGTTGCTGGTGGATATGTCTGTCTCGATCTTTCCCGTCCCTCCATGATGAAGTAAGCTGGCTGGCTGGGTCTACCTGGGTACCTTCCTGGTAGATTATGGCGCGACTTTCGTCTTGCAGCTTTCCCCTCACTGGCAATCGGATGCAGCTGCTCCCTGGCTTCCCGGTTTCCTTGTGTCAATGATGTTGCGCGCTCGTAGGGAAGCTGCTCTTTTCATAGTTTTCCCGGCCCGCCGCGACTTCTGATTCGTCTGTGCTACTAAACCGTGATGATGGATCGAGAAAGCTTGACCGACCTCACCTCGCTTCCTCCCAGTTTCTTCTCCTTTCCATTACCTTTTCCATTAACTTTCCATGTCAGCCTTTAACAACTTCATTCATGACTCTCAATGTTTAACCACATATCTTCACCTTAACCCTCAACCAAACGTTTCTTAGATCGTATACTTCGACCACACAGGCTGTTTATATACTTGGCTCATTTACACTGTGCTCAAGCTATAGCTCACGCCTCTGACGTCATCAACATGGCCGACAACACTGCTGACGGCATCAAAAAAGGTACTGTTTATTTGTCTTCTGGCTAATCCTCGTGATATTGTAGCTCATAATCTTTGTCCGGGCTCAATTGAGTCGTGTGTTGATGTTGCGCGCCACTGGAAGCATTGCGACTAAGTTGCGACAAGGTGGTAGCACAGTGTGCTAACATCATCTCCCCATCTAGCACCCGGCGCGACCGTCGAAACGACATCACAGCCCAGTGATCCGCCAGTTACCAAAGCCTCTACGGACCATGCAAAAGATCCCGCAGCTCCATCGATTGCAACCGAGACTGCTACTACAGCCGCTACAACGGCATCTGGCTCTGAATCTGCACCCGCACCTGTGGGGCAAAACGATGCAGCTAGTACCAAGGAGAATCTGACGGAGAAGCGCGACGCAGCTGACAAATTAGCTTCGCAACCAGAGAAGCCAACCACGTCGCAACCTGCCACAACTGATGCTACGCAGTCCGGTGCGCCTCCTACACCAAATGGCGACGATAAAGATGCGCCGAAGCCGGCGACGGTTGGTGATGTTCACAATGGGGAATTGCCAACTCCAGCGCCATCCCAACCTCTAGAGATGACTGGTGCTTTGCAACCTGACAAAGCCGCTGACGAGTCATCAAAAGTCGATGCAGCAACGGCCATTCCCAAGACTGAGAAGCTGGAAGCGAGCACCGGAGTCAAGCGCAAGTCACCGATCGCTGAAGCAGTTAATGGAAATGCTTCAGCGAACAAATCTCTTGAAGCTCAGCCCGAGAAGAAACAGAAAACTAACGGTTCTTCTACTAATGGCGGCCCTAAGAAGGCTGGGCGACCACGGAAGGATAAGAGTGCGCCGCCGCCGGTAGGCAAGACGGCACGGAAGACCCGTAGCCAGGGGACAGCTGACTAGATTGCTGCGGCGTTGCGAAAAGGGGAAGAAAAATAAAGCGTGGCTTCTTGAAAACATTGTTTCGCGTTTCTTCATACAGGTTATGAGAAACGAATATTGGGTCTTAGGGGGAAGTCGAATTCACTAAGATGGAACAGCGACAGCTTCTGCTTCCATGCTTGTTTGTATATACGTATCCAACAACCAGTGCTAGAAATATTCTATAATTAGCGTTCTACAATTTCCTTTCTCGCGCCTTAATTTCCTCGTGTCTGTGCTATGCATATCATGACGTTTCTATTTGTATGGACGGAATGTCTACCTCTAGCAGCGGCGGTCACCCCGTGAGACATAGATACTACTATACTTTTCGGGTAATCAATAACTTCATCCCAGATATATATCTAGGATGGGTAAAAGATGTCCTATGAAAGAGATACCTATATATGTTGTTCTCGTTACTTTTCTTCATGTACCATGTATCTGCCATGTTTCTGCCTGCCGTGATGGTCGATAACTATGGGAAAACCATTCCAGGAAACATACCGCCCAAGATCACCTTGAAACCCTAGCAACTCGGGAGCTGGAGGTATGGACACGAGTCTAGTTTTCTTCTGCGTGTTGTAGTAGGACTATATGGTAGGTAGCCCAGGAGGTCCTTGCGCAACCATTACTAGTCGCGTCCTGTTGCCTTAGACATAGACCTTTTATCGCCTTTCAGACCTCAGTAACTAGAGGTGGTAATTCGAAGTATTATTTTTCACTTTGGTCTATTAAACTCTTTAGTGACTGAAAGTCTCGTGTTAGTTCTCCAGCTATAGGCTGGCGACTTTGATTAGTTGTGTCACTCCTTTGCTAGGTAGCTAATAGGTAGGTAGTATGTCGCTCCCAAGTTCTAGTTGGCCTTGTAAGCAACATTATATATATCCAGTGTCTTATTTTATTGTAACTATGGGCTATATTTTGATATGTCGCCCGTCTGTCAGATATAAATCTGCTACCCGGATTTGGATATGGGTGAAAAAGATCCGAAACCTACAAGGCTACAGAGTGTCAGCCATCTCTATCACCTCACTACTATGCTGCGACTTCACACCTTAAACTGGTGAATTGATCTTACAAGATCTCGGCATCTGATTAGCAGTAAATTCGACGGCGCAAGTCCTGGCAATGTTCATGTAAATGGTACTAGCTGAGCAAGTCCGTAGAATCTATGTCTGCCCGTTCCACCTCGCGACCCGAACTCGCTCTCAGGGCTTAGTGTTTCGGCTGATCTGCAATAGCGCTGCTTTGGATCTTCTCAACAACCGTGTACCAAAAGACATAGGACAACTTGCACCAGCCACCTGAGAGCCAAGCACGCTAGGAATTAAACATCCAGCCGAGGTAACTGGGCCTTCGGCGTTGACGAGTTAACCTGTCCGCGGAGGCAATGAATTGACGTATCTACATAATACATGCACATGGTGAATTTCCACCCCCCAAGGGATTACTCGAGTTATATGTAAAGAGGGAATGTCAACTGCTAACATATCACACAAATATTAAGCAGAACCATGGCGTGAATTGTTTTCCGTTATTTTATGTTGGGCGCAATCCCGGAAGCAACCTTCCTGACCCTGCATCCGAACAGCCGTGCAGATCTCGGCGCCGCGGATGCTGGAGTGGACACGGGGAGCTGCACGTGGGTGTGTCCGCGCCCTCGATGGTGCTTGGCGGTGCGGCATTAAAAGTCCGCAGACTGCCTCACGAATAGCGCCGCCGTACACGTATAGTAGACAGCAGGAGTCTAAACTTGTAGTAACCTCTCATCTTTAGCGATGGTAGCGAGGAATCTGGTAGCTGTGGTATCGGTATACTGAGCCTGCGGTAGGTATGTAAGGCAACGGCAAACGCCGGCATCTTTGATGGATCTATTCTATCTATGTAGTCCTCAGGAGGACGATCCATCTTGGAGGCCTTGAGTATTGCCATCAAGAACTTTTCTTGGTTTAAATAGTGTGGCAAGCTATCATTGGCTTTGCCTGAGTGAGAGCTCGTCAGATGGAGATATTGATGTTGGCATGAGAAGTTGAAGCGGTGCGTTAAGAGCCGTACGTTCCTGTTTGACTTAAACTTTTATATTATATATATATATATATATAGGTACCTGACTGTCAGCGCAATTGTGCAGCTTAACTAACACTGTAATCTGTCTATCACGCTATTTTGCTACACGCCTTTTCCTTAACAGAGATCACATGTGAATGACGACGATATGGCATCTTCGCTTAGGAACGCGCCATAACGGCGCGGTTTGCAAGCGATATCGAGTCAGTCTTTCAGCTTCTGACGCTCGATTGACTTGGCGATAGGGCCACTAAGAAGAGTCGTTGAGGCCGCCGGCCCGTCGGTGAAGAAAAAAGGAACCAGTCAGTGCCGAGCGCAAGCCGGAACTAGCGGGACCTGTCGGTCGAAATCGTTTCGTTGGGATATCTCTGCCGCCAAGAAGGAGGTTCAGTTAATACATACATGTAAGGTAATAAAGGGGACCCAGGATCCCGGCTCGGGGATCGACAGCACCAAGCCCTGGCTTTTTTAGCCCCATCGTCAATCGTGTCAATCAGGGACCTGCGAATTCGCATCGGTTTTGCAAAAAAAAGATCCTGCTCTCAGGCTGAACGGGCAACGTTATATTCAGGTATGTACTAGCCGCGGACACAATCTCGAGAATCTCGCAATGATTTACATGGTGGAGCGTGCCGCCGGACAACGTTCTGCATGAACAATCCGCACGCGACCAGGGAATGACTTGCATAGGGAGCTCGTATTCATAAAGTGACCCCACGGGATGACCATAAAAACCCCGTGGCGCCATTGGCAGCAGTGCTGCACACTACATACTTGTATGTAGTATAAGTACTTATGTATGTATGCACGGCAATACTACCGACCCTAGCAGGCCTAGTTTCTTTGGCTTATCGTCCAGTCAAAAATAGAAATTTGGCGGGGAGACAGCGCTGTTAAGTATGTACTGTATCCTGTGTATGCAGTAGGGCTATCAATTGGTTGGGCAAAAAGTTGGCATTTTCTTCAGGGGGTTAAATGGACCCTTCACAACTCTATTATATGTGCAGTTTAGATAGCGGAGGCTTTCGAGTTTCCTTCGTTCGGTGTTCTTACATAGTAGAAGGCTGACAGGTTATGTGTAGGTATCAGTAAGATGTCCAATATACTGTCTCATATGTTCGCATATTAATAAGAGAGTACTACTTTAAGTAGCTGATAGGTAGAGATATTGTACATGTTTGATATATAATGGTGTTGGTACTCGCAGTATATATATATAGATCAATATATATTACTAGGGAGACCCAAGGAACCAGGATTCACATGATATTGCTGTCATCTGGTGTCAACCTTCAAGTTGTCAGATTGTCTAAAAGCGCATTTCAGGCGAAAACAGCCCTGAACTTTCTTGTACCCAGCGCTAAGTTAAAGCTTAGTTACTGACGCTAGACCTCTCCAGCTTTCAGTACCATACATCCTAGCTCTACCTAGTGCAATGTAAACAAGAAACCTACCCAGGTAAGTACCTACCTATAAATGCAGTTTCGTGTTGCACATGTTGGATCATTTATTTACATCTGATGATCATTGACAATGGGTTAGGTAGGCTTGTGCATACGTGTAGGTATGTAGGTATGTAGGTATGGACGTGTATGTAGGTCAGGTAGGAGTAATTCGTAGGTAGGTACCCGTATTGACTGTAAGGGATGCATGTATGTACATACATATATGTGCAGTACCTATAGATGTACCTACTATTCCCCGGTGTATTGGCCAGAACAGTGAACAGGGCCCAATCATATGGCCCTAAATTTTCAATTTCTCACATCGTTGGGTCCAATGGCAGGACGATTACTGTTTTTGGCCATTCCATCTTTACTGTACGGTCCCCTGTCCAGTATCTACCTGCAGCAGTATGTACGCCGCTACGTACGAAATACAGTACATACCTCACCTACACACGTACACACATACACACATACATGTACATATGGACAATGTGCGGATGTAGAGATTCAAGACATCGAAGATTCCAAGCAATACATCGGTCATCCCAGATCTCTCGATTCTCGTCTCCCGTCCTCCTATCATCACTGAACACCTCGACACCGCCAAATTCCATCAGGTGTTCCGTTTTCTCCGTCTTCCCTCTTCCCTCTTTCATACTCCCTTCATCGAGGTACTCCCGCACTCGTTTCTCGCGTCCTGTGTCTTCCCTATCTGCTTATCTGCAATACTACAATTATTCTCCGAAGCCACCTACGTTTCTTCTTCTTCTTCCCGCCCTTCGCTCGTGTTACCTGCTTTACGACATTCGTTCTCTCTCGACCGCGTCTGTTTTGGCATCTCTGTCCCCGATATTCGCACCGGACTGAACTCGATCTACCGGCACGCCTTCGCGTCTTTGTTCAGGATAAGAGCCTGTCTCTCGCTCACCGGAAAGAGTGCTTTACTTTCCGATAAACCTTTATCGGAGCCCCCGCGAGTCTTTCGTAGAGAACCGATCCAAGTTCCCACCACGAGAGCAACCTAGCCTCAGCACGATCTGTTCGTTGCTGTGCCGCCGGTGATTCGAATGTCTCCGCCGATTACACAACATTATTTTTAAAGAAACAACAATAGCTCGTAAAAATTCCTGCCGTCAGGACGAAGCTGCTATTCGGGGGCCACGATAACCTCGCAGCCCTTGATGGGCTCGTACCTCACGATGGGTACGCTCGGGAATCATGTGCGGGACGTACCGAACTCGGTCGAGGAGTTGTTGGAGTTGTTGAAAAACCCCTTCAAGCAAACGGTAACGGAAAATGACCTGGATGAACTTGTCAAATCAACCGCTGACGCCGGCGTTTTTAGCTCCAAGATGGTGCCATCTGGTCTGCTTTAGGCACGTCAATAGGATTTACTGTCTTCATAGCGATCGCCTTCTCCTTCATTCGCCCATACAACTCCGTCGTCTACGCGCCGAAGCTTAAGCACGCCGACGAGGACCATGCGCCACCCCCGATAGGGAAGGGGTACCTTGCTTGGGTTGTGCCACTATGGAAGACATCCGAGACAGATGTGATAGCTCACGCCGGCATGGATGCTGCCATCTTCCTAAGGTTCACGAGGATGTGCCGGAATATCTTCCTCGTGATTGGTGTAGTGGCGTGCGCCATTCTCCTGCCCATATACTACTCGCTGAACAGCGACAAGTCGGACCAACAGAAATGGTTTATGAGATTGACACCCTCCAATGTCAACGACCAGCCCATCTGGGCGCTCATCGTGGTGGCCTATGCTTGTGACACCACCGTCATTGGTTTTCTTTGGTGGAATTACCGGAAGATCTTGCAGCTGCGACGAGTTTATTTCGAAAGTAAAGAATATCAGCATAGTTTGTCGGCCCGAACCTTGATGGTTAGTCAGCTCTCCTGTCCCGTGGTAGCTTTTGGCTTACAGATGCGCAGTTGAACGATATTCCCAAACACTTAGCCACCGACGAAGGTATCGCCAGAATCATTGACAAGGTTATTCCCCATTCGTCATTTTGCAGGACTGCTGCCGCACGCAATGTTAGGGACCTGCCCAACTTGATTCTACAGCACGAGCGTGCCGTCCGAAAGCTTGAGAAAGTACTGGCCAAATATTTGAAGGACCCTAACAATCTACCGGCTGCCCGCCCGATGTGCCATCCTTCCAAGAAAGATCCATCATACGGCACTTATCCGAAGGGGCAGAAAGTTGACGCCATTCAGTATCTCAGTCAACGAATCAGGGAACTCGAAATCGAAGTGAAGGAGGTCCGAGCTACTGTGGACAAGCGAAATACTTTGTCCTACGGTTTCGCCAGTTACGATGATATCTCCGAAGCTCACAGCATCGCATATGCTCTGCGGAAGAAGAAGCCGCAAAAAGCCACTGTCGTGTTAGCCCCGAGACCGAATGATATCATCTGGGACAATATGCCTCTCACGCCAGCAACGAGAAGTTGGAGGAGGATCATAATTAATGCTTGGATTGCTCTACTAACAATTCTCTGGATCGCGCCCAATGCAATGATTGCCATATTCTTGGTCAATTTGAGCAATCTAGGCTTGGTCTGGCCTGCTTTTCAGACTCAGCTGTCCACTAATTCCGGATTCTGGTCTATCGTCCAGGGTGTTGTTTCTCCGGCCATCACGTCTCTGACTTATCTCATCCTGCCTATCATTTTCCGTCGCCTTTCAATTAGAGCTGGGGACCGAACTAAGACGGGACGTGAGCGACATGTCGTCGCCAAGCTATATGCCTTCTTCGTTTTTAACAACTTGATTGTCTTCTCCATTTTCAGCACTCTATGGAACTTGGTCTCATCGGTTGCTAATCATCCGAACAAGGCCTGGGATACCTTGTCACAATTCGGCGTGACCTTATTTGTTTCTCTGTGCGACATATCCTCCTTTTGGGTCACTTGGTTGCTACAGAGAAACTTGGGCGCTGCCGTCGATTTGGCACAGTTATGGACCCTCATTTACAGCTTCTTTATGCGTAAATTTTCCAGTCCTACACCGAGGGAAATGATCGAGCTTACGGCGCCCCCGGCATTCGATTATGCTAGTTACTACAACTTCTTCCTGTTCTATTCCACTGTCGCCTTGTGCTTCTCCGGCCTCCAGCCCCTGGTACTTCCGGCTGCGGCATTATACTTCGCCATCGACGTTTGGCTCAAGAAGTATTTGCTATTATACATCTTCATCACGAAAAACGAGTCTGGGGGGATGTTCTGGCGCGTGCTGTTCAATCGGTTCGTTTTTGGGACCATCCTAGCCAACCTGGTTGTTTTCCTAACGGCTTGGGTGCATGGTGATGGTACCCACCACATGGCCTATGCGTCCGTTCCTTTGCCGTTGATCATGATTATCTTCAAGATCTATTGCTCTCGAACATATGACCATAAGATCCATTTCTATTCGACCCGCAACATCCAGAAACATCCAGAGGGGACCATGCCGAAGGACCCACTGCGCTCTGTTGGACTTGCCCAAAAGTTCGGCCATCCTGCACTTTACAAGCCCCTTATCACGCCCATGGTGCATGCTAAGGCTCAAAACATCCTGGCTTCCATCTATAGCGGGCGTTTGTCGGACGGCCGTGATGCAAACTCGGGAGACACAATGTCGACGTCTGGCTACTCCGACGCCTATGTCCTAAACCCGATGTCATCTCATAAGCCGGGGAAGTCTGCGAGCTTGCCGGGGTTCGAGATAGTGCCTGAATCACGGCTGGATTTCGAATATTACAAAACCCGCTCCGAATTCGCAGCCGAGCATGGCGGTGGCGATATCTTCGGCCGCTCCAACGATGTCATGCGCCCAGGCACTCCTGGTAGCTTGTGGACCAACAGCGAGCCGCCCTCAAGGTCAGGTAGTCCTACGATCCCAAGCGTACCAACCATACCTAGGATGGGTAGTCCAGGAAGAGTATACTCGCCCGTCAGCGAGACGGGCATGGCCTATCCAACCGGATACACACAGCCGATGGCCAGCCCGTACGCCGCCCCGTCAGCCGATTTCGGCCGCTCGCGTAGCCCGTTATACTCGCATGGAAACGATAGTGAATCCAACTTGGTGAGCAACGCAGCAGCGATGCCGATGGCGTATCCCGGGTCCCGAGACCGCAGTCAGGAGCGGCCGATGCGAGCCCCGGGAGGCGCGGGAATGCTGGGCGGCGGACCCCAGGGCTACGGCAGCCTGCCGCAGCACGAAGACATGACGGCGCCCGAACACGATCCGATGCAGTATAATTACTTCCGGGAAACTCGAGCCCCGCGGCGTCATTGATTAACGCGGCGGATCTACCTTACCTGGCAAACGGGGACTCGAAGGAAAGGGGGGGGACAAGGGGTATATACACTTCGGCGTACGAAAAAAATGGACATTGAATTTACGATCTAGAAGGGTCTTTTTGCGGCGGCGGCATCATCATAATATGGCGGCATGGCGTTTAGGGGGGGGGGGGGGGGGGGGGGTTGGTCAGGTACTTAGCCAGCCCGGTGAAATTCGGCAAAAACCTTGACGAACTGTTCTGAAATTGGAATCTTTTCCGGTCCGGGCCGTAATAGAGAGAAAGGGGGAGGGGGAAATGCATGCATGCATGCAATGAGCAAGCACGGTCACGTAAGAGAGCCCGGGCTTCATGAATTGCGCTCTGTCTTGAGATATCATAGATCTAGGCTGTGGGGGAAGGGCAGGGGAAGGGAAGGGAAACGGGGGGGGCTTTGCTCAGTGCAGATAGATGCATCTCTGCTGCGGCTCCTCCCCTTTTCCCTCCCCCCCTGCTTTGCCCCCTTGCCTTCCATGTAGCGATTACACACACACACACATATATACCTTGTAATCAGTACGTTTGCCGGGAGGGCGATCGGTGGTCGTTGCACTCCCGCGCGTATGTATTTATGTTCTGAATATGGAAAAGCAAGATCTACAGATGTAGTACTCGTTCACAGTTCACTTGATGTGTGGTTGGCCTTGGGGTTTGGCTGGGGTTGCGTTGGCTTGGAGGAGGTGAGCGCGTGTTGGGTCGTGATGATATGATGATAAGTCGAGGCAGGTTAGGTCGGGTTGGCTGGCTAGGTGGCTTGTCGGGTTTGCTGTGGTAGTGTAATGTAATGTGAGATCTTGTTGAAGAATTCCCGTTGACATCCATGCGTCAAAGAGGGCGGTGCGGGCTTGAGTTTTGTTTTCTGTTCTGCCCTCGTATTGTATCCCCAAGGCTCAGGGTTTAGAAGTGCTCAAAGGGAACTCGTTATCAGGTGGCAGTTGATGATTGAGGGGACTTGGTGATGTATAGGGATCTGATTTCCGTTACAGGCAACCCTCCGACACGAATAGCTATATATGTCATGGAAAGACCCAAATCCGCAGAACGATGAGGTGTATGAATCTGGGGAGCATATGGGATGGATTATAGTGGTTATATAAGAGCATCGAGATGTGCCACTTCCCAACGACACGCTCGCTTAGGCAGCCTCTCTGACAGGCGATTCAAGCTGAGATACCTAGGCGAGCAGTCGGCGCGTGCACACGGGGGCTAGTAGTAGCTGCTGCGAGGGCCGCAACTTCGAGGCTTTGAACGCCAGGCTTATGAGAATCAAGTCAGCTAGTTCAACCCGAGTAGCTTGAACTACAACCACCGATCAGAAGGCATCCTCGAATTCTTCGTAGGAGCTTTAAAGCCCATATAGCGAGGAGAAACCACTAAGACTCTACAGAGTTTCCAGTCAAGAGTTAAGAATTCGTACAAGCCGGCCCTAGTCAACCCTCAGCCCTATATTTCCACTACTTGCTCTAGCGCTAATGATACTCTAAATAGCGACTCGATTCATATGCCTTGATCCCGGGAAGAGCCGCATCATATTCCAACCTGATCCCAAGACTTTCATCTGCGAAGCCTGCTTCTTGGCGCCTAAGACTGTTCGCGCTTTGCCCGCATATAATGGCATGGAATCCAAACATCCTATCACACAGACACAGGCTCGATATGCAGCTATATACATGTCGCATGCGTTGACTGATGGATGGATGGATATGAACTACATCTGTACTCTTTCTCCGCGATCTAGGTGGAGCACGAATCGGGAGCGGGCATCACACCGGCCATACAAGAAGAAAAATTTTCTGCTCCTGGTACCATCTGCTGCATGAAATAGGGTCGAGGAGTGGATGTGTGGAGTGTGGTTCTGAGAGATGGTTCGTGTTGGATCCTCTGACGGCATCACAGTACATACATTGAATGGGCAATTCCTTTATAGCCCTAGGTCTTTATTGAGTCTGAACAACTGCTAGAGCTCTATAGCGACCACCATGGATTTGACAGTCAAGTTTAGCTACTATATTCGCCGTACTTGGCCCTCCATCCCTTGGATTCTCAGCTACAGCAAGGGATACCTCAAGATTGGGATGAGCACGGTGAGTAGGTAGATCTGACAATGTGTGATGGGCTAACCGATGGCCTCGCAGAACCCTCAAGAGAAAATGATCCTCTCCATCAAGAGCGGACTATTGAGTTACTGTGAAGTTACATGGATATCGAATATGGTGCTAAAGTTTTGGACTTTGTGAGGGCACTGCTTTGTCGGTACCCCAGAAGTGTCTCACTGCCAAGCTGGTTCTTGAGCGTGCATGATTGGTTACAATGCTATATATGGCTTGAGGTGTCCTCTCTAAACGTGTTACCATGACGGAAGTTATGCCTTATTGGCATAGCGCCCTCTCTCTATGATCATCCATGGACTATTGTGATAAGCAGAAGGGCCCATCGTGCCTCGTAAGTCCGTCACCAGAAGATGACTCTGTTAGGTGCTAGGATTGCTCTTGGAATAATGATACCCCTCTTCTTGATGGTAGTTTGGCCATGGCCATGATGTCAATACTGTCGTTAGAATTCCTAAGTGCAATACTCCTCCCCAAATGAGACCGGAATCACGAACATCGACGCAGCCTATTTGGAGAATACGCCATGATTTGCTCCTGATTCTGTGGATTATTCGTCATTGGGTTTGCCGTAATCGACAGGGTCTGATTTGCTACATGTATCTATCCTGGATCTTCGTTGTGCTCTCTTTGGATGAGATTTTCGGGTTTCTATTGTCAGATAATGACATCTAACTGCATACAAATTTAGCTGCCCAACTGTATCGAAAAATAGGGGCCAACCCTGCGCCACTTCTAATATAATTGAAGCGGGGAGCGTGTCAAACAACCCCCGTCCCACAACATCCGCATCTTGCAGACAATAGGCTGTACGATCCAACGGATGCCCACATTCTGGCACCTTCACGGCCACTACAATCACCTGGTTGCGTCTTGGTAGTCCCTAGTCGTAGTCTATGGATCAAATTCTTGCATATGCATGGACTGCTGCGTTGGCAGCTCAAGATAGGTCGAGACCGACACGGGTGACTTTTTTTTCGATAGCATTTAGCGCAGGCAGCGCTGGCAACTGAGGTAGTGAATACGCAGGAGCCTCATTGCATACCGTGCTTCTGGTATGACCAGTTCGCATCGCACCGCTTTTGTTTTGATATGGAGTACTTTGTGCTTCGTACCTGATCAGGCATCTCAATTGACTCGAACATACCGCAAAATTTTTTCAGTTCCTAAAGGAGCGCTCAGTGTATTACAGTTTTCATATCGCAAGGTACAAGAGCATATTGAGCCTGGGTGGTTCAGTTTGAGCGTTTGAAGGTTTGACTGCGTTCTCGTTCTTGGCTGCCCTGATGCCTCTCGTCAGCAGGGCACATTCTCAGCCGGCACCGTCGTACCGTGCAAGCCGTGTGGCGTTCGATAACCCAGCTTATGATGAGGAATGGAGTTCTGATTCTGAATGGGAACCCCGCCCGCCCAGGCGATGGAATGGCGCGCCCGCGGTCGACGGGCTCGGCGCCCGAGATCTGAACCGGATGGAGGGGCGACTTCGGGATCGACAAACGGCGACGTCTCGAAAGACAGCCCCAGACAACTACGACCTATACAACGGCCGTACCAGTAGAAGGCCTACGGGAGACAGAGACAATTATCCTGGCTTTACAGCGCCCTCTTCATCAAACTATGAGGCGACCGGCCACGCTACGCCCTATGGGTACTCCGACTATTTCACCGATCCATACGCAGCAACGCGTCCGGCCACCACTAATCATGCTCCTCCTCCTTTCACGCCTGCTAGTTACCCTAATCCCCAGGGTAATTATGCTATGAACAATCAGAACCCATTCGCGCGGAAACCGTCAGGTGGACCACCAAATGGGATGCCACGTAGGCGCCCTCCTTTGGATACAGAAATGAACAGAATGAGAGAAGAACTTGAAGATCTCAAGATGCCGCGCGGAAGGGAACAGGGAGAAGCATATTGGCAAGATGAGGAGACCGAGGAGACTGAGGAAACCCCAACTGAAGAACACAGGGTGAAAAAAAAGAGGCCTGCGGCTCAGCGGACGAAGGCAGCAAAGAAGAAGGAACAGGAAGACATGAGGCGCGAGATTGAGCGCCAAGTCAATGCCAAGTTGGAAAAGCATTTGCGAGGCGTGAGCAATGACAGGAGATCTAATTCGTCGGGGGGCCCCGATGTAGATTCTATCCTCAGGAACCTTCTCGGGCGGATGTCGACAGGAGGACCTGGGGCGCCAGAGGGCTGGCCTACCCAACAAGAGCGACAAAGCGGAGAGTATGATCAGATTTTAGATCTGGCTCAGGGTCACCGTCGCCTACACGGAAACTCAAGTCTAGCAAAGCTTCTAGCAGACCACGTCACATCTAGCGCTGCTGGGGATCTTATCCTAAGAAGGCTTGATGATCTGATATACCAACAAAGGCGGGTTGAGGATGCCGTGGGAGGCTTGCTAGGTCATGTCCGGGACCCTTCAATGAATGGCCGTGCTGCGGTATCCACAGCAAGGCCGCCATCCGCTCCTGTGCCGCAATCTTCCGATATGGAACGAGACTATGAGACGCAAGTTGGCCCTTCAAAGCGACCGTCGAGAAGCAGGGATCCGCGGTCTTCAAGGCAGGCTCTTCGGCGCCTATCTGATGTTGGCGGACTGCGGGATCCTTCGTACACGGAAACCGAAGACGTCCTCTCGAAGCGGTCTACAGATGCTACTCTGGAGGCTCTGCGACGTCGCAGCCGTCCGGCTAGCCCCGTGGAGTCTGAAGATGATCTCGAGTTCAACTACGACGATATCCAGAGGAAGCCTACTCCGGCACCCCGGTCCCGAGTACGACACCGCTCCGCGCATCGAAAGTCGATCGAGCACCGTGATGGCTTCCCGAGCGAGGATAGCGGTGATGACTATAGACCACCAGCACCACAGCTTGATGCTAGACGATCGTTCCACGGTAGGCCCGACGGCGTTGATAATATTCCGCTCACTGATAATGTCGAAGTGAAGATACGACGATCGAGGCTAGGCAAGAAGAGCAAAGAGTTGCGAAAACGAGAGTACCCCGAGGAGGGTCCGGCTGATCGGCGCAGGAAGACTAAGTCTAGGCCGGTAGTGACCCGGCATAAGACGCCCCCGGCATATCTTGACGACGAACCCGCTGAAATCTCAGAGGACTCGTGGGAAAACGGCGATGTGTTTCCCGGGCAGCCTCGTCCATACTACTATGACCCCTCAAGCAGCTCGAGATCCGAATGGCATGCCAGCGGCTCGAGAGGGAGGCGTAGGCCCCAGGCGCCGACTCCGCCACCTGCGACGAGATATACATAAGGACATTCGTCATCCTGCCTGCATCGAGGCATTCTACAAGACTGACTGAGAAATACAAACCATGGGAGAAGGTGCATTTCTGAGACTGCACCTAATGACTCTGGATGGTTTTCACATTTAAACCCGGCTCCTAGAGCATGGCTTTCCACTAAATTGCGTTTATCCGATCATCGTGTTAGTTTAGATGTTAGTTTACAAAGCAAATACCAAATATTTCAGTGATTTAAACGATATGCTGTAGCATATCTAGTTCTTCCGTGCTCTCGACCGCTAGCTTGGACGTGCTTATGGCATCGGGTTTCTTAGGATTCTACAGTGGCTTAGCTAGTACGAAATGTTTAGCCAACTCCAATCGCGTAAAGAAGATCCCTGTACACTCCCGCTGGCGATTCTAGGCTGAAAAATGTTGAGTGATGAACTGTAAATAGGGTTGCAATGGTGACTCGGGGCATGGATGCCCATCGAGAATCAGGGATGGAATGACAGGTAAGTGTCTTGTGCAGATGACACGAGTATTGACAGCATGGAAGAAATTTAGCTCAGGACTACGGTTCAAATGATTCTCATTCAATTTACATATTAATGTTCGCTTCAAACTCAAGAAAGACAAGGCTATCACAGAGTAGACACGCTTCGTACTAGGTGCAATGTTGTTAGCTGTAAACACTGCATTCGATTGGGTATAACGTCAAGGTCCGAATATGTGAACTTCCCATAGCTAAAATTACACAGTAGCTAGTAAACTACTTATGAAGGCTTCAATACCCGGTAAAAGACAGCTGGTACGCTGTCTGTGAGGTAGGTAGCCTGTCATGCTAATATCGAAAGTTGTAACCCCCCCTGCCCAATGCCGACATAGCTGTAGCTCTAGCAATCGCGCTTCCTACATGTAATTGGGATACTACCTGGGTACATACTCACATGCTTTGCCCGGGACTAGCTGGCTAGGCGTTAAAGCCGGGGCCAAAGCTATTGTCTGTTGATGATGAAAGGGCTATGCCGGCACTCTTTTCAGTACCTACTGCCGACGGCTGTGCTCGAAATTCCCGATTCTATCTCTTTGTGGAACAGCTTCTTGCCCTTTAGATACTCGTTGAAGCGCCACGATGGCTTATTCGCCTCAGTATGCCTTTGGTCGTATTTGTCGCGCATATAACGAGGCTCGTTTCCACCATCCACACAAGTCACACGGAATGATCGCTCTGTCTTTGACGATGATGGTCGTCTAACCCCTTAGCAGTTGAGTCAATCTGGAAAAAATACTGCATAGAACATTTAGAAGGCTCGGCCGTCTGAAGCTGTCGGGTTCGTGATGTTGTAGATTGTCCCGGAACAGCACGGTGTGAAGTAGCCCATGCTATAGTTATATCTGTATTTGCAGGGTTTTGTACTCCGTATATGAATCCTGATATGCGAGTAGGTTATTCGGAAAGACAAGGAGGATTAGCCACACCTGCATGTCAGACTGCCAATGCAGGTGGCTATGTTCGGGAACGAGCATGAGATGTTGGGAAGCAGATCGGTGATACTGAGGTGGGAATCTCTTAGGTAGTATACGCTGTGCTCCTTGGCACCGTCGCCCGTCTGCACCATTTGCATTTTCAGTCCAATAGCGTCACAATTGAATAGTGGTGGGTGCGATAGGAGCACCTATATCGCCAAATGCCGGGGTTAGCCTTGGAGCCTGCTTCTGAGGTCATGAGTACCTGACGTTTCAATGGAAGGCGCCGAGATGGTTGGGCGTCGTCATTTGCACAGCCCGGTACCCCGCGCGCATTCTTCGTGTAACTACAGATGTAGCAAGTAGGAAGAGCATAAATCCCCGGCAATCCTGGAGGAGACGTTCTCAACTTTCGTGACTTGATCTCTTACGCGAGGCGAGCTTCACATCACGTCTCCTTCAGCAGAGGAACATTCTCAGGCTAGTCACTATTCGCATGGATCCAGTGACTGCGCTGAGTGTGGCTGCAGCAGCCACCCAGTTTGGGGCAGTTGCTTTGAAAGTCATCAAGCGAATCTCGGCCTTCGTAGTGCTACAGGATATCCCGAATGATGCAGAAGGACCTAAATCATTCGTTGAGAATCTGCGCAGCCAACTGGTCCTTTTAAACAACACGATTCGACGGATAGAGGAAGGGTTGTCGAGTTGCAAAGAAGACTTCCAAGACGATGAACTACGGGGGCTCAATGACTGCATCTTGAACCTCAATCGGCAGGGAAAGAAGCTTGATAAGATACTGGACAAATACCTCCCTAATGACGCCGACTCAACTCCCGCTAAGCTATGGGCGGCTATACGTAGTATCGCTGCGGACAAACAGATCGACTCAGTACTGAGCAACATCAAGGATCCCCTTTCACTGTTAACGTCATTCCTTCTCACTTCTCTGGTCTTCAAAGATGGCGCCATTCTCGACAGCTTAGGAAGCACTGGAGTGTCGGCAGGACATAGCCAGAAGCATCTAAGTGTATACCATGTTTCCCGCTATGAAGTTCGATATTACGTCGATAGACCTGAGATCTTGGCCCAAGTCAATTGTCTTCTTGAAGAGAATACACAGTCGCCAAAGATCGCTATTTTGCAAGGCATGGGCGGCCAAGGAAAGACTCAATTAGCCCTCAGATATTGTAGAGAAGCTAGGTCCCGCAGACGATATGACTGTATCTTCTGGGTAGACGCTTCCACTAGAGCTTCTACGATTCGAGGCTTAGAGAAGATATCTGAAGAGTTTGGCGATAACGCCCAAGACTCGTTAGGCTCGGATGCTTTGATCGCACTCGTCAAGCGAAAATTGACGGCAGATAATCTATCATGGCTTTTGGTTTTCGACAATTATGATGACCCAAGTCTATTCGATCTTCGAGATTATATACCACAAGGCACTTCTGGTAACGTGCTAGTTACAAGTCGAAGTTTAGGTTTGAAGAGGATCGGCCCAAAAGTTTGTGTTTCAGGTATGACGGAGAATGAAGCAACGGAGCTGCTGCTAAAACAGATCGATGCTACCGAGATTGAGACAGATCAAAGCGCTGCAGCGGATATTGTCCGGAGATTAGGTTATTTACCACTTGCAATAGACCAAGCCGGAGCGTACATCAAAGCAGAGGGCATCCTAATAACCGACTTCCTGAGCCACTACGAGCAATCCTCAAGAGAAATTTTGGAATCTGTCCCAAGCCTATGGGAATACACCGAGACTGCGCCGAGCAATGATGGGCAGAAAACGGAAGTGGCCAAAACAGTATTTACGACCTGGAACCTCTCTTTTACCTTACTGAAGCCTGATACACCAATGGGCGCCTTGAAGGCATCGGTTCTCTCACTTCTAGCGTGCTTTGACGAACATGAAATCTCAGAGGAAGAATTCAAAAACTTTCACTCCTCAGAGACCCTAGATCAAAGCCCAAAATGGCTATCTTTGTTCACAGATGAAAATGGCCAATGGTCTAGCAGAAAATTCAAAAGAGTGATGCGGGAATTCTCCCGGCTCTCACTAATAACCTCACTCAATACGACAAGGAAGGAAACAGACCATGCGTTTGTATCCTTACACCCTCTCGTACGTGACTGGATAAATCTACGCCAAGAGAATGACGCTCATCGTGAATATTATATGATGTTCACTCGCATTCTAGCAGCATCTCTCTCGGGCACGTTTTGGGAAGGTGTAGATGAGACATATGGTTTCGAAATGCCTGGAGCACAATTGCGCCGCCTTACCGGACACATCATATCCTGGATGAGATTATTTAAGCATCATAAGCCTAAATTACGACCGATAATCATCGATATTGAGCGAGAAGGCCTGAAGGTGGCGACCGCCGCCGAGGGATTGATCGCTGCTGCTCTCAGGGCCAGCGATGAGTATAAGAGCTCTTATGAGGTGTGTCGATGGCTTTGGGATGCTTGTGGTGTGAATGATAACCAGATGCGGCAAGTCAAATTTGACGCCGGGATTGAGAAGGCATATTGTCTTATGCAATTAAGACGGATGAAAAGAGCGAGGGATGAATCACGAGAAATGCTCAAGTATTGGACGGCCGTACAAGAGCCCAGTATTTCGACCGATAATATGCTTTACAGATGCACTGTTTGCCTTATACAATCTCTGAGTTTCACAATGAACGGTGCGTGTATCTCTGAACCCTATTACCATATCTAGTCAAGCTTCAGAAGAATAATCGCCTTTTATGTGTCCGAGCCAAATCTATGCAACTACGAAATGAGCCTCGCGACCCAAATCATTTTCCGGCCTCCTCAAAACTGGCAATTGCTGACTTGTTGTGACACAGACGATGACGATCGCGAAATCATAGACATCTGCAGAGACGGACTAGAAAGGCTTCCTTGTAGTGAGCAGAACATGCCTAAACGACATTGCCTACTAGGCTACATAGTCTATGCATCAAATTCATTTCATCGAGGACATGTCGCAAGTTCAACGCGCCAAACGATGTTGGATGAAACAGCTCAACGCGGCGGGAATTCCTATAGGAGGAAGATTTGGTCTCGAAAAACATGGTTTAATGTCGTGAGTTCCTTGATTGACGACCTTAACAACATCGACCTTCTAGATCAGCTTAGTCTAGCTGCGTTTGAATGGGCCATAGACAGCTACGGGGCAAATAAAGAGTGGGCTCTTTCCTTTCGTGGTCTCAGAGCAAGGGCGCTCGGCAGCATGGGCCGATTCGCTGAAGCAGAAGCCATAGCCCGGGACTCCGTCGAAATGCTGACAGATATTAACAGCAATCACAGCAATCTAAGCTACGCAATAGCCTACCAGGAGCTTGGCTATCTTTTTGAGTATAAGAAACGATACGAAGATGCCTACGAAGCATATAACTCTGCGCTTTTACGCGCGCAAAGCACTGGTTTGGAGGATCTCGAGGCTGATTTACTATTGAGATGCGGCATAGTCGCCCACTATTTTAACCCCAGGCTAGCTGAAGTTCATCTTGACTTGAGTTTATCGCGCATGTTAGACACTGCTCTAGATAGCGAAATCATCGACACTGTCATAGTCCTTTTCTACGTTAGAAGATTAACTGGGGCTTACGACTCTGCTCGCGATGTCCTTGTCACTGGTCTCGAGTTCTACGGCATCGAGCTTATATATAGTCAAAGCAGCAGTCCACGGAAGCACGTCAGAAATACTAACGTCACGGTTGACTTGGAGGATTCAACCTCATTTCAAAGACAGGACAAAGACGCGGTAGTTAACGCGGCGTTGGTGAAGAAATTGGGAATATGGTACGGCTTCTGCCTGTTGATTTTCCTTGCAATAGTTTTGCTGCAGTCCAAAGAGATTGGCACATCTGAAGAGGCATTTCAACTTTCGAAGACTGTCTTTGAAATGGCATCAATTGAGGAGGAAGATATAACAAAAGCTTTCATTGGATGGGTCTTTGCTTACGTCCAACGCTGGTACACGATCGACGCCGACGCACAAAGAGTTCAAGACAGCATTGAATGGGCGGAGATTCAAGCTTGTGATAAGCTCGAGGGTGGCATTGAAGGGAATAAAACCTGGTGGGAAAGCACTACTACGGAATTGTGGAAACGCACCGAGGCATCGAAAGGAGATGTAGATGTGCCTGAAGTGGGTACTCGCAAAGGATCTAGGATCATTCAGAGACTTCGCAACACTTTCTCCAGCGCAACGACTTCCAAGCCACATAGAAGCAGTCTAAGTTTGCGGCTGGGCTGGTCTTTGAAGGACGGTCTCAGGCTTGGGCACAGCGTTGCTGTATCGCCTGCTAGACCGGCTACGACTGAGTTAGAGGACTGCGACTAATTGGAAGCAGATGGGCTGGGATGCCATTTCAGGATCTTGAAGCACAATGGATTAATGTCTGATGAATATGAAAAGGAGCCAGTAATGTTATCTTATACAAATGTGGGCTATATATTCAGAGCTGTTTTACTATATCGGCCTTGAGCGCTCGGCATCCAGTTACCCCTATCGTCTATTGGTAACTCGAGATATTCTAATGAAACACAATATGCTAAAAGAAGTCCTATGTAACTTCTCGTTGCGTGTCGCGTTAGATACCCGAGATACGGATAGTAACTGGAAGATCCCAAGAGGGGTGACAGGTCAGAGGTATGCGCCAACGCTTACCAATTCGAAGTGCCCCTCTTATAAATGATCGCGAACTATTGCCTGTGTCGTCCATTGGCAATGGATTTGCTAGCCAAATGACTTAGTAAGGCCATTGCAGATGTGAGTAGGACACACCTTAAGATATGTAGGACGTCGCATCAAGAAGACTGAAACCGACATTCGTGGACTCCTAAATTCTGTTATCATCGCCGAAACTCGTCTATTGATCCGACAATGAATGCCAGAGAAACATCGGGCACTCTGTTTCCCATTGCATTTACGCATTTGACAAGCCCCGAAGCTCTCTTAAGCGGCTTCTGTGTTCTATATTTGGTATACCTGGTAGCGCTAGGGTTCTATCGTCTATACTTGACTCCTTCTGCCAGATTCCCAGGACCCAAACTAGCAGCTCTGACATTCTTATACGAATTCTACTACGATGCCTGGCTCGAAGGACAATACACATGGAAGATTAGGGATCTGCACAGGAAGTATGGTATGGATCTCTTTAGATCAACCCTGCTCTATTGACCTTGCTCATAACGCGTGAGGTCCTTTCGTTCGTGTCAACCCCTATGAAGTGCACTGTGATGACCCGGAGTTCTTCGACATCTTGTACGTAAGCTCGGCAAAGCGAAGAACTGACAAGTGGGAATGGGCAATAAGACAATCGTATGAACCGTGCCGATCCCGCAGTGCCCCTGATAGTCGCTCACGGGCAGTTTTAGATGGACACGCAACTCGACCTTCAAGACGATCGCGCACGATCTGCACCGACAGCGGCGCAGCCAACTGAACCCGTTCTTCTCGAAGGCCTCCGTGCGGAAGCTCGAACCGCTCATCGTGGGCAAGATCGACCGGCTCTGTAGCCGACTGGAGGAATCGCGCGACGCCGTCATGCTCACGCACGCCTTCGCCGCCCTTACCGTCGACGTCATCTCGCGTGTCTGCTTCGGGGTCTCGAACGGCTTCCTCGAGCTCGACGGCTTCGCGGGCGAGCTGTACAAGGGCATCGTGTCGTCCAGCCGCTCCGCGCACCTCCTCCGCCAGTTCCCCTGGCTCTTCCGTCTCCTGGGCTGGGTCCCGGGCCTCGCGTCGCCAGCGACCTCGGCCGCGATGGTGGCGGAGCAGCAGAGCCGGATGAAGCTCACGCGGAACGTGATCGCGGTTGTGGAACGGCACGCGCGCGGTGAGAAGCCGGCCCCAGGGGACGCATTTACTGTGTTCCATGCCATGCTCGACGGCGACGTCCCACCTGAGGAAAAGAGTGTAGGCCGTTTGATCGAAGAGGCGCATACGCTGAACGGTGCGGGGACTATGACCACGGCCAATGCCCTTGAAAAGACGTTATTCTATCTGCTTACTGACTCAGACTCTCTGGCCCGGCTGCGACGGGAACTTGAAGCTGCGATTCCGGACCCGAAAATCATCCCTTCGACTGCAGAGTTGGAACAACTCCCGTTTCTCACGGCCGTGGTGCAAGAGGGCCTGCGCTTAAGTAAAGGGGTAACGCACCGCCTTGCACGTGTGTCTCCAGACGTGTCGTACAACTACGGAGACGTAGTAATTCCGCGCGGTGTCCCTGTGGGCATGTCTTTCATGGACATTCTTGAAGGGTATGTACTGATGGTCCCACTACTATACCTAATAGTTACTGGATGCTAATATCATCTTCAGTACGCAACCCCTGATTCTTCTCGTTCTGCCTTGTACTGTTTGAGCGAGACAACTACTGCTATAAGGCTCTATTTAATGTCTAAACTTAAACACATGTTAGATCCTACTATCTTCCCTGACCCTGATGCTTTCACTCCGGAGCGCTGGCTCCCACCTGACGAGGCCGAGGTCCGCCAGCGGCGGAAATCACTATTAACTGTGTTCGGCGGCGGCACGCGCATGTGCGTTGGCCTGAACCTGGCATGGGCGGAGCTCTACCTGACCATAGCAGCCGTGGTTCGGCGGTTCGGCGGCCGGCTACAGCTCCACGACGATGTCGTATTTGAGCGGGATATAAAGATCACCGTCGATGGGTTTAATGCGCTGTCGAGTCGCGAGTCGAAGGGATTACGAGTATTTGTGCGTCCGTCCGTAAAGTAGCGCCAGGATATAGTTTCTCTTGGATCGGAAATTCCTCGCGTCATTCCTGTTGGATTTTTCTTTAGGGCGTCTGTGGGCAAGTAAATCTATAAAGTATACGGAGATTCAATTGTTGTCTACGAGAAGCAGATTTCTAGTAAGTTATTAGCTTTATTAATATTACTATTATCAGGGGCTCGTTCTAATTATCATCTACCACTTGCGACCTGCTATTAAGATGGGACCTCTATATCCTGAGTCGTGTTTGCCTTGGTGAGCTTTTAAATGTAGTGGAAATCTAGTCTATGTCGCGGGTCTAGCTCGTATCTCATCTTGAACTAAATTGTGACTAGATGGAATGATATTTTGCGTCAGTATGGCATGTGAAGTTAAACCACATTATTCCTCGAAGCGCTGCCGGCCAAGTTCGGTTCTGTCGAGGCTCAGTTCCTCGGTGAACAGAGACGATACAAAACCAAGTCCAGAGAACCCAAGCATAGTGTAAAAAATGGCCCTCACAGATGTCAGATACACTTGCAAGACAGGACCTATGATATCGGGCGCAACGTCCAGAGTTCTTAAGATTGGCACAAAGGAAACAGCGTTATGTGCATCCCTCAAGGCAGCGAGTGAATCGGGCAACTCTCCGATGGCAGCAATGGACGACCCAAAGACACTGCTGAATAGCGTCGATCCAATAGAAAGTCCGACGAGGCCCCCAGACACGCGAAACGTCAGCAAGAGGCAGATCGCGGCACCTGTGTCGTCAACAGTCGGCACGCTTGCCTGCACAGGCAGATGAACAAGGCGCAGCAACGCACCAACTCCTGCACCCCAAATGATAGGGATACCGTAGCGCATCGCTGTAGATGAGGATGAGTCCAGAAGCAATAGCAAGCCTGTCCCCAAAGTCACCAAGATCCAGGAGAACCATATCCTCCATCGATAACCTAAATCACGGTATCCGATCGCAACCACAGAGACGATCGCAGCTACAACACAGGCAACGCTAGTGGGTAGCAACGACACGGCCGATCCAATTCGAGTATCGAGCATAACAGCTTGGTAGAATAGAGGTAGATATTGCAAAAGCGTGTTGAGCAACATTCCGTGTATGAAACCTCCACACAGTGACACCGTTGCCGTTCTTGAACGGAATAGACGGTGTGGTATAACCGGTGCCTCGGGCTTCGATTCGTATATCGCAAAACCGCTGAGAACCACGATGCCGAGGACTAAGGGAAGTATGGTCTGCCACGCACTCCAGGGATACAGAGAGTCGGCCCAACTTAGAGGCAATACGAAGACGGTACTTCCGATTGAAAACAACCCTATGCCAACCCAATCCAGACGCCTGACCTTAGTCATCAGGGATGTCTCGAGTGATCGCAAGCGTAGAAAAAATAATAACAGGGGGAAAGAAATGCCTAGCAATGGTAGATTGATCCAACCAATCCAGCGCCAAGTAACGAAATCGCTGAACAAGGCGCCGACAGTGGGACCAATAATGCTCCCGATGGCAACGGGCAGAGCCATGATTCCGAGATACAGCGGGCGCTCTGATAAGGTAGTCATGTCTGATACAATGATATCGCCGAGGACATCGAGGCCACCGCCGCCTAGGCCTTGAAGAACACGGCCAGCAACAATCGCGCCCATGTTGTGGGCAAGGGCGAAGACGACAGAGCCGACGGCGAAGAGCAAGAAAGCCACATAGAGAGGGGACTTGCGGCCAAAAACATCGGAGACGCTTGCATACAAGGGAATGGCAACAACGACACCTAGGTAGTAGGCGATGCTTGCCCAGAACGACTCTAAGGTAGTACCATGGAGCTCGGCCGCGATAGACTAGATTGGGTCACAGATATCAGCAGCGACCTCCCGCTGTGCGCAATGCCTTAAAAGGCTAGCTGGACTGAGTTTCAACAAGAGGATACGATTAAGCCTAGGCTTACCGGAATAGCCACAGCAAGAGTGGTAGCATCGAGGGAGTAGAGCAAGATTAAGACGTTGATGGCCAGGAAGGAGAGGTAGAAATTTAGCGGTTTCTTCTTGTTTCTGACCACGCCTCCACCGTTAGCCTCGGTGACAGTTGCCACAGGCTCGCTCTTATCGGACTCGGTACGTCCAGTCTGTTTAGATTGAAGAGCTTGGCCCATAGATGCAGAGGATGCAGACACTCTCGCATTCGGGTCTTCCATCATATTATGAGTATGCGAGATACCTAATGATCAACGTGCCAAGGTCTTATACCGACCGAAATATGAATGCCGGTCAGTTGTGGATATCAGCGGGCGGGATAGGAACAAGGACGGGACGGGGATGGGGACGGGGATGGGGACGGGGATGGGGACGGAGCTGTGGATGCGAAGGAAAACCAGACGATCAAGTCACCAAAAAGATGGTAAAACATATCGAAGAGGGAGGATGAGCTACACACTTTCTTGGCGCACTTGATATTTCCTCAAATGCAAACGTATGCATCCAATGTAACAAGGACGATGTTGTATGCGTCCAGGTGAGGCCTCCCGACCAGGTATGAAATATTACATGTACCCCGATACTCGCACAGCGGGACGCAGACTTTTGCAAATTTACTTATTTACGCCAGCAGGTCGGTAAGCTAGTGAAATCACCTGCAATTCTAAAGCTCCTATGGGCTACAATTCTACTAGCTTTGAATAGAACAGGGTTTGAACGCGAGATAAGCAATGTGTACGGACGACCTTGGAAGCAAAGGGGCAATTCGATGTATTATTCGTTATGCGATTAAACATATTTATGCACTAAGTGATGAACATCCCCAGAAACGCATGTGCCTCCTCCCTCTTCAGCCATCTCAATAAAACCGCAGTTTACAGTCTGTGCACATGTGGGCGGAACCCATTGACTCCAAGAATAGGTAGTATTCACGCTATACGTGTCAGTGAGCTAGGTGGATGGGATGTAAGACTGAACCTTAAGTGATACCTGTTTTTACATATTGACTCAGATCTGTTCGCTGGCTGCTAACACAATGCCGCACTCCTGACAGAGATCTCTAAACTTCTCGCAGTACCTACATACTTGCAGCCGAGTCTACCGATCCTCATACATATACTGAAGATCGGGTCATCAGAGAGCGTAACGAAACGACAAGTTCTGCCTATCAGTCAGGTCTAGCATTCCTTTATCCACTTTCTGGTGAACGACTCGGCCTTCTGAGTCGACCTTCTCAAGATATCCAAATCCTTCTTGGCCACATATAGCGTCTAGTGCGTCTCGTCGCTTGTTCTCTGTACTGAGAACGTAACGAATCGCAAAAAGTAGAATGAAGTCTCCTACATAGGAAGCCTGTGGTGAACAAATCAGCTGTGTTGATAGCTAAGTGTTGTGGTTTATAGCTTGATTGAAATGATCCATCTGACTTACAAGGCAAATGCCCCATGGCACAAGATTTCTAGGCTTATATTCGGCTTTCCAGAATTGGGTGCACAGTGTTTGCCCAAGGGCATACCCCACGAGGAACATAGCATTCACAGCAAGTTTCTAAGAAGGTTAACAGCTAGTGCATTTATCAAGTTTGAGGCTTACGTACCTTAGTATGCCCCGAGGTGGTCACTGCAACCCACGAGGCGACGATACCCCAAGACGGAGCACCTCCAAAATTGATCAAGTAATATGCACACAGGAGTCCAACTCGATCACTCCAAGGGAGAGTCATCAATAAGATGGCTGCCAAAACAGACGGCATGAAGAATCCTATGGCAATCCAGCATCTTGCATTCTAATAAGGATCGATTAGCCAAGGACACACACGCCTTAAACACACATGATAACGTACAGGATAGCGGCGAAGAATTATAGTAGAAAGTGTCATCCCGATAATCATGGCGACTCCAGCTGGTATATTGAGTGCTGTTGTCTGAACGTTTGTGAATCCAAAAGATGAAATGATCAATCCGTACTGGGTACCAATGCCATTTTGCAGGTTGCTAGGACCTAGATTAGTGCGTGTAGGCTGGTGGTGATCACGATATCCATCCAATTATAACTTACGACACGGTAGAGAATAAGAAGAACAGCCACGTCTTTGTGTCTTTGAATGCTTCGATAACTTGCTCGCGTTTCCAGGTCTTCGTCTCGATGCCGCTTTGGTTCGACTGTATCCGCCTGACTGCCTTTGCCTTCTCTTCCTTAGTCAGGAACCGCGCCTTGACTGGACTGTCCGGAAATAGAAACCAGAACCAGATGCCAATTACCAAGGTCAACCCGGTATAAACGATCATCAAAAGTTGCCACGGTGCCGGTCTCTTTCCAGGATCCGAATGCGCAACACCAAACGCTAAAAAGCCCGATACTATCTGTGCCAGCCCATTGCATTGGATAGTCCAGCTGACACGTTCGCCTATCTCGGTGCGGTTGTAGAACATAGAGGTGACCAACAAAAGGCCGTTTGTTATACAACCCTCTGACGCTCCTAATAGAAAGCGTAGAACAACTAGGTAAACATGGTGTCAGATAATTCGTTGCGCGTGATGCTGCAGGTTACTTACACAATCCGCCAAAGCTCTTACACACGCAGTGGAGACCCATGATTACAGCCCATAACAAGATATTGGTTGCTAAGTACTTGGCCACAGGAAATCGTTGCAAGGCCCATGAGTGAGGATACGAAAATATGAGGTATCCTAGTACATGTTTAGGTATGTATCAGCTTGGCTTATCCATTGCACCACCATGGTAGGCTTTAGTATTCACCGATATAGAACGCAGACCCAAGGGTGTTAAACTCTTCGGTTGTGAGATGGTTATCTTGTATGATACCCAGCACCGAGGAGGCACCTAAAGTCCCCCTTTCGTTTATCACTTAGCTCTAGTAACATGAATAGCACGCAGAGGCTACGTACTTATCAATAAATTGAACTAGATAGACACGGATATCGAATTAGCACGGCTAAGCCAACTGTGTTTCATTCACTACCTACGTGTATAGATAGAAAATAGCAATGGTAAAATCACCCAATCGACCTTGTTTCGAATGGCACGGGCCTCATCATGACTAATTGGTTCGTCATCAGTATGCCCGGCAACTAGATCTACTGCTTCGTCGACACCCTTGAAAAAACGGGTAAGATATGATATATATAGAGGTTATGGGCCAGAATCACTCACGTTTTCGAAACGAACTACCTCCGTTATTTCGGTGCTTTCAGTATTAGACTTCATCTTATATCATGTATCGCCAGTCTTTTAAACATAACGCAAAATTCAGAAATGTGGCTTAACAAGAGCTAGATGGTCTACCTCACGCCTTATATATAGCCAATACACTGGTTACCAATCTTCTTGCTAGCATGAAGTTAGCCGTTGTTCACTTATCTTAATATGTGTCAGCTTGAAGATAGAGGGGTATGTTAAAGTTGATTGGCCAGACACATGCCTGTGTGCACTGTGGCTGTCAAACCGGCAATTAAAAGCGAAGAAACAGCTGGGATATATCGTTACGATGTCACCACACGATGCCGGGGCTGACTCAGCATTCACCAATGAAAAGGGTGAGCTCTTGCCTATAGCTAATGGACTATGAGGTCCTTATGCATGCGATAGAGTTTTGATAGATAGAGACTGATTATAAAGACGTATATATATAGAAAGCGAACTAAATCAAAACACTGACACATAAGCACTGTGAAACTTGCTACGAGCAATCCAGTCTCGTCCTATTCTGTCCTTCACTGCTCTTCACTCAATAATCCACAATCTTAACGCACAAAGAAGCAAAGCAGTATAATTGAAATGCCAATGAATGCCTTCATAGAATGTGACAATGAGCAGGTAATGATCAGGGTTAGGTGGTCGAAGTGTGGGATGAGAATATAGTCGAAGTTGAATTTGCATTGATTGTTATATACATGGAAAATATGGGACAAAAATTATTACATAAAATGATAGTTCTTGCATGTCTTCCTACGAGTGAAGTTGAGTTGAGCGTATTACTATAGCACTAAAGTATTGCCACTAGATTATAGAGGTTGCTCAGTTTACTCTTTGTCTTTAGGGGCTGAACTATGTCTCCTTTCCCTTATAGACAACATCAACTGTGAAGTATATTATACTATTATGGATCATATCTGACTGGCCCCGAGAGGGAATCTCGCGTGAAAACTTCCCAAGCGTTGGATATTATTATTACTGGCAGTGGAACCTTCATTGAACTCTTGGCTGCTAAGATGCTAGTATGAAGCGGATATCTACATTTAACTGTACCTGTATTTTATTGTAAATAGTATGACACGGGATATATATCAAGTAGAACACGTGCAATGTCCAATCTAATATATATGTATACGCATCTAGTAGCTGTTGTCCTTATATATGGTGGGTGAATATCGTGTTATAAGGCAAGATATGCGGATGCTTGATAGCCACGGGCTTAAAAACCGTTGAGAAATTAATTCTATACGGATTGATGTCAAAGCTTGCATACAAGCATATCATGTTAGGACAAGCCTGCCAACTATCTACACAACCAAGAATAAATATAATGTATGAAATTATTACCCACGGTGATATTGTTCATTTCAACTCTTACCCCTGAGCTTACTCACTGAGATCGCGATAAAAAGATGTTGTCTCGAAACGTGTAGTAATTTGTAGACGCAAGAAAGTAATACATCACATCGTAATGATTTGCTATATACTCGACTTCTTGCCTGGAAGTTCTATTTCGGCCTCAGTAAATCGAGGACAAACGCCATGTCATCATTACAAGGCTCGGCCGGGCTCCTATAATAAACATTGCCAACAAAGATTTCGACGGTGAGCCCAATATCCGACTTCCCAAACTTCTTGCCCCAGGAATCCTCAAATGGGGTGCCTTCGACTAGCGACATAACCGTGGATGCTACTTTATCCATCTGGGTCAAGTGTTCCTGTGGAAATGCATCCCATAGTTCTTTTGGCAGTATATTTGTCCGCGTAGATCCGGGGCAGATCGCAAACGTCCGGATCCCGTCGTTCTGGTAGAACATCGGAGCCACCGAGCGCATGAAGTTCAGCATTCCCGCTTTAGCTGCTGAGTACAGAGGCGTGCTTTCCTGCGGATACTGAGAAGACATCAGCTGTGGGCTTCACACTGCTCTGCCGATAGAAGAGTCTTACTATCCCCGCAATGCTGGACGTCATGATCAGCACGCAGTCCCTACCGCCATTTTGATTGGCCCTGAAGTAGTGCTGAGCAAGGTAGCTCGTCTTGATGATGCCCTTCAAGTTCACATCAATGTTTATATCCTGGGGCGGCGGGATTGGCGCGGTTATGTCATGCTTCTCGTAAAAGTTCCCCTTTTCCATGACACCGGCGTTCGCGAACACGAAATCGAGCCGTCCTTCGGCCTTGAAGACGGCATCAAAGGCGGGATGTAGGTGCGACCAGGAAGCGACATCGACTTTGTGGAAGACGGCTGCGTTATCCTTGGGCTCGTTCAGGTCGAAAATGTGCACTCTCCAGCCTTTCCGCAAGAACGTCTCGGCAACGCCTAGTCCGATTCCCGACGCGCCACCCGTGACGATTGCTACTTTGGAACCGGGCATGTTTTATACAGCAATATTTGGAAGAAGACTTCAGCTTTGACCACATATAAAGGTCATCTTCATGAAGCCAGCTACGTGTGAGGTCTGAATGTGTATGATTGATGATAATCTAAGCTATGTGTGTGTAGGTGAAGCTATAGCTATATAAGGAGAGAGGTGGCTGTGCCACCTCCTCAGCCACAGCCACAGCCACAGAGAGTGTGTATGGCTGCATGCCTAACACTACGGCTCTTTAGACTAGATGCGCGGCACCGTATCCCGGCCGCGTTCCCCGCACCGGCATTGTAAAGTGGGTACTGGCACCGCTTGAAATGATACCCTCTCTCCGGCATCTGACGACGATAGAAGATATGATAGTGGGCATTCCGATTCGCATTTCAAGTATCTGGGGTCATTTGAGTATGGTGCGTTTTGAGCGGATGTCTAGAGAAGAAGTGATGTCTCACTTAGCTTAGAGGTCTCCTAGGAAGAGTGAATCCATTCAGACAATATGTAGTCATTGGGTAGTAGATAGCATCTAAGTCAAAGTCATCTGTGAGCCCCATCAGACGTCTTGCCAAAGCCGTTGGGTATCCCGTATATATCTGGTCTTCGGTTTTAGTCTTACTTAATTCCCATATCCCCGAAGCGGTGAACTTGGTATCCAATTTTCCGCGTCTTGGATTTTCGGACTTGATGGATGTATACCTTGTAGTGCTAGCTGCACGGGACTTTACACTCCCCGGCGTCTTATTTGCGACGCGTGGCATGATTTTTTTTTTTTGGAACAGCGGGGCCTTTCTATAAGATCCTCGACATTGCTATTGAAGCTTTAACCTAGCTAGTGCTGGTATAGTCCCAAGGTTGAACTGCTGTGCCGCAGCTGAGTGGCAAGTATAATAAGCCTTCACACTGAGCTTCACGGCTTTGATTCTTTGCCCGGTAAGTAGTAGTTGCTCTCCTACTTGCAAATATGAGGTCTCTAATCATTGCAGTAACCGCGCTATCATCAATCAACCCTGTCTCAGCACAGGGTGAGTGTCGATGCTTCCCCGGAGATGCTTGCTGGCCAACCGAACAGACATGGTCATCGTTCAATGCCTCTGTTGGGGGAAAATTAATACGCACAGTTCCTCTAGGGAGCGTGTGCCATGATCCCCAATACGACCAGACGGCTTGCGATGCTCTCAAGAGCGTATGGGCTGACCCGATGACTCAGTAAGTTCTAGTCCTCATCTAAGGGTAATAGTTGACTAAATGTGCGCAGTATTGGGACCTCTTCCTCAATAATGGCTCCATTGTACGCCAATGCCAGCTGTGATCCGTACACGCCGCGTGAAGCTCAATGTGTCATTGGGACGTATGTTCAGTATGCCGTCAACGCCTCTAGTGTCGATGATATCTCTAAGACCATCAAATTCGCAAACGAGAAGAACATCCGACTTGTCATCCGGAATAGCGCCCATGAGTAACTCTTCACTCTTTCTCAACCTCGCGTGACCTTGGCTGACTCATGGCAGCTACCTTGGCAAATCGACTGGAGCTGGTGGTTTGGCTATCTGGACGAAGAACATGAAGAACGCAGAGCTTGTCAAGTGGAACGATGCTGAGTACAAAGGTGACGCAGTCAAGTTGGGCGCGGGTATGTCTGGAGCGGATGTGGGCGCATTCACCGGCGACCATGGCCTTGTGACTACCACTGGCAATTGTCCATCTGTGGGAGTCGTCGGCGGTTGGAGTGAGTAGCATCCAAAGTCATTTGTTGCCTTTCCTGCTCTATCCCTAGACCAGATAAACTCCCTTTGGGTGGGGACATATGGGAGCCACAAGCCCCATTGACAGATTTAGGACTTCTGATAGATCCGCTAAAGTGTTCATAAAGAGAAATTACTGACTTTGGATGCTGCAGTTCAAGGCGCTGGTCACGGACCGCTGACTTCGAAGTTTGGCATGGCTGCCGACCAGGCCTTGGAGTTTGAAGTGGTTGATGGGACTGGAAAGTATCTTGTTGCAAACCGTAAGAAGAACGCGGATCTCTTCTGGGCGCTAAGTGGTGGAGGTGGTGGCACATATGGTGTTGTGGTCAGCGTGACCATGAGGGCGTATCCAGATCTGCCGGTGACTTTTGCGACGTTGATGTTTCCATCTGCCGGTCTCACCGAGGACAGATTCTACGAAGCCGTCGCTGCATTCCAGAGCTTTGTAACAACACTCGTGGACGCTGGCTGTGTAGCGATATGGACCTACACTGCCGACGTCTTCATGCTGCAGGAGCTCATCGCCCCAGGATTGAGCAAGGACGAGGTGGAGGGGCTGCTCAAGCCCTTCTACGCCAAATTGGAGGGTATTAACTACGAGACGAAGTGGTTTTCTTACAACAACTACCGGGATTTCCAGAATGAGGCACTCGCACCACAGCTAAAGAACCAAGCCAACGTTATCCAGGGCGGAAGTTGGTTAATGCCCAGGTCTGTCATCACGGATCCGCCAAAAGGAGCCAAATTTCTCGAAGCCTCCACAGAGATACTGAAATCTGGAGCCTTTGTCCAATTCTTGGCGTTCGATACGTCGAAGAAGGTCGCAGTTGATAATGCTGTTAATCCGGTCTGGAGGGATGCACTGATCCACGCAGTCGTCGCTACGTAAGTTCGCCTTTCTTTTGAGGTCTGAGTTGGGGCATGGAAGAAGGTTGCTAACGTCGATTTGTAACCGAAAAGGCCATGGAACCCCACAGGAACTATAGATGAAGGCTTCAAGACCTTGACCGACGTCGAAGAGAACCTCAAATCAAAATGGGCTGCTCTAGCCCCTGATAGCGGCGAGTACCTTAACGAAGTAAGTTTTTGGTGTATGCACCCAGCTCTCTGTATGTATACTCACACAGTGACAGGCTGTTGCAATCAACCCCAACTGGAAGAAGGACTTCTACGGCATCAATTATGATAAACTCCTCAAAATCAAGAACAAGTACGACTCGAACAACATGTTCTATGCTACTACTGCTGTCGGCAGCGATTATTGGACTGAGCAAGCGGACAAGCGACTGTGTAAGACGCAGACTAAAAGCAAGGGTGAGAAGGACGAGCTGTAACAAGGCTACCTAGGTGTACTCTTGAAGGATCTAACTGTTTGTGTAGGGTATTAGAAGTGTTGATCTAGATTGTCAGCGTCTTGTTCGGAAATTGTGTTCATGAGTAATTGAAGCTGTAGGAGTTCAATATGTATTCATGCTTTGCAATTGTGAAATATTCCAGATAATACAAGTACATATGTAGCAGCTGGGTTACTGTGTAAACGAAGCAACTGGGGGTCAATGGTCCGTGCGTCAGACATCGCACCATTTAGCCCAGTTGCGTAGTTGTAATTTAGTATTAGACAACAATGAGCAACAAACTCATGCCTTTTCTGTATCTATATAAAATCTTTCACAAATCTTATACACCCTTAATCATTACGAAGTTAAAAAGCAAGTGCTGGTTATGGTTGTTGACTTTGGCAGTTTGGATGATTGATTGACAGAAGTGTAGAACCCCACTACAAAGTTACATCCTGTTGGCGGCTAGGCCTTGATTAGCTTAGCGGTAAATCATCGTGATTCCGTATGGGCGGAAACTTCAGCTTGACTTGCACGCAGTACAGCGCAGCAGGCAGGCAGGCAGGACAGGCAGGCGCGTTGGAACTGGAACTTGGAAATGCAAGAGCAGGGCTGATTAGTCTCCACCGCAAGGAAAGCAGGGGAAGTCGCGAACCCCATCAAAACTCATTGATAAATACCTAGGTACATCAAATATAATATATAGTGGACCTCTGTATGTACAGAGCTACATGTTTCAATTGTCGCCATCTTCACTACATCCTCACTGCACCCTCACCACCAGCTCAAATTTGCCTACCTTTGGTGAACTGTACAACAACCATACCACTGTTCCATTTCTATCCTTGCAGGCTGTTTTTCCCTATCGTCTGCCACGTCAAAACTCTTACCTACTAGACATGTAACTATCACATTGTGGTCTCGCCCACCCACCATGTGCCCTCTCGACTTATAACAACCAACTATCGCGCTCTGAGACTATGGATCGCGACGCGCCAGTTGCTTCGGGTATTCTTACCGCGAAACCAACTGGTAACACGAACGGCCGAAAGAACCCTGTGCAGCCCTTCGGTACCCGGCGAACGTCGAGAAGGAACTCCGCTAGGTCTGAATCGAAGGAGAACATCCCCTCCGACACAAACGCGACCGCGACCGCGACCGCGAAGTCCAGACCAATATCAGCAAGAACAAATACCCAGATACCTCTACTTTCTGACTCATCTGCCCACACGCGCAGCCATTCATCATTTCTCGACCGGAGCAGCGCTAGCTTCGGCACTTCTACCAACATAGACACCCATTCACCGCGCGATTCACGAATACCTCGTCCGAAGTCCACTGCGCCTACTACCACCACCCAACGAAACTCCCCCGAGCAGAATAGTCCCCAAAGCCATCTCCAGAAGCAACAATCCCTCGACATGCGACAACCGCTGAGTCTCAAGTCAGCTTTCGAGTTAGCCCAACGAGAAGAGGCCGATAGTCAGTCTGACGATACTTTCAGCATACGAGACGCGTTTAAGATGGCTAGCGCCGAGATAAATGGACGTATCGATGGATCCCCTAGTCCGGCTCCACGACATCATCTTGCGCGCGATTCCCACCGCGTTGCCCCCCAGCGACCTTCTAGTGGTAGGGACGATGGTGACCTCAGAAAACATCTTCAGCAATTTGATCGCAATCACCAGCTTAGCAGAGGCAGTGGGCCTCTAAATGGCTTGTTCAACAAGAATCGCGCTGGGCTTAAGGCTTCAGATACTAACCATGGTCTCACTAAAAAGACCAGCAACAGCAGTCTTGGAGGTACCCCAGAGCATCGCAGAACGAGTTCTCCGGTTACTAGCTTGAGGAACAAAAACGCTGCGGCGACTAATCTAGCAGTTGACCCCGTCGATGCGGGCCATGCTAGGGGAGCCATCCCCATTCCGTCTATTGAATACGAATCTGCCAGCGACGACCGGCATTCTCCAATTGCTAGACCTGCTCACCTGTCCCCTGAAAAGAGCTATAATTGGCAACTTGATGACGACTTCACTGCTGGAGATCTCCAAGTCTCCGACAGTCCCCGCATAAGAACGGGTCAGTCCAATGGAAGATCTCGAAAGTCGCCCGATATTACCGGCTCTCCAGTCGCTGCTACGCCCAAGTTTCGTCGCAGCAATAACCGGCTTGACCAAATCCGACAGAGGGAAATCGAAGCTGCAAACGCTGTTTTGCCGGAAGACAGTCTGTCTGAACCTAAGCGAAGGAATAGTCGGCTTGACGAAATACGAACGCGAGAGATGGAAGCTTTATCGAAGCGGGCAGTGGCTACCAGTAGGCTTGATGAGATACGCGTAAGAAACTACGAGGCCCGTTCCGAATCACCAGAGATTGGCAGGTATTCCAGCAGAGAGGAGCTTCGCGGGGGCTCCCTCAAACTCGACAAAAAAAGAAGCGGATCACTGAGGTCCCTAGAAGACGAGCCAGAAACCGAGTCAAAGGGGGAGCATAACCCAGACATGCCTATTACTGTTTTTCATCACTCGAATGTTCACAAAGTCGATGAGTCTTCCAAGGAGGAGAGGAACATCCCAAAAACCAAAGACGAGGAACCTCGTGTTCCGCTGCCCCGGAGCGACTCCCATGACTTGCTCCGACGCCTTGCGCGAGCAACAAGCTCAAGCCCTCCCGCTGAGGAAGCCAAGCAGCCGAAAGCTCCTGACGAGTCTTCATCTAAGGAAAAGACTGAGAGCAGAGAGAGCAGTCGACCGCGCTTGACGCGGGAAGAGAGACGGTCTAGAAATTTGGAAGTTAAGAGCTCCAGAGAAAGACCGACAGTTGGATTCGTAGGTGTACGCAGAGTCTTGTCTAGCGATTCGATGCGGGAAAAACGGGCAAGCTTACCGACTTCGGAAGCCGATCCTACAGATCGGATCGAGGCTGAGATGAAACTTTTTGCGCCCCAAGACAATTACTCTGAAAGGGGCTCCGTCCGGGGTCCATCACCTGCTCCGTCTGAGCCAATGGAGGAGGAAACTCCTCGGCCGACGAAGATTGATCCGTTGATGCAACCTACCCCACGGGTTACTGGGGCTTATGTGGAAACGCCTGCGACGGTCAAGGTCAAGGAAGAGGGTCATTCCTATGAGAAGAACATTTCCGATGGTCTTCACCAGGTTCCGGAACTAGCCCATGGCCTTGGCGGCAAAGAAGTCAGCAAGCCTACGAGCGAAGATGCCATCAAGTCTGAGGACAAAAACAATACAAGAGGCTCAAGAGGCTCATTGATGCCAAGGTCTTCCTCGGTCCCAACAAAGACACGTCGCTCCAGGTCTCTGTCGAGACGCCGGCGTCCCCTACATTCTCTAATCAATACGGCCAAACCTCCAACGGTCAAAGATGATATCCGCGCTATTCTACGCATGAACCAGATTGATGATTCGACACTGGACGAATTCGATTCAATTCTTGCTAATCAGCAAATTGATGACGAAGAGCTCGAGGAGCTAGTGAAAGACAATGCGCTCAAGATTGAAGACGACCTTGACTTCCCGGGACTCACGGAACATGATCGTGAGCTTCTGGCCTACGACAGGATGAGTAAATCACTGAAGACTGGCCTTTTGGGCATTCGGTCTGCCAAAAAAGGCATTGAGCGTTTGGAAGATAAGGTTACGCATACTGAGCATAAGCCTACACATAAAGAGCATAAGGCAGACCAGGTTCTTCCTGGCCTGAATAGCTCCAACTCGAAGCCCACGGACCGTAAGATCTCTGCCCCGGCTGACTCCTCTTCCATCCTGATCACAATTCCCCCGCTTTACCGAAAATCTCCAAAATTCAGGTTAACGACATTGGGTCTGTTGACAGTCTTTGTGCTCATATGGTACGCCCTCGAGTCAACTTTCTGTTCCTTCTATGCGGTTCCCCCGTATGAATGTACGCCTGAGATCCCGTGTGACTGGTCACCAAATGAACCATACTATCCATATACGATGCCATTCATGTTGGATGAATGGGCAACAGGAGGCAAAGGAAGAGCACTGGTGTGGAAAATAGGGGAGGAGGTAGGGGATGTCCTAGCTGATGTATCAGACTGGATTACGAACACAGACTTCACTCAGTTTGACCAGAAATATATGGATGTCTGGCAACGCAAGAGACATAGAAGACGATTGCGAAAACATGGCCTGATCCCAAAGTGGGTGGAACCCCCCGGCTACGAGTCTAGGCTTGCAGAATGGAAGGCTGCGCTACTGGCCAGGGAAGACATCGAAGAACTGGAATATGATACAGAAGAAGAGATGATGAGCGCGGATGAGAGGATTATGTGATGCAAATGCCAAGACACAACACGTAGTAGCCTTGCATACTACATGAGCTTGGACGAAGTGTATCACTATTCACCATCTGCGCTCATATAAAATACGGATTTTCAGCACCTGTACCTATCCGCTGTCGATCAAGTCTCTGCAGCTGGTACAGTATATACTATGACATTCCCAGGTGATTGATACCGCAGGCGTTGATGGCTTTGACCCCAGGATCCTTTCCAGCACTGGCGTTTAGGGGGCTACGAGATAAGAGTTTACGACTGTCTGGACTTTAACGTCCAGTTTTCAAATATAGATTATAAACTATGGCTACATTCACCGCCATATGATAATGCTCATTTGGGCTATCTGTCACATTCTGCACCTACGTGGATATAGATCTCTTGGCCAAAATCATACATGACCTCAGGATTGTCCCACTATATTATCCTCTAGCAAGTCATTTAATATCGATAGAGGCTGAACTATTTGATTCAGGGAACATACTTCCGCATTGTCATGACTTGACAACTGCATCCCATTCTAATCTATGTGATTTGCATCTACATTGGAGGCACTGATTGTAACACAAAGTTATCCCCAAGTATGCAAATCAGACGTTCAATTGTACTTCCAATTCCCAAACCTAAATCCAAATTACCATATTTGACGCAAACGACTTTACAGAATAAAAATCAATCAAGTACGGCAGTAGATGTACCTACATGTGCTAGTGGCCAGCTACTCGGGACCACCATGCTGACGAAATCAGAGCCTCTTAGCTCTAAGACAGTTTGACGCCAGCCCCTTAGTTCGCGACAGGCTACGTCTCTGATTGGTCAACAAAGACGAATTAAGACGAAGCCATTGAACTCTGTTGACTTCGACCACCACTGGTATTTGATGTCATCGCTGTCGTTGTCGCTTTGCGTAGTAAATAGAGCTATGATGTGCCGGTCTAGACATTCGAGGGAAACTGAGGTCATGGTGTATGACTTGAATCATGTATCTAGGAGGCTTGATCCACCACCCAGAATTCTCGACAGGTATATGAGACGAACTGTTTCGCCTGGTTTCTCACTTAGACACAAGCGACTGAATTTACCATCACTCTGTTTGCGCAGTTTCCACTTGTTTCTTACCCATTGAATTGGTACCCCCCCGGAATCGATTCGTATACTCTCACTCACTATGATTCCATTCTTTGCAAGATCAGGAGAACAGCAGGAGCACCCTCCCGAGTGCTACGCTATAGACGATGAAAGAGAACCCCCGCGTGATGCGAATCAGGGCGCGGGGACTCAACAACTGCAGCACAGTAGATCCTCGAAACATGATGATCATCAACCCAGGGGCTGGGGCGATGAGCAGCAGCAGCAGCAGCAGCAGCAGTCATCGTCCCGCGGACACCAGTACATTGACTCTGGCGTGGGCCTTCCCGAGCCAGAGCACTACAGCCCCCCACATGAGCAGAAAGAGGAATCCGTTGCGAGCGGAGGCGCGTATAGTTCCTCCGCCGCGGAACCGAGGGTTCGGACTATGGCGCCGGCTGCTGCCACCGCCGACGCAGCGAAAGTGACCGACTATCAACGTGGCGGCAACAGTGTACCCGGTCTCGGGGCCCATAGCCGCGTTGGGTACCATAAGAATACCTGCACGTGCAATTGCAACCAGACCGCAAGCGATTGGGACTACACGCCTATGAACACTCGCCCCACAGGCCAAGATACAGGCCCTCCGGGTATCACAGTTAGGGCACCGACTGTGGTAAAGGTTGAGCCTGCAACGGAGCATGTGTCAAGCAGTTACGACCGTAGTGGGCCCAACGGCAGATATGACTCTTATATCGACTATGACTCGTACTGGGATGAAAGGCCCTACGGCAGCGGCGTCTATAATACAGTCACAGGTTATGGGAGTGCCGAAACGGCTGCTGCCGGCTCTGGGTACTACGGGATAAAACGCCCATTGGACTACGGCGTCTACAATACTGTCACGGGACATAGCAGCATCGAGGATCCAGACGACATTGAGCCGGGCTATGCCCACGTGCCTCCATCGATCTACGGCAACCGCGCTCCCCGTATAAGTGACTCCGAATACAATGCCAATGGCGCGACATCCCAATTCAAAAACTCACATTTCAAGGAGAATCTGGTCAGCACTGGAGTCGGCGCTAGTGCGGGTCTCGCAGCATACGAGCTTACTAATCGACGACGAGAAAACGAGCGGGTAAAAGAGACCGAGCGTATGAGGGAGCAGGAGCGGCTCAGAGATATCCAGCGCTTAAAAGACATCGAACGCTTAAGAAAGCAGAGAGAACTTATCGAGCGCGCCGACTTCGAAGCCCAGAAGCAGAAGAAGGTTGCCGGCCCCGTGTACTATCACGATGAGTTTGGGCACAAGGTCGACAATAGATACGCGTCCGAAGAGTACAAATCGAAAGATCCGAGATATGCCCAGTATGATGCGCAAGCCGAATCCGAGGCCGCTGGCGCCAGGGGGTTGGAAGCTTATAGATTGCACCCTTATACCGACAGACATAGGAACAGAGATTCCGTATCTCAAATGCACGAGAGCAGAGCGGAATTGCTGCCGGAAGCGAAATACATGAAGCACAACACCGAAGCCGAAGTCGAGGCCGCCGCCGCGGTGGCGAACGTGGAGCAAGCGTACCGTGCACACGACCGCGCCGTCAGGCAACACAGGGCCTCCATGTCTGAGCAGCACCGGGCTTCTATGTCTGGGCACAGAGCTTCCATGTCCGGACACAGAGCTTCTATATTCGGACACAGGGCATCCATGTCGGAGCACAGGGCATCCATGTCCGAGGAGAAACATCACGACAGCAAGCTGCACCAGTTCTTCCATCACAACCGCAACGAGGACCAGGCCGCCGTCCACCCGGCCATGCGCTCGCAGGACCAAGACTCCTTAATGGCGTCCGGCTTCCACCCCCTCAACACGCAGAACACCACGCAGCTCAACCACGAGACCACGTTCGCGCCGCCCGCGACCCGCGTCACCAGCCTCTCGCCCGCGCCCGCCGACAACAACAACCAGCAGCAGCCCCCGACGGAGTCGCTGGCGGAGACCAAGCAGGCCTACGAGCGCGCGGGCGTCGACACCGACGTCGGCACCGAGTACGAGGTCCACAAGTACACGGAGCACCGCGACGCGGAGCGCGACCGCGTGCGGCCCGCCAGCTCCGTCACCGTCCCGCCCGACAAGTTCCAGCAGCTCAGACAACAGCAACAGCTTCCGGAGACGGGCGTCATCGGCGCGACGACGGGACCCACCGCCGCCGTGGCGCGCGAGAGGAAGATTCCCCCGCCTGCGCAGTACTCCATCACGCCTGTGCCTACGAGCGCGGAGCGCGAGCGGGAGCGCCAGCAGCAGAGGCGGCCCGCGTCCATGGACTCGAGCCGCGGTGGAAGGTACCATGTCTTGTCGTCGGGCACGCCGTCGGGGATTAATATCACGGAGAGCGAGAAGGAGGCGCTGGCGGCGATCGAGACGCCTATCCCGCCGCGGAGCGAGAAGAGGAATAAGCATCGCGAGCACAGACATAAGCATAAGCACAGGCATAATCACAATCACGAGCACAGTCATACTCGCCACAGCCACTCCGCCACCAGGGCCGTGGCTGCCGGAGCCGCGGCCGCAGGCGCGGGTGCGGCCGTAGGAGCCGGTGTAGCCGAGACATCTGGCGTTCGTGGTCGATCAGGCATTAAGGAGTCATCAGCTCTTGCCGCTCCCCCTATGCTAGCGGTCGACACGACCGACGCTCCCCCCGCCAGTCAGGGTCAAGAGGGTAAGGAGAAGTTCCAGTACAACTACCTATCCTCCGGCACGCCGTCGGGGATCAAACTCCGCGATCGCGCCCTGGAACGCGAAACCCAGCTCCATCGGAAGCCGGTCTCGCCCACATTGCCTACCGCTGCACCTGTGGCTGCGGCTACGGCTGCGGCTGCGGCTGCACCTACGGCTACACCTACGGCCGCGGCTGCGACTGCTAGGAGGACAAGTCTTCCGAGCGCCGGTCCGACGCCCGCGGCTGCGAAAAGAATGAGCCAGATGGCCGCCGGTCAGGGCCCAGTCTGCCAGTGTCACCACGGCGGTAGGGAGCGTGACTACGCGGGACAATTACAGGAAAAGAAGAGACGGGAGAGCGTGATGTCAAGGGAGGTCCCGGCCAATCGACGCCAGTCCAGACGCGAGTCCATGATGAACGAGAGGAGGCCGGTGGTGGTGCAGGACCCGGAGACCGAGCTGGATCTCTCGAACACAACACACGTTGTGCCTGGGGCGGCGAGGGGAGTGGGTATGGGGTTGAGGATGGGGTAGAGCTAGGATAGGAGGTTTTCCAGGGGAGTTATAATGTGGATTCTGGTGAGTGCAAATTGGTAATGTGCGAGTGGGTATGAACACCGAGTTGATCGTCGACATTTCATGAATATGGTTGCTGATTTGAATATCTAGTACGCATGTAGTGAGTGCACTTTGCGTTGTCAGCTGTGTATTAGGACAATTGCTGTATAATTCCGTATAAAATGCTAAAGATGTTGCTCACATCATGTGAGCTGACAAGTGTAAGACAACTTCACGCATCGTATTCGTGTTGAGCGTGACTGGATCAATTGATTATGTATTGTCATACGGCGTAATTTGAATGAAGCGGAATTTACCTTCGTCGCTCACTGAAGTTCATTTCCCAATTAATTATTACCTAATCACGCTCATCGAGTATGTATTACCAAGGTTACAATATGATTTGGACATAATAAAGGCATAGTTATGTAGTATGTACGGATTGTTCCGTCTCTTGACGATATCAATTTGAAGAAATCGAATTGACATGTTTTGATAGTAATATCAGATTATTCAGAAACGTTTCGAGGGTTTGAGCGGTATCATCCGTTGCTTGATCGGCTGTCGACATGATCTGCCTGCGGCTGGTGCGTATCACGGTGGCTTGACGTCAGATCGTCAAAACATCACAACTTTATGACAGAAATGGCACAGGCTGTGCCACAGCTGAGCCTGCAGGTCCGCTAAACATAGCCCTATGATAACTAGGGGCATACATCCGTGCGTAGTGGACGTTAGAGTTCAAGACAGTTCGACCGACAGGAAAGGTTACGCGAATCTCGGCGGTCGATTTTGGATCGAGGCATCGCTTCTGTGTAAACTATTACTCTATTGCAGAATTCTCGGCACGGCTAGCAATAATAGGTCTAGTATATGTATACCTAGTCTAATGAGATCGAGTGCCTACCTAATACCTAATCAGCAAGAATAGGTAATAATAAAGTGATGATGCGCCAAGATCTACCAATCTGAGATTCTCAGCCCAGCCCAGCCCAGCCCAGCCCTAACTATTTATTATTCTTCATTATTGGTTGCAGATTAATATGGTGTCGAGTACAGTCCACTTTCGTAGGACACCAGAAACACCTCCAGGGCTGCTTTTGAACGGCGAGCGAATCAGCGTATCGTTGCATTGCGGCCTGTCCCACTGCAGGGCCTGCTGCGCCGTCCTGTTGGTGCAGCCCGAACTGCTGGACTGGGGATTGTTGAAATGAGGGCTGTCAACAAATGAGCTAATAGAGCGAATACCAATAACGTTGTTAGGAATCGAACCTAACTCGCTCTATTAGCCACACACAGCTACTCCATCGCATACAGAACGTGCGACCCCGCACATCTCAACCTGAGGCCTGCAGTGCTCAGCGTTAGATGCCTTCTCAAAAGTACCTAAACAGTGGCAGCGGGGTGGACCGAACCCAGGTCCGCACGTCTATAGTAACAACGTTACCAAATGAGCTAATAGAGCGAATACCAATAACGTTGTTAGGAATCGAACCTAACTCGCTCTATTAGCCACACACAGCTTCAACAATGGGAACTAGCGTAGCACTTACACTCAGCCGCACACTTGCACACCCACTTACACACAAGGATGGCGCTGGTACGACATACATGAAGACAGCTGTCACCGTAGCTGCATTAAGCATCCCGCAGGATTCATACTGTTGTATTAAAGTCGAGTATCCGCAGCCCTACGCCCCTCCAGATCCAGAGGACCGTTGGTTGTAATTTCCTACCTCTACATGCGCATAACGTTTTATTTTCTGCAAACCTACGTGTGTCCTACTACCTCATAATTCTGTTGCCAATTCCCCGTTTCAGCCACCATTCCTTTCGTCTCATTCGACCGGAAACACCCATCCCCGCAGTGAACATCTGTATCTGCCGGTGGCTTCGCGAACTCTTACGTAGTATATAACTTAAACTTTCTACAGCCATGGACACGAACGAGAAAATCGTGACCGGCCCTCCCCAACTCCCTCCCCAGGAACACCCGCAGTATTCTCAACCACAAGTCTATCCTCAACCTCAAGTCGAATACCAGGCACCGCGAGCACAACCTCCAATGGGCACTCAAGCGGGAGGACCCACGGCCTACGGGCAACAGGGCGGCAAATTCCAAGCCGGCCTCTGCGATTGCGGTCCTTGCTCAAGCTGTCTGTTAGGCTGGTGCTTACCGTGTATCTGTACGACACGTCCCAACCACCACGTGCTGCGAACCCAGAGCTAACGTTCATCTTCTCACCAGTGGTCGGCCAGACATCGGAGCGCATTCGCGACCCGTCGATGCAAAATGCCGACCTCATGAACAGCGACTGCCTGATCCACGGCGCCATCAACTGTTTCACTGGCTGTGGTTGGATGTACGTGTCTTCGTTTCATGTCCCCTTTCTTCGAGCTTGTTACTAACTTCCCTCCTCTCTAGCTATGCCATGCTCAAGCGAGGTGAGATCCGCGAGCGCTACCAGATTGAGGGCAGTGGCTGCAACGACTGCTGTGTGTCTTTCTGGTGCTCGTGCTGCGCCGTCATCCAGCAGGACAACGAGGTCAAGATCCGCCAGAAGAACGCCCAGCCCATTGCCGAGGGCTACCAACCACAACCTGGTATGCAAATACCTGAACAGAAGTAAAAGCCGTTCTTAGCAAACGAAGTTTCAATTTAATTATGCCCCTTCTGGGGGCTGACGTTGGCGAAAAGACCGACGAATGAATGGTGCGCTGGGGTCGGATATATACAATACCCAGGATGGGTCTATTGACTTGAAATCACACCTTGAAGCTTTTGTACATAGGTACAAATCTAACCTAGAGGCTAGATGTGGACAATGAGGCGAAGCTTCTCCAAAACTGCATAGACGTTTAATACTATGACTTGGCATTTTGCTATTTTCTACCGCCCCTATTCCGACATTACACTCGATATCACGTTGTTTGAGAGAAGTTACCGTGAGATGATGTCATGTGAAAGTCCATTAGGCAAATTGATCGCCAGTCTTTCATCCTTCCGAGCGCTAATGTATGATTAGCTAAAGGTAGAAATCAACGTTCAAATAGACTCTAAGCCACAGTGCATAGGTTTGGATCCTCCTGAGCTCTAGATCATGATATCTCATTATGTTGCCATACTTCATACCCTTGGTTACAACCTGCTGTATCAACACCCCACTTCTTGCATGGCCGTCGAAAAATACTTCTAAAAAAGTGTATATCTGTAGCTACCCATATATTTCATGTAAATACTACGATACAGGATCCCGAGCGAACATTAGTTAATTTAAATTTGATAGACCAGTGAACACCTAGCTGGGAATCAGACACAATCTTGCGTTCCACGAACCAGCTGTGCATTCGGAAACCACAGGACCTCGATAATGATATAACAGGCAACGGATACGAAAGTTGCAACGAGTGCTAAGAGTATTGGCCTTATTGCCTTTCCGAGCCCCAGGCCAGAGCCTCTCCATCATAAAGTGCTGCTGTCCATGTTCGAGGTATCCAGTAGTGACACCATAGACAACTGATCTGGACTCGTCTACCATACGTGCATATATCTAATTAATTGTAGGTACACGACGATGAGGTAAATGTGTCGAAGTGTGCATCTACGTTCATTTTGCGGAAATGCTGCGAGATATAGAATTATGGTCAATAAACCACAATCTTGCTCTCGACCTGGTGCTTAAAGGAGGGTATCTGTCAGCTTTTGTCAAGTATTTAGAGAAACATTACTCCGTACAACTCTAGACAAGTTAAAGCCTGTCCTAGCTCTGGCATAGGAATCAAATCTAAATGTGGGTTCGTGCGACCCATTAGCAGGGATGCACATTATGAAGAGCACTGGTGATTAGCTAATAAAGACCCCTATTTACAATATCATCAGCTCAGTACTCCGTAAAGGGGCGTTATTCTCGTTACAGCCATCATTTCACATTTACTATTAAGCACAGTTCTTTATATGGTGGATACAATTTATTCCTCGATATCTACAGTAGTAGGTCGAGGGTTTACCATCCCTTCTGAGGGACAGCTTATCTAACTACACCCTTGTCATCTAATCTTTCTCAAAGTCTAGGACACTCACTCACCTTACTTGCGCGAACCATCCTTGTGGACGTCCTCCGGTCGCACAAGCACCACCTTCGTGTCAATAACGCTCTGCGGCAGCTCCCGGGACCGCTGGTCCCACCCCGGGCGCGAGTACCACTGAGGGAGTCGGCCCTGGATCTGTTCATCCCGGTTGCGACGGCGGTTGTTGTTCGTGTTGCGGCGCTGGGGCTGGGGCTTGGGCTTGGCTCCATTAGCCTTAGCGGTGGAGTTGCCATCGGCGCTAGGAATCTGCTGCTCGCTCTCCTTGGCTGGGGTAGCAGGAACTGTCTTGTTAGACTTCTTCTTGCTGAATGTGACCCAGCCATCAGTGTTGCTGGTGGTGTCAACGTTATCACTGTTCACATCATCACTAATGACAGGGACTTCGGGCTCGCTGCTGGTAGTAGCGGCCGGGACTTGGGGCTGGCTGTTGTCACTTACCGCGTCTGAGCCTTGAGTGATTTGAGCCCAGCTTCTAGTGGAGGTAACGGGAGTGGATGCCATTATGAATGACTTGTCTGGTAGGTTGTTTGGTGAGTTGTTTGGTGAGGCTTTTGGTGAGTTTTGTTGTGTTGTAGTGGTTTGTTGATGTGTTGATGAGTGGATTGAGGAGAATGAGATTCATGGAGTCCGTAAAACCCTCCTTATATAATATTTTCACAGCGATAGCTCTTAGGATATTGTTCACATATATGACAATGCAATTGTTCTGGCACATGTCTCTGACAAAGGAATCGTATCTGACATTGTTTCTAATGTCAGATTCAATCCCTTTGTCAAATCTAGCCTTCTGTTCAATAGACCAAAGTAAAAGGATCTGTTTCCAAACAAGCTGAAAAACAAAGCATCTAAGCTTTACCTGTCATAATTCAACTTGTCCATCATTCTCTCTATTCTCCTGTTGAAAATCGATAAACTTCTTCACCGCCAGTCTCATAGCAGACTGGAGCACTGGATGGCTTAAAATAGTTACACTTGGAATTCATGATATGCTAAGGATTAAAATCTCGTAACTTTATAGTTTATTGATGCATGTGTTTACTTACTAGTGATATCCATGGTCATTACTTTGCACACAAAGAGATGATGGAGGTAAATCGCAAGCTGATGTATGCCACACAGGGTCCGCAGCACGCGCCCTAAGCACCTTTGGCTGAGGTGCAGGACTTGCAAAATTTTGCCATAAGCTGCATGGGCGTTCGTATGTATATTCTGGTATCACAGACAAATGCAAAACTACGCCAAGGGCTGCTCGTTCTAAGATTCCATTGCGCATAAGCACCGTTCCAAGGGCTAGCATGCCATCAGCATAGACCTTGATATCTTGCGCAGCATTGATGTGCGTGTGAATAGGAGGATTCATGCCCCACTCAAAGAGAGGGAGAAGACCTACAGATCCTGCGAGGTCGAGTTCCTTGACCTTATGAAGCTGTACATTTTCGGGCACTAGGCCGGCACCTTCGGACCACAGGTGATCACAGGTTTAAGCGAGCGTGCCAGCGCCGTCGATGCCGGCCTTGAGCTCCCACACTACTAATATAGTGACGAGAATTTTCAGCATCCCGCGTGAATTCGACATGGGCGCTTCCTTCCATCTTACGGCACCGACTCACTGGCGACAGTCAAGATCGTCAATTGGTCCTGGGAAGAGCTAGAGGCACGTATCGCAGTTTTCGACTGTCGAACTTGAACTTTATCACCAAGACTACAAGTAGATCGCCATGGATGCCATAAATATATGTTAAGGCTACTTTGAGATACCGGAAGAAGTGTAGATAAATCTTGATTTGGTAGTAAAAACGCGTCCCCCTAGAGACTTGCCACTTGTCTCTTTATTCTGGGAGAGTGTTCTAGGATTTATTGCATTCCTGAGGCTTCTTCGGTGAATTACTGGCCATATCGTAATCCATCAATGCTTGAGGCTCTTAGACGCACTGCTAGAATCAGTCCAGTGATGCCAGATTCTGGAAATGATCAAACTAGAGGTGTACTTGCCACAAAGAGTAGCTATCTGTTGTCGTGTAGAGGATACTGTTATCCTTCCATATTTATTGCCTATCTGCCCAAGACCTTGCGAATGATCAATCAAACCCTTCAAACATCACATACAAGAACATATCAAACTGGCAGAGTAATGGTATAGAAAGAATAATATTATTACAGCACATGAATTAGTACGCTGTTATGATCTACTTCAAGCGACCAGCTCGACGTCAATAAATACTAGATACGCCTACTCGCATAAATACAAACACCAGATAGAGCAGGTTCAGTAGTAACTGGATAGTAACCTTGGTAAGGACAAGAACGAGGGTGAGTTAAAAGTGGAAGTGTGGTGATATAAAGGGTGCTACGCCTGACATTGAAGTTGGATGATAATGATGAGCTTACTAGGGGGTAACAGCAACTAGGATGTCAACCAGAGGTACAGTATATTTGAACTGCAATGACAGTTCTAAAGCGATATATCATATGAACACTATTAGATCCAGGCTATATCAGTAAGTACCAATATATAATATATCTCACTATGGAATTAAAAAGAGGTGAAGCGAAACCCTCTGATTATCAAGATAGAGGAGGACTTAATAGGGAAACCATCCAGCAGCATTATTAAGGTGATGCAGAAGGGCTTTAAGGAGCTTACAAATTCCCATCAGATCAAACGTTTCTACGACAACCAAGATCAGTAATTGGGGTGAGGGGCTGATGTGTGCAGTGATTTGACCAAAATATTTTGATGGTACGCACTGTTATCAACACGTCCTTCTCACGCGTTTTAGCAACACTAGGAAACTTGCTAAGTGTTGACATCCTCAAGTCACATCGTTTTCACCCATCTGATTTCTCCTTCCTTCTTGCCCACCAGCTGGCCTTAAGTTTGCACCCTCTTCCATGTTTTCCTCCACCTTTCCCTTCTCCCACACAACTTTCCTACCTCCTCTCTCCTACTCTTTTCCCATCTACCTTTTCCTCTGCCACCTTTTCCTCCACCGCCTTCTCCTCCACTTATCTTTCCCTCTGCCACCTTTTCCTCCACTTACCTTTCTCTCTGCCACCTCTCCCTCTGCCACCTCTCCCTCTGCCACCTCTCCCTCTGCCACTCCCTCTTCCACCTCTGCCACTCCCTCTTCCACCTCTCCATCTTCCACCTCTCCATCTTCCACCTCTCCATCTTCCACCTCTCCATCTTCCACCTCTCCATCTTCCACCTCTCCATCTTCCACCTCTCCTACTCCTCTTCCTTATATCCAAACTACTCTTCTCTCTATCCTATCTTCAGCATCGGCATTTTAACCTAACACCCGCGACGTTTCATTCCGACACTAGGTAAGTAACTGCTGCGATTCGAATTTTATTTTCGCACCTCATCTTGAGTTCACCTACCCATACGCAACCGGTTTTTCCAAGCATCCTTCCTCACTCTCCAACCTTAACATTCCCTTCCAGCAATGCAAATTCCCTTCACCTCAACCTCTCTCTACCTTCAACCTCTCTCTACCTTCAACCTCTCTCTACCTTCAACCTCTCTCTACCTTCGACTTTGCTTATCCTTCTTGGGTATTTGAAATCTTCTCGTAACTTCTGTCTTCCTTCGCCTACTATTTGACACATCAATATCCACAACCCTAGCCTCCATGAATGTTTATGCTTGACCTCTGGTCTTTTCTATCATTCGCAGCTTTCCCTTTCAATCCTGTTTCATTGCTTCGATTTCAGAGGTTTATCTACATCCTCGCTGTTTACCTTGTCTCCATACCTTATCTCCAGAGCACATCATGATGGCTTGTTCACACTTTGTTTCTCACATATCACTTTCACTTCATTCCGCCTTGATCTGCCTAGCGGCTAACCCACATTTAGGCCTCGACTATTCTTTCGTTTCAGGATTCGAACCAACTTTTCCCATCTGTGTGTGCAGGCGGCCTTGCTCTATATGACTACGTGCCGCCTCACACCCAGTTATTTTTATTTCCAAGATTCAAACCACTCTTCCCATCCGTGTGTGTAGGCGGTCTTGCTCTATATGACTACGTGCCGCCTCACATCCGGATTTTCTCACTAGGAAGAGCACCCTCATACCGGGAATGTCAACACACACCCCTCTCACTCACCCAAACCGGTCATGGGAGTGTCGTCTTATAATGGCTATCGAAGGCACAACTGTCGGTCCCTGGACCTCGCGATGGAGAAAGGCGAGAGCTAAAGTGTAGAGAAATCTTTATTGTTTTTTTGATGCATGCCCCGTGTCGTCGAGCAGGCATGGCGGGACGGTGCCAAATGTTATCTTTGGTCCAATCAGTTTCCGGGCTTCGGCCTATTGCTGTGCTCGTCTGCTGGTGGGGGTCGGGCCGCAGTTAGACGACGTCCCTCGGAGTGCTAGGGGAGGTCTCGGTGACTCTGCGGAAACATGAGGAGCACCGGCAACTAACCCCCGTTGCTGCGATCCCCTGGTTAACATGCATTATGTGTGGCGCCCTCGTTTCTTTCACGGCTAGAGCGTGTGGTTCCGCAGTTTCCAGGGGAGGTGGACTAACCCACCTCTGGCGGCTCTTCTGTCCGGGGTTGAGTTCGCCTGATCGCGAAGATGTTGAGCCCGTAAAGCAGTAAAGGTCAGGCATGTGAGGTCGGTCCATCGGATGTGGTTACTAGAGCAAACCGACTTCTGGGTGTCCCGGGTGAGGGCAGGTGAGTCTTCCAACCCACTGTTTGTGAGCTAACGAGTCCGTAGAGACTCTCATTATAAACACATCACTTGTGATGCTGTATAACCAAATTTTTGAAAACCTTCCTCAGCTTGCTGAGATTAAAACTTTTTTTTTTCATTGCGTTCATTGGCTTGCCAGTGATGTGAAGAAGAATACCTACCTACTATGACATTTGCTTGCTTGATATCTGGCTATCACCTCTAGACTTAGCTTCTCGACAGAGTACTACTAGCCCTCTGAGGTACCATGATTCACTATATACTGATTAGATTAGGAGACTTGGTAGCGATCTAGCACTTATCTGTAAGATCCTTCATACATTTGAAGTATCACTAGGAAACCCAGCAAGGTCCATAACGTCGACGGCTACTATGCCTATATGTTAAGACACATTAAAAGCAGACTTGTACAATCCATGAGAGCTGCCTTGTGCTGCGATATTACAGTCCTTGAGCGCAGCATGACACTGTAGAAAGCCCGAGCATCTCAGCATCCTAAGAGAGACCTTCCCCAAATAGTATTCTCAGATGAAGGTGCTTATGGAGAAAATATGTCAAAGGAAGAAAGTCAAACTACAGGCGCGCGAATCGCGAATATATCTGGTGGTATATATTACGGGAAAACTCGCATGCGAACTATAACTCATATCTCGAGAACATTGAAAACTCTCTCGACAATGCCAAAAAGATGTTCATATAACAACGGCCTTATCGAGAGAGTATGAGTTTCCTCTAATCCTACATTGCCTATTTAACATGCTGTCGTTATATTATAATTATATTCACTGCTATATCACCTCGGGTGCATATGTCTTGGAATATTAGGAAAAGTAAATTTAAGGAGATTCTACACTAGCATTAAAGGCATAGGATAGACCGAATATGCCTGGCAAAATCAATGTAATTCTCGCTGGTATCCCCAAAGTATCCAAGTATGCCCTGTAGCCGTCTATCCAATTGATTCTACCGGTGCCCATTTTATACATGGAAAGTCATATATCTCGTACCCTTCTCTATTTAGGTATCTCCGTCGTCTTTTCGACGTGTTGTCCACTCCGCCGTCTCAGGTCCGCCATCCAACGTTTCTTCTCGACTCTGAGACTCCGCCTGACCCAGAAGATCGTGATAAACGTCCAGGTAACCGTGAAGGCCAATGGGGCTCCCCACCCTGCGGCGAAAAGTCAATATTACCACTCCAACGGGATTCAGCGAGAAAGGCGATGAGATCATGCAACTTACCAATACCATACCCAATCACCTGCGGCACCGTCCACACGACGGCCAGCGACCCCGCGCCCACGAGTATACATCCAACGCCCCAGAACCAATTCAAGCCCTTGATGAGCGCCCTGAACTTCCTGCTGACCTTATAGCGCTCGAGCACCCTTCGGCGATACGACTGACCCGCGCCGCCATCGACGGCCACGACGTCCTCGATGAAGGTGAGCAGCACGGGCGGGATGGGCTCGCCCTTGGGCACGGAGCTGACCTTGCAAGTCGTGTTCATGCCCAGGGCGGCCATGAGGCCCGTGGCGAGCGCGAGCGCGCCGACCTCGATGAAGAACAGCGGCAGCGGCATGGCGAGCGGGCGCACGAGCGGCTCGTGCGGGATCGACGCCCCGATCAGGATCCCCGTCATCACCGTGTACCCGATCGACAGCGTTATGTGCGTGAAGTCGAAGCGCCAGCGCTTGCCGTCCAGCGGCCGGTACGTGTCGGCTTTGAGGATCAGGCGCCACGAGCGGTGCGCGAACTCGAGGCCCGAGACGAGGCCGAAGAAGGACGTGATGATGGCGAAGACTGGGTTGGTTGGGTTGCTGGGTCAGTTTCTGGTTCGTGTTGATGCGCCGGACTTCCCCGGGTTTGGGGGGATCGGGATATGTCATGTAGCGCGGAGGAATGAATAATGTGTACTCACGAATGCCATGTCTCAAGTCTGTGGCGAACCACAGAGGGTAGAAGAGGATGATAGGTAGTATGCTTCCCTCAAGGAGCAAAAGCCCGCCGACGAGGAAGAGCTTCAGCTTGTGATCCCATAAGTTGTAGTTTAGCCGCGGTAGTCCTGGCAGCTCTTCGTTCGGGTTCTTGTTCGGAATCGCAGACGAAACGGAGGAGGTAGTGGACTCGAAAACCCCGGGCGGTTCAAGCGTCCGTCCTGCTGTGGCAGCAATTTCTGGATCAGTACTGGCCATGAAAACGACTTGTCATTGCCCGGTCCTCAAGAGCGCACAGGAAGCATCGAATCTCAAGTGTCTGGAATGGTGGAACTAAACAGACGATATCGTTCTACCGATGCTATGTGTAGAAGCTAATAACTCCATCGTATGATAAGCACGACTAATAAATTTCAATGGAGCCCGGGAACATGTATCGAAGAATCAGGACTAGAGAAAGCTGACGAAAGCCTAGAGAAGAACAATGACGTTGGGTATGATCCCTCGATTCGCAGGGGTGCCCCTAGGAGCATTTGTTCCTAAGTTATGCCTTTGGGTCCGGCTGCCGCTGCATGCCCCCTGTAGGTACATCGTAGTAATCATACTAATCAAATGCCCGATGTTCTAGACGCACCCCACAAGCAAAGAGCATTCACGGGATGACGTAGTGAGATCTTGGCAGCTGCCAGAGGATTTACCTGGGTTACACCGACTGGCTTTTTATGGTAGAAGTCTAATCGCAAATCATGATTCGTTTTGCGCCGCGGCCTAATAATTGCTGCTCGGTATCGTGTTTTCGGACTTTATCGTGACTCCGTTGCAACATGACACAGCGACCGAAGGTTCCGTACAATAATTTCTACTTGATGAGGTTTATATTATCTATGTATATACATAGATATTAGAATCGGCTATCTGGTCATAAACTCGATCCGTCATGATAACCACGATGATAAATTATCTAATTATGTCCCCTGCCTATAGTTATACTATAAACACAACACACATATACATAGCAAATCGATCCTGCGACTGAACGCGAATGTATATTATTCTTTGCTGCCGTCATGTTTCCTCGGAGGTAACGGCGGAGGTGGCAGTTTTATTGGCCAGTGGAAAACCGAATGCGATTGATCCGGGTGTGGTTCGTCTTCCTCAAAGATCCTTTTAAGTATCTTACAACATTCCGCATAGAGTTTCTCAGAATTCTGAGGAGGCTTCATGGGATTTGGTCCCTTGTCCCAACCATGCGCCACCCCAGGAATCATGGTGTAGTGCACATTCTTCGAGATGGGCGGCGCCTCCAATCGTTTCGCAAGATCCTCCCCTTCGCGTAGCAACATGTCCCACTCGCAGGTATAAAATAGAATATGTGGAGGCATGCCCTTTTGAAGCACCTCGTCCGACGCTTTGGAGGGCGACAAGCAAGGGTCCGCAAGGTCAAGCTCGGCGGGGAAGAGATACGATGCGTCGAAGAGATTCGTCAATGTCGGAGGTAGGGTATACTCGGGACGAAGCGCATATGCCCGTCGCTCGGTGCGACTTAGAGTGTAGTCGGTGATCGGGTACCAAACTACGGCAGCGATAATGCGGTGTTCAGGAACCTCGGCTTGCTCTCGATATCGGGCTAATCGCAGAGGCGCCGTAATGGCAATATTGGCCCCTGCGGAGAAGCCTGAAGTCGCTATCCTGTTTCTATCTATACGAAGCTCTTCCGCGTGATTGATGATATACAGTATTGCATCTGCGCCATCATCGACCGCCGTGGGGAAAGGGTATTCTGGTGCTAAACGATAGTCGACGGAGACAAATACGGCGTTACACCTCTCCATCACGAAGCGAGCAAACCGTGCATCGTCCGACGCGCTGCCCAACGTAAAACCACCGCCATGGTAATTGACGATGACGGGCCATTTGTCCCTTTTCGGAACCTTATTGTAGCCATCGGGGACATAAAAGCTCAAGTTAAATTTGCCCTTTTTGGCTGCCAATGTCGATGATATTGATTTGATGAAATTTGGATTGGGTGGTCGTGGATGGGCAAGGAAATGCAACCCCATGCCAATGGTTTGTAATGACCTCCACCAGCCGGCCGACATACGCAGTGAGAAGCGTGAAGGAGGTGCTCCTGTTTTGTCCTTTGCTTTCTTTGGCTTCTCATTCGGGGGTAGCGTGCCCTTGTCGCCGATATCTTCTGGACTACATGTTGAAGTGACGGGTATTCCTTCGACAGTTTGCATCGTGGTTTCGAGTATCTAATGTGCCGAGGCGTTCGGTGTAAAAGATGCCTAAAGACTTTCTCTCTATCAATGACCGGCCAATGGTTCTATGGGGTTGTTCAACACAAGCAAAGAAATAAATCATTAGGTTAGATAGATTAAATGATAGTGGTGTGGTGATGGTCTCATGTAGTATCAGAAGCTTTTTGTATGCTTGACTTCTTTACCAGCTTGGAAGCTTGGCCCGTCGACGGGAGCTATCTAATCCCGATTGCCTCGTTATCTCGTTGTCCTAAGCCACAACGGAATAGATATGTGCCGGTACACGTATTCTAGATAGGGAGCTGGCAACTTGATTGGGGTAGTCACTGTATCTCGGAGCTCTCTGGCTTTGTACATACAACAGATCACATCCATTGTTCCAGAAAATTCAGGAGGGTGTAACACAATTTAAAACATGACGTTGACAATAGATCAGCGTCCAGATCGGGACTCTAGCTGGCTGAGCAGCCCCTTTCCAAGATCTGTATGGCGCGATGAAACCTTATTACATGCTCGATATTATTACGTGTACTAAATCAATGCGTGCCTGGCATGCCTTGCCACAAGCAAGCCACAGACCCAAAAGGGATGAGTTTACAACACATTGTCAAGTGTGGCTTACAAGACAAGGAGCGGCAAGAACATTCGCGTGAGATACCAAAAAAAGAACAAAAGCGAATTGATAGCCGTAAACAAGTTAGGTTACAGGGAGTCTGTAGCATAGCAGGCGGGCACCAGAAAGAACGAGATGCTTCCATCCCCACAACTCTCCGAATAAGCCGTACACGTTGTCCGAGTATGTAGCACCGCGGAACACAGCAGTGGCTATCATTCCAACGTTTCCAGCTTGATTAAACGTTATCCATTGCCAACAGAATCGCAATTTCAATTTCTTTATCTAAAATAAGCCTTATTTATATGCTTTAAACAATCGAAATCCTATTGCAGTTTCTTATGTGATCAGAGGTGTCTTGTTAATGAAGCAATTGCACGTGTCGGGCAGCTCGGGCAGCTCGGGATCGATTTTTGGGAATCGGCAGGATCGGAATGCGATTTTTGATTGGACCTGTTACCAGAAACTTGTGATGTCATGAGTCAAGCTGCCGGGAGATAGGCGGTGGCAAGCGGCAGAACTTGGTCATCCGTGGATTATCTTACTTGGTACAGGCAACCCCTGCCGAGAGCCATGAATAGAAGGGCCGCTAACGTAATGCGAAAACTCCAATTATTGCCAAAAAGGGCCACATGTGGATCCAAGCACTTTATCTGATTGGCTGTAACGAATAATGTCTGGCCGGTCCATTCCCTCCGGGGCAAAGCTAGCCATGCATAGCTTTCGTCACTGACAATGACAACCTCTACTCAGCGGATTTAACGGGACAGCAAAGAGTCTTTTGCCATCACAAGATCGGGTTTTATTAATAACATCTCAGTCTTTCTTGTAACCCGGCAGCTGCCCGGCAACCCGACACCTTGCCTATATGTAGGTACCTAGAAGCCCTAGCTATATGTACACAGGGTCGAACCTAGAAATTGCAAGACTCCCCTGGATTAGTTAAATCTTGATTTATAAACTCCTTAGTTTCTGCTTACGTCTAAACTACTGGTCGCGTTACCATTCACCTTCCAACGACTACGCCTCAATATTGTATAGATATCTAGATCTGACGCAGCTCATGTCTGCTCTACATATTCCGGGACGAACAGAGCCAATCTAATATATAATATTGGCATAATCTACATATTCAGATCTAGTTTTCTTCTGTCACCAGATTACGCCACCATCATGCCGGGACTCAGGCAGCCGATACTCCTGCTCAACCGGATTATCGGGCATTCGTCAGCCAAGAATCATATTACTAAGATCAAACTAGGCGATACCCATGCATTAGACAAAGAAGCGGACAAGAAACATCTCAAGTCTTTGTATGAGAAGCGTGCCAAGAGACAATCTGCTCAAGAGGAACGCAAATCATTGCAGTCAAGACGCCGGGAAGAAGAGGAGAGGGCACGGTCCAATGAACCACCGGAAATACGATCAAGCTACGGCACCCTCACCGACGAGACCCTCCCAGAGTCTTTTCTTCTTGAAAATATATCGGAAGACCACATTGGGGTGACAATAGACTTTACTGCGCGTCTGCACCATGTGCGGTCCGTGAGTTCCAAGTTGGCATTCGTGCTCTTGCGCCAACAGGTTGATACCATACAAGGCGTTTTGCAAGTCCGCGAGGGAGTCGTGTCCGAAGCGTTTGTGCGATGGGCGGAACATCAGAATTCCGAATGCGTAGTGCACATCCGAGGCGAGGTACGAAAACCTCCGGAGCAGATAAAAACATGCAGCGTTCACGACCTGGAGATTCTCATTGATCGCATGCACGTCGTGGTGCCAGTGGAGGAACCATTGGCTATTGACGTGTATGGAATGGACCATGTGGAGGAGAATGAGGAGACTCACGAGAAGCAATTGGCGGTGCCGAATCGGGTCCGTGTTGCAAACCGAATCCTCTTTCTGCGGACCCCCGTCATGCAGAGCGTATTTCGCATACGTTCGGGTATTTCCAAAATCTTCCGCGATACATTAGACGACGACGGGTTCATTGAAATCCAAACCCCGAAGCTGCAACCCGCGGCGACTGAGTCCGGCGCTTCAGTTTTCCGGGTCAACTATTTCGGCAGAACCGCCTTCTTAGCGCAGAGTCCGCAATTGGCGAAACAGATGGCCATTTCTGCTGATTTTGGTCGCGTTTATGAAATTGGGCCAGTTTTCCGGGCTGAAGACAGCAACACCCACCGGCATCTGACAGAATACACTGGCCTGGACATAGAAATGGCGATCCACAAAGACTATCATGAAGCCATGGATGTAATCGATGAGCTTCTGAAGTCCATTTTCAAAGGCATATACAGTCGGTACCGTAAGGAACTAGATGACGTCAAGATGAAATTCCCGCACGAAGACTTGGTCTGGTTGGAAGAAACCCCTCGTTTGACCTTCAAGGAAGGAATTCAGCTCCTGAACTCTTCCGGTTGGACAGACGAGGACGGCAAGCCGGCATCAGAGAACGAAGACTTAGCAACCCGTGCCGAGATTCGACTTGGTCAACTGGTCAAAGAGAAGTACAAGACCGACTACTATATCCTTGACAAATTTCCCGCCTCGGCTCGGCCGTTTTATACACATCTCGACCCGAATGATGATTCGGTGACGAACTCTTTCGATATCTTCCTGCGAGGGCAAGAGATCACAACTGGCGGCCAGAGAATCAACAACCCCCACTTACTAGCAGAGAGGATGAGGAAAGCTGGCGTAGACCCCAGCACCATGGAAGAATACATGCAGGGCTTCGAGTGGGGAGCGCCACCTCACGCAGGGTGCGGCATAGGCCTAGAGCGTGTGCTGTTCCTCTTGTTGAACTTGGGCGACATCCGGAACGCCTCATTATTCCCTCGGGATCCGAAGTCACTGCCGGAAAAGAAGGCAGCGGTCGACAAGATTCCGTTCCCCGAAGCCGACACGATACAGTATGCCTTTGAGGGCGATCATACACATGTCCGTCTACCCGAACTGGACAAACTCATTGTGAACTATGGTGACGCCACAAACACTTCTTGGCTCGATGAGCGATACAAGGTCTGGCGAGATGCCGAGACGGGTGCCGCGGTCGGATATGCCGATGAGAACGGATATGCGCTGATAATGGGCAACCCACTCTGCGATTCGCGGCAATATCCCATCGTAATCTCCCGATTCCTCAAGTACCTGAAGACCAGCGAAGATCTCCGGCCCATCTGGGTTCTCGTCTCTGCGCAGGTTGAGGATATACTCGGCTCCAAGTTAGGATGGCGGACACTTACTTGTGTTGCTGAAGAGCGGGTTGACGTTAACAGCGCCAACAAGGTCGCGAAGAAGGAGCGGCAGGCCAAGAATGCCGAGATCAAGATCCACGAGACCGCACTTGGGGAGCCCGTGCCCGAGGAGGTGATGAAGAAGTGCGACAAGCGCATTGCGGACTGGAAAGAAGGCCGCAAGGGCCGCAAACAAGTGCACATCACCGAAGTGCGGCCGTGGGTTTCTATGGCGCACCGGCGGTACCTGTGGGCGGAGGATAAGAACGGCGAAATCGCCGGGCTTGTCGTCCTTCATCGGCTTTCGCCTGTCAACGGCTACCAGATCAAGTTCGCGCTCGACTTTCCGGGTTCGCCATCCGGTAGTATCGAGACTCTTATTTCTCGTGCCATCCAGGGCTTGACGTCCTCCGGTGTGCAGAGTGTCACTTTCGGTGCCGGTGCCATGGACGAATTGGCCATTGGCAGCAATCTCCACGGCATCAGGGCTAAGATACTGAGCCACACATACAAGACCGTCGCACAGCAACTTAAGTTGATTTCCAAGAGCGAGTTCAGGGAGAAGTTTGGCGTCAAGAATGATCCAGTGTACATCTGTTACCCATTCATGGGACTAGGCGTTTCAGGTGTACGGACATTAATCAGATTCTTCGAGGACGAGATGTGAGCGGGTTCTGGATGTTCTGGTACTTTTGGCATTATGTTTTGGTGTAGCAGGGCTAGCCATTCTGGTTCGATACCTAAGGGAAGGGGGAATGATTTGGACATGCTTGACGAAGTGTTAACGCTATGATATACCCATTGTAGGGATCTAATACCTTTTTCTTTTGTAGTCACATGGGTAGCATTCTGATTAGACAAGAGCATCGGTATACATAAGGATAGATAGAGTTCATCTAAACCATGCCACTCTTCGCATAATGATCTGTCCGTTTACTGTATGTTAGGACTTGGCAATCGTCACGGCTTACGGAACCAGGCTAGAAGGTGGCTTGAGCTTTACTACACATATAACTGATTACTGTGAAGTTCATGATTCTACGCGGTATGTATGTGTTAACCCTCAACTGTCATATTATTGTTATACTAGTGAGGTAATGCATTCCAAAATTTGGTTATCTGACTCGTGTGCAAATCCAATTAGCTGTAAATTATGAACCAATATCTATATGTATCGAATATTAATGTCACACGGCTATTGGAGCCAAGACCTGTTGGAAGCTATACGAGATGCAGGAATGCTGCACGAGTACATATATTGGGTGCTGTTGGTTGTTATTCGTTACTGATGGAATGTATTACTGCCTAACAAAAGGTATGATCATCAGACGACGCCGATGTAGGCAACAAGAGATTACGCGTACTAGAGTACGTACTGTAGTAGCAGGTCTATATAAGACCATACGCCGATACAGATTAGATTGGAACCCATAAGCACCCTCAGAGGCCCTAGAGAATTATTATTGAATTGATATATTCCAAGCCCTATCACAGCCCTTGTCACAATTAATACCGTCTATGCCTTAAACCTCTCTCTTATCACCTGCGGGCAAAAGCCTATTTGGCGGGGAAACCCCGAGGTAGATAGTAGTAATCATCAGATAGGTCACATTCTGCGTCTCAGCTCGCGAACTGAAGCTGATATAGTAGTAACCCAAACCCAAGCATAACCGCAAGGGACAAGCAAAAGCCCCCAACAAATATATGAACGGTCACTTGCCCATACAACCAAAACGTAGTCATACTTATAGCACCCATACCGCCCAACATCAAGGGGATAAGCGGTAACATCCTAACCGTCTCTCTTAGCACGCGCCTGCGCAGCCTTGGATCAACCGTGCTAGTAGTGCTAGCAATGCTCGCGTTCTCGGCGCCCGAAGTCTCGACAGCAGAGGTCTCCACGTCCGCCTCTAGGATGGTATATAAAGAAGGTTCAAACGTGCCATAACTAGCACCGGCTCTGATGCTATACATGGCGATCCGATACTCGGCCGAAAGGACCACTTCCGATACAAACAACTGGATATCAAAGTCTGTTTCACCATCTCTGTTCGGCTTCCCTGGGAAGCTATCCGGTCCTGTCTTTGTAGCGACGGCATTATTCACCTGGTTAAACACTTCTATTACCGAGGGCCGCTTGCTCCCGTCAGCCACCACACATCGCTGGACTAGAGTGTACAAATCCTCGTCGAGGTTTGGGAAGAGGATTCTCCAGTCCGGGTTGTCCCTGTGTCCAATGATCCCCTGCATAACCTGTGCTAGCTGTTAGTTTAAGGCTTGCGTGTACAGAGGGGGGAATGGGACTGGTATTTGTTCAACTCACCCGGCCTATGTGGTAGAGGTTGCCACTCGTGAGCGTGGGAGCAGTCATGCCGCTACACAATGAATTAGTACGCTTCACTTCACGATACATGAGTAGAGTGCTTTACTTCAAGACAATGCTAGTCTTTTCATTGGTGTCTACGGCTCTACCAAAGTCGATAGCCTTCAGGATAGGCATCAGCCGATGTTCCTCAAGGTCAATATCACCAAATATTACTACAACTGCGTTAATTCTGCCCAGGTGAGTGAATTAAATGGAGTTTTACAATTATTGAAATCTTCTAGGTCACCGTGGTAGATTTGATAATCGGTAGGAGCCGGGTCCTTTTCCAGCACCTATTACACATTCAAAGGTCAGCAACTGAGGTTACTCTACTTGGTGGATTCCGTAGATCCTCTAGAGTAGAATCAGATTACAACTAATATTAAATGGCTGCGGAGTTCTGCCTCAAGAGTAAATTGCCTCTGAAACTGACTGGATATGATATTGAAAAATACGAAATAACGAAGACTAACCTCTAACCTGCACGATGCAGGGCTTTGGTTCAAGGGTGTTTTTGGTGGCCGGGCCATGCCCATAATCATTCGAACTACTGTATTATTTCAAATATTTAGCAGTGAAGGAATGTACATATGTACGTATATATAAACACAAGCAGTGAACTTACGACAGAGAAAGATCATCCAGAGCACCCGGTTCGGTATTGGAACCCCAGTATGTATCTGACGTTCGACTGCCTTCTCCAGAAACTCCTCTAGGCTAACATTCTGGATGAGTTCTGTAATATGATATATCCTTCTTTGCGGTGGATCATCTTCAAGCACGCTGTTGGGTGCCAATAGTTCACCGCCGCGAACGATGACTTGGGACGAGTGCATTGCGCCGTACATATTCTAGGAGTCTTGCCATTAGGCGGAACCAGAGCAATTGATAGGTATGATGGTCTCCTCACCGTACTTAATTGTATCTCCTTGTTTAGCTTTTCTACATCTGCTTCCCTTTCAACGGATTTCACCACATAATTCCTCTCCACCTCTCCCGCCCTGATCTCCTTAATTCTGTGTGCGGTGCCATTTGCGCCCTTGCCTAGAAGTCTTACGTCTCGGAACCTGGGGGAATCTGACGTGAATACTTGTTCCACAGTCCTCATTTCTTTAGCCACTTCTTTTGACACAGGAAATTGTTATGCCTGGTAGTTATGTAGACTTGGTAATTATGTAAGAGTCGGATGGTTGCGCTAGTATTGAGTATAGTGGTAATTAATACCATAGGTCTTCGACAAAGTCACTTGACATTTAGCATTAGATTGTTTAAAGGTGGTTCTTCGGATACAGGCTCATGGCCGTGACTTTTAGGTTAGTAGACAAAGATGCATAATATACCACTGTAAAATCTTATAAAGACAAAGGAATTTCTACCCAATCCGGGAGATGATGAATAACAATCTCAAATAAGAATACAAGAGTCATCGTATAAAGAAATCAATCAAATATTCGGAGCTCTTCCCTAGACACAATATCCGTACTTGCAATGTTCAGATGTTTCACCAACGTGATAATAGGGACATAGGCTAGTCATGCTGCTCTTCTTTGACACTTGAATACTATTGTACGTCTAAGAGCCCCGTAACTGCAATAGCGCTATATTACTAGTGTGGTAGTCTGTTTCGCTGACGTCCTATTCTAGAGAAGACTAGGCCTATCAATATATTTGCGAGAATGAGAATACCTTAGCCGTGGCTTGTTGATAATACAGCCTCAAACCATACTATAATTAAGAGCTCACTCTATCTCAGTTTTTCAAACTGAAGCCATTAACTAGCTTTGATAAGATTCTGCGGTTAGTTGACTTCTAAGATACACGTTTGACTGCCTAGGGGTTTAAATACATATTATTCAGCATTTGTATGTTCCTATACTTGCCATTCAATTTTGATATACCAAAGAAACTCCTGCGCTACTTTATTTGATCAGCAATTGTTTCATCATTGGCCATCACATATATCTACAACCTCTTAGCGCTCCCAGCACTGATTTCCAGGCTTGGCCCTATGGTGATTGAGACAACGGTCTTTTTACATTATCGAATATTAAGAGTATCAAGGGATTGCATTCAGCCATTGAAGTCTATTTCAATTCCTTCTAAGTAGACGGAGCGCAGTCTACATGTCCTCCGACACAGGAAGACGGCTACTTCTATCCTTGTCACTAGCGTGTGCCTGTCGCCATAAAACCGTAAAGCACGTATTACTCTACCATTAGATCAACTCCCCTCACGAGTCAAATACCAACACTCTATATTCCCACAAAAGCCGCACGTAATCGTGCATTGTATTTGGCTATTGTGATCCCTCTGAATAGAGATATATAAGTTTCGTCGAGCTTCACACTATAATAATATAATACTCTCTCTCAGCGTTTTCTCAGCACCATAGACTTTGATAATATCTCGATAAATAACTACCGGCGCAGTTCATAAGTACTAATTTCAATCAGTTATTGCGTAGTCTAATATCTGTAGCAAACATGCCACGGAGTATTGTGTTACGATAATAGGGGTATTAGTTATAGTGCCTTAAGCCAATGGACCTCGGAGCAATGATTGCTCCGAGATCCCGGTGGCCTAAAAGGGATCTTCTAAGCTGTTAGGGATCCTCTAGATCTTAGACGTTTACACAATTCTATTTGGACAACTAGAGTGATCACGGCGGCACCTAAATGATTATTACACACACTGTAACTGTGATAACTTGTTTAATTGAAAGTCTGATATTGCCGATTGTAAATTGTACTAAGTAGTTATGAATGTTTCACTTGGCAACGGCACTAGGTTAACAGGGGGTCCACTTTCGTATTCAGATATTGGTTGGCTCCGATGTCGTTGATTACAAAGGGCGCAAATAACAAATAATCTGCCTAGACATGTTTGACATCCCCTCCGGCTCGAAGCGGTACTTGCCGAGGCCTTTCTATATATTTTCAGGTGAACTCAAGAGCTCCACCCCTTTCCTTCTTGTTCCAACCAGGCCATCTCCTTGGAAGCAGACTCACACACATCGTCTATCACCATGGACGAAACCCAGCCTTTGCTTCAGGACAACTGTTTGATATACAATGAGCAACAGGGCGAAGTCTCAACTAAGGATATCGTGGACTTCGATCCCAGTGGCGATCCGGAAAATCCTCTAGAATGGCCGACGACGTACAAGTGGGGGATCGTAGCGCTGCTGGCTTTTATGTCGTTTACTGTGTACGCATCGCACAATGTTCACCGCCGAGTTCTTCTAACCTTCGCTGCAGGACATTTACATGTATATCCGTTGTTCCCGTCGCCAATCGCATAGTGAACGACCTCGACCATGGGCGCTCTAGCAAGTCCGCCAGTGTGCTGCTGGTCACGATCTGGGAGCTCGGCGAGGCAGCCGGGCCCCTGTTCATTGCGCCGCTCTCTGAAGTCTTCGGGCGTTATCCCGTCATGAACGGTGCAAATCTGCTTTTCGTCGCAGCAACGGTTCTGGCCGCACTCTGTCAGAGCACACCGCTATTCATCGCTGCGCGAGCTCTGACCGGTCTCGCTGTGGCATCCAATGTTTTGAACCCCGCGATTGTGGGCGACATGTTCGTATCAGAGCAGAGAGGATCAGCAATGAGCCTGATTGTGCTGGCACCGCTGCTAGGTGGGGCTATTGGCCCTGCTATCAGCGGTGCCATTGCCGAGACCCTCGGATGGCGTCAGGTTATCTGGATGAGCGCAATCCTGGCTATCATCTGCGAGACCATTTTCTTGACATGCTTCAGAGAGACATACAAGGTAGCTGTCTTAAGGCGAAGGGCGGCAAAGCTCCGATTAGAGACTGGTAACCCTCTGCTCAAAACAATATTTGATGCCGCCGACACGTCGAGGGTAAGACTAATATTGGATGCTGCGATGCGACCCTTTATGGTACTTGCTGGCTCCGGTGGTATGTATATTTCAGGTTGTTCCTTTCCTTTGATTCCTTGTTTCTGGATGCACTGCCTATGAACATAGGCAACAGGGCTCGCCATTCACAATAACCCCCGAGGTCATGGTTGGTACTAATGCAAGGTGCTTAGTCCTGCAAGCGTTATCATTACTAGGTTCCCTGGTCTTCGCGTTCTTTTACTTCTTGTCCACTACACTTCCGGATATTCTAGAAGAGAGATACGGCCTGTCGCCGGCAGCTACCGGATCTTCACTCATTATGTTTAGTAAGTGTCCCCTGGGAGATGTCTTGCCCACATTCTAACCTACACAGGTGCCGGATCAACTATCAGTGTTATCTTTTGCAACTTTGCTCTAGACCGACTTTATGTCAAACTACGCGATGTGCACGGCGGTGTTGGACAGCCAGAGTACCGCTTACCGCTGTTAATCCTGGGAGCTTTCACGCTTCCTTTTGCCATCGCATTATACGGCTGGATCGCCCGATGGCACCTTCCTCTTCCAATACTCCTCATATGCGTTGCCATGGTTGGGATAACGCTTATGCTAGGCTTCCTTCCGCTCCATGCTTACGTCGTGGATGCCTTTGGGCTCTATGCTGCTTCTGGGATGACGGCAGTGATCGTCACGAGAGCACTGATGGGTACATTCCTTCCACTGACTGCAGAGCCTCTTGTTGAAAAGTTCGACTATGGCTGGGGGTTTACTATACTAGGCGCGGTCAATCTTTCTCTCGCACCGATTCCAATCTTTGTATACCGGTATGGATCAATATGGCGTCAACGATCTAAATACACTAGAGAAGCATAGAAGATCCGGTCAAGTGGCTCTGCATGTTGGGTAATATTGCTTTTGGTATGATTACGAAAATGGTCGTTTTGCTTACGATTTAATGCTATAATGAAATCTAAATTGAAAATAATTAATTTGGGTTATGGTTGGTAATGAGTCCATTCAGGATATGCCAAGCTTTCTTGTGGATATACTTGCATCTATGACTGTGCATCCAGGAACACAGCCCGTGCTATGACAATGTCGATGACTCTTACGGCATCTACCACTGGGGAACTAATAAAGGGTGAGGTATGTGAGATCTTGTACTCAAATTGGTCACTGCATCCACTTAGGTAGGTATGTGCTAAAATCACAACTTAGTGCTAAGCACCCTTTATCAGTCATCGCCTTAGTATCTACATGATATGGCTGCCTAGTGAACTTCCCTTTATTAATACAATAAATATCAGGAACGCATCAGTTGCCTATGATATCGTATAAATCCCAATACAGGCCCCTGTCATAATTAAGAATTCTCAACCCCGCTCACATAGCAGGCAAACCAACCAATCATCGATACCTACTGCAACATCATCAACCCCCATCTAATTACCGAGACACACCACCTGCACACACCCGTAGCACAGTCACTCACGATGGGTGGCCTCGCTTTCTCCTCAGGCGAGAATCCGCTCTACACACCCCGCATGCCGACCGCGGTGTACGACCAGGTACGCGACGAGTGCCACGCCAAGCTGCGCGAGCTTTTCGTCGTGGTCGCCACCCCGATCCCGGGCCCCGCCAAGGAAGACCACGGTGACATCGACATCTTCATGACCTGGGAGCGGCGGGTGCTGTTCCCCAGCAGCAGCCAGCAACAAGACCTGCCGCAGGACCCCCTCGATGCCGCGGCACAACTCCTCAACGCCCAGCGCACCAAGAAGGAGCAGGCGGCCGTCTGGGCCCTCGCAATTCCCTGGCCAGAGAACATGCTGCCGCCCTCGGAGGAAGGTACCAACGCAAAGCAGCCCTTCATCCAGGTGGATGTGCACCTCTCGCCCTCGCTGGAAGACTTGCAGTGGATGCTCTTCAAGCACGCGCACGGCGACCTATGGAACCTGCTGGGCAGCACGATCCGGCCCTTCGGGCTGACGGTCGACGGGGTGGGGCTGTACGTGCGGATCCCGGAGATCGAGGCGCACCACCGCAAGCAGGCCAGGGTACTCTTAACCACAGATGCACACGAGGTCTTGAATTTCCTCGGCCTGAGCGCTGCCGAGGGGCGCTGGGAGGAGCCCTTTAGAAGCACGCAGGAGGTCTTCGAGTACGCGACTACGTGTCGGCTGTTCTGGGTGCGGCCCGAGAGTGATTCGGAAGTGGATGGTGTTGGTGGAGATGTCGGCGGGGAAGAGGGAGGGGCAGCGGGAGCCATGGGCGGCACCTTCGAGCCCCAGACCCTCAAGAGCAACGACCGCCGCCGCATGAAATATCGCCCGCTCTACCGCGCCTGGGTCGACGAGTTCCTGCCCTCGTGCCGAGCCTCGGGACGCTTCGCCACATCGCTGGACTCCCCTACGCGCGATTCCGTGCGCGAGGAGGCTTTGACACGGTTCAGCGGCGCGCGGGTCGAGTACAAGACACGCCTGCTCGAATGGCGCAAGCTGCGCCAGAAGGAGATGCTGTGGAAGGACGTGATCAAGGAAGCGTTGCCCGAGACTCTGGAGCCGTGGTGGCGCAGCTGCTGCGCGGCCGCGCTGAAGAAGATTATCATGCAGGACGACAAGAGTTTTGGTTTCACCCCGTCTGAGCCGCTCCGGGACGCCGATGGCATGTACGTCGAGAGCCGGGTCCGGTCGTTTGTCGAGCGGTCGTGGAAGCAAATCGGCGACGAAGCTTGGAAGCAAAACCACGACCGGTTTGAGGCGAGGAAGACGGCGAAGGAGTCGAAGTCGATGCGCAGTGTCTCGGATAACGAGAAGAAGGATGGGTATGTTGAGATGAAGGATGCGAAGTAGAAAGGGGTGTCAGGGGATATGGTGTATGGGGAATGCTCATTTTGTTTTACAGTGCCTTCTTGAGAGCGGTTGCTTTCAGGGCATAACGGCGTTTAGGAAATATTGCGTGGCTCAGGAACGGAGTTCACGGGAGATACCCAACAGTTCTGGAGGAAGATGGGTACTTACCTGGTCTTGTATCTTACGATTCATATCTTAGACTGAATAGAGGCCTCGCGGGCCAGAATATGCGATGAGTTTGGAGTGCAATATCATTGACAGCTCGTCTTATTACCGACTTATTTCTGTTGACTATAGTGTGTAACCCAAACACGATTGGTAGACCAACTGCGCACTATGCTGACCTTACCTAGAGTTTGAAGTCCGCATTTGTCTTCTCCCATCCCTGCGAAGTGGGCTGCGTCTCAGCTACACGTTCTGCCAACTGCAGCTTCAAGTTCTTGTGTCTATCAGTGCAGAGCTCATACATGGTCGTTAGATTGAACAGCAAGGTATGAGACGTCTGGCCCGCATCTACCTGACGCTCCAGGATATCACGCCCCTAATAGCCATAAATGTCAGTTGAAACACTCATCTTAGGGAGTTCAGTTTAGGTGAATACCTCAGTCATTTTCCCAGTGTAAAGCAAGCAAACCGCCAAGTTAACGCCAATCATCTCATCATGCACCTCGTTTCCTTCCATGGAATCCTGTAATGCCCTCCACTTCTGCAGCGCAGACTCGTGTTCCCCATCCGCCATATCCGCCAGCGCACTGACGACCTGTTCGCCCGTCTCGCCGCCCTTGCCATCCCTCACGCACCACCTCGCGGCCTCGACATCGCCCAGATGTAGCCACAGCAGCGCACGGCTGAGCCTCCCGTCGCCAACCCTTGCATTCCCGTTCCGGTCCCCCAGCGTCGCGAGATGTTCCGCCGCACCAGCAAGATCATCCATCTCCACCAGCGCCCCCGCAACCTTGATACCCAGCTCCGCGAGCCTCCGCTTCCACAGCTCAGTCGCGGAATGATCGTGCGCCTTGGCCGCCTTCGCGATCTCCACGCGCGCCTCACGGGCTAGTTCGTAGTAGCTCATGACAGCGCGCCTAGGATCGCTGAACCCGATGGCCTGCAGTCTGACGCCCAAGATGCGCAATTCCCACGGGACAAGGTGGGCGCCAGTCAGAGGATCCAAGTAGACGGCCGCATTAAGGTCTTCGAGAGCCTTAGACTCGTGAGCCGCGAGCGCCGTGGCGTCAATGAGGCACAGACACGCTAGGCGCGTGTACAGGAGGCCAAAGATGCGGGTGTGATCCGCAGGGTCCACGGGCGGGTGCGCGGCCGCCATCGTCGCGGAAACCGGACTGCTAGTCAGGGCTTGCACGGCGGTGATGGCGGCCGCGCGGAAGTGGCCCTTGGCCAGGAGCTCCGGGATGGGCGTCTCGGGCGCGGGCTGTCTGGAGGGGTGGCGGAAGGGGGTCGGGATGGTTAGTGGTGAGAGCTGGTGGTAGATCTCGGGCTTCAGCAGGAAGGAGAAGTCCTTCGATGTCACCGGCGCTGTGGGCAGCCCCGGAGATCTTGGCGTCGGCGTTCGGACCCGGGACTGGCTCGCCCGTGGGCTACCTGGTCGACTCGAACTGAGACGGGCCGCCAATTGGGGTGATAGCGGGGAGGGTATGGGAGCTCTATGTGCTCATGATAAGCCTACGTGAAGCCTCTGAAAATATGTAAAACTTACTCATCTGTGTCGAGAGGACCCTTTGTCGACGACCTAGGTCGAGAAGCTAGAGATCGAAAAAAGTCAGTGAATGGCATGTTCATCTAAAGAAAGATGTATTCATGTGCGCTTAGATAGACGACTGCGGGATCGTGAACGAGAAGCATTTGGGACAAGACGGTAGAAGAGGACATCATTAGGTGGAATCGTCTCACTACTGAGACGGAGACTGCCATCTTCGGTATTTCACAGCTGCTTCTTAAGCTCTGTTTGTTTGCTGCTGTGTGACTGCAGATTCGAATGTGGGCATGGGCAATTCTATCTACTTACGTCTCGCACCTGACTTGTTTCTTGTGTGGCCCTGTATGGAAGAATTCCTTTGCAATGATTGATCCATGATCGGCGTATCAGTATGAAATGGTTGAGTTCATCGCGGAAGCTGCAATGAGCTGACGTTTAATCCGTCCCTTCGGATAAAGTTCGGCAAATCCCTCCTACTACCTTCCATCAGCATGTCATCAAGTCATGCATACACACGTGGTAGCACGATATTCTACTATACAACATAAAATTAGGCCACATTTTCATAGTTAAGTCCTAGCAAAAATATTACAACATATGGTATACATTTCCTGAAGCTAGGTGTGGTGTTGCTTTAAATCCGCTCCGGTACTATTGTCTATCACTACATGATCATGGCAAAGCATATCATAATCCGACCTCTACCTGTCAAAGTCCAATAAAACGAATGCACAGACAAAGATAATTGCAATGCTACCTTTTCTCCAGTTAAGTATTCTCGTCGGAGCTCCAGGGACATTGCTGTCTCGGAGCCTTGAAGCAGATTATATGTGTATATCAAGTTATCAACTAGCTACAAGCTTGGCATAGGTACATGACACTCGACTAGTAAATGGAAAGCTGATGGCATCCTTTCTTGGTAGCTGAGAATGCCAGCAAAAGTTCGATTTATTCAATTAGAAAACTGATGATTAGCTGTGTCTCCGAAGGGCACATTGGTATACCATGGCTCGGTGATGGTAGGCTTTATAGCTCTCTAACAACGTATCAGCAATCACACGATTCATTTAAGGCCCATGTATGTTCTAACTAGTATCTAATATCGTATCTGAAGCATGCCTTGCAATATTCGCGTATAATAGTACCTACCTTGTGCATAAACTTCCTACCTAGCCAGTTCGATAGATATCACGAAGTACTAAGCTTCGGCTTTAGGATGACAGATGCATCATCTGACACTCATTCTGTTATCGCACTAACTCATATCTTCAGCTGGTCGTTGAAGGTCATTCTAGAACATCCTGTGCAGTACCAGGTGCTCTGTTATTCAGTTACCACAGAATGACAAAAGCTAAGAGAGCACATGCATTTGTTCCTGTTGCCTCATCACTTTTTCGTAGGGGCCCTGGTCTAGAAATGAAGGAAATGATTCTCAGATTTCATTAGTTGTAATCCCCTTATTTCCCACAGCATTTCCTTGCAATGGGCATATACCATCCTATTAGGCTCTCATTCCCCTATGGCCTCGGCTAGTGAACTATATAGATATCGGTAGATGACTAGGGACCCATTATAACTTCTCTTTTAACCACAAAGACTTTGTGATGGGACATTTTTGAAAATAGTGACAGGCACCCATCATCATTAATTTTCCATAGAAATTTCGAAGTACCCGGGTTTTCTTCATGTGCCCAGTCCTTATCGCCTTTCCAGGAGATCATGAACATGGCGAAAGTCTTCATAACCCACTCATTAGCCATTTGGACATTGGAATATAATTGAGGTCCTGCATATAGAAATTCTGGTCCGTGGATATGCATGGCAGCATATACGGCATCGGGATCCGAGGGCGTTGACGTCGTCGTTTTCCACAGTGCGTGAAAGATCGATGCTGGATAGTGCGGCACAAGAGAAATCTCTTTCTCTCCTAAGATACATGTAAGTAAAGGTAAGTTCAAGCGCTCAACATACTTACTAATCTTAAATTCCTCCAAGATTTCCCTGGGTGGGCCGAATATATTCCGTGGAGTATACACGGGAAAGTTCACGGGAGAGTTCACGGGAGAGTGTGCTGTCGTAGGTGCTGCCTGGCCGAATGGTGGAGTATCCATGGTGGAGTGTGCTGTCAACTATCGGATTGGTGTGGATGGTAAGCATACCTACTGGCAAAAGGTGATTTACATAGTTGTGGATGCTGAGGATCTTACCTTTATGTATGTAGGTAATCCAGTAGACTTATCTTTCTGGCGTTGAATAAATAGGTGAAGGAGGATAGAAGTTCACGAGTGTGCAGCACTCCCAAGTTATATCGAAATGATTTGTTTGTGTTGTTGGAGGTGTTGGTTGTAAGGGATTCTTTCTTCCCCTGGTGATTGCTGATATAAAATTGCACAGGTGACATATGTGTCATGGGGCAAACTACCCGAAGACTGGCAATGACTCAGGCATTTTGGTATGACAGCCTGAAATTCGAACAGTATTACTGTCATTTTTTTCAATTAACACATCCCATATACCAGTTCAAGAGATCTCACTCTCAAAAACATCACATTTGTTCGCAGGAAATAACTTTCACTTCTCCTATCTGAGCTTACCCTACTCAACATAATTAGCAGGAATATTTTGGGTATTGGATCTCTAATGATGACAGGGACAGTAACACCCTAATGTAGATGAAGGCACTCTTTGTCACATGGGGATTGGAGCCAAGACCTGTTGGAAGCCATACAAGATGCAGGAATGCATATATTGGGTACTGTTGGCTGTTATTCGTTCATGTTGGCTGTCCTTTGCTACATGTACTGTTAGCTGTTATTCATTATTGTTGGAATGTGTGACTACCTAACAAAGGTATGAAAGCCTAACGGCGGCTATGTCAGCAACAAGATATGTATCAGGAATACGTACTATTAAGGATGGTATATGTAAGGACCTATTGCCTCCCATTAGAAGTAGGAAGCCAGCAGGTACCTAGAGGCCATAGAGAGGTTAATAGCTAAATTGATGTGTCCTAAGCCTTACATAAGACCTTGTTATACTCTGCCGGCGTCATAAAGTCCAACATTTATTCATCAAGATCAAACATCCCGTCCCTGTTCATGCAATTTTTACCAAGCACAAGACAGTTTACTCTATATTATACGGTCCTTGTGGTTTTGTTTCCTTTGGATAAACCTACACGAACTATAGCTTCAATGATACTTTAATGTTCTCATTTGCAGTGGGGCGCTAGCTACCAAGAGCAAAGAGTGGCGAAGCCTACTCGACGGTGGCCCCATAACCATGCTTTATTTTCATCGTGAGCTCGTAGCTATCTAGAAAGAACACTATACTAGGATATAATAGACGTATATATCTATAATGGAGTGAGTATATAAAAGCATAGAATGCACTATGTCAAGCTTGACTAACGGAAAACCGTGAATACGTAAGTTACGGAAGCATCAAGGGAAGTCTGTATTAAGTAGCCACTCCCTCTTATGATCTTAGTTTACCCCTTGTATCTCACCAGTTAGTACATGTCTAGGTATCATGGGCTCCTATACGAAAGAGGGCGATGTGCTATAGGAGTTAGGGTATTCGCGATATAAAACACGAGTTGATAGGACGTAGTAAAGGTTTGATATGTAGTAAAGACTCCAATTCTCATGTTTATATGTGCGAAGTCTGGGTATATTAGTGTATGCTGGAGTGATTAAGTCTGGAGACGAGAAGTTGTCATAATAAAGGCAGCTGGTTATACGCCCGGCATAAATTCTACCCATGACACTTTCTAATAGCTACCATGGTACTCTCAACCTGCGTCTTATTTAACTTTTATGAATTCCCTTTTCTTCTAGAGCTTCGGATAACAGCAGTTCCTGTTAAGATACTCCAATAGGGTCGGCGCGAGGCCTACGTATGACCACCGCATGTATATAAATGAAGGGACATCTGCCCTCTATAGCTTAACCTTGCACTAGAAACTATGTTCCTAAATACTTTGTCCCATATTAGTAGTTCTGAGAGCATACTACCTGACAGGAACTTCAGAACAACGGAGGAAAGGCCATTTAAAAAAAGCACCAATAAATTTAAGTTCACAAGTCAGTCATGATCACGGCAGCGGCTGAGTGAAGATTGCACGCACAATAGCTGCAATAGATCTTTGTATAGATTGAGGCTCTGATATCCTAAGCCATGTAACCAATGGCAGCTATAATTCAAATTTCATTCTACAATTGCATGCAGATCTTACTTGTGGCAGTCGAAAGCCACGTGTTGGGCACCTAAAGTAGGTCTTACTAGTTCGAAGTCTATTTTATAGCAGGTAGGATGGATACACGTAAAACCTCAATACATAAAACCTCGCGTATGTAATACTTCATATATGTAACGCCTCAAATATGTAATACCTCAATACATTGGCAACTTCACACGGACAATAGTGGCATACTACCAAAATCCGGGAACCCACCTGCCAATACATGTAAGATTGTATGCCATTTCTAACTATATACCTTAAATGCACCTAGGTTTGAAATATGTAAATCCGTCAACTGTGATATATAGATATATATATTTGCCTATCTACGGACCGAAGAAGAGCTCGGTATTGTTTTAGGGAATCCTGCCATATGTTAACTTAGTACCTATTTTATGACGACTCAATCTCTTAGGTCACGGGAGGTGGTGGACTTCCTTGTGCTAAGTCAGGGGGTTAAAAGCTATAGATTTGGCCAACATACGTGGCGAGGAACGCATCAATTTTCTCATCCACATTCAATACTTTATTGTGAAGCATAAGAGGAAACAAGGTGAGACGTGGTAATTCCTAAACTCGTAGATAGCGAGGAGATAGCGCGATGCTTCCATGATTATTCGAGTCAAAAAGGCGCGGTGACCATCTAAGATAACTAACTGATCGAAATATGCATTAATACACGTAAGTTCTCGGTTGATTCTTTGCAAACGCGTGCCTCCGAGTGCCCACTAAGTCCCTGCTAATCGACAATACTATCGAGAATTATGCAAGGGAGAAGTCTATTCGCTTGACCTAAGGACTCTACCACGTAATCCAAGGCTGTTTCTTTCTCGCGATCCCCTCACATCCACTACTATTAGCGCAGGACGCAGATCGCCGTTTTTGGTTCAGCCGTCTTCTACGCACACCAGGAATCCTCTTCGTACCACAGGTATTAAAGTTGGGAGAATAAAGGGTCGAACGTCGCCAACAACGTCATCCGCTTTGACATTTTACTGGCCGAACATCGACGTTTAGGTTCGTGATCCTGAATTTATAGCTCGCCTCTTCTAGCGTTGGTGCCGGATATGATCTCCCTAGATCGAAATCACCACTGAAACGCGAGAGGAGTTGCGTCACCAAGGGGTAGATACCATGGTACCATGGCGACGCGCCATCGAACCGGTTATTAGATGGACGATGCTTTGACCTGAACTACAATATGCTTCAACAACATGACTTAGAGCATCTTTTCGAACACTTAGTGGCAAATTAAAGCCCGTGTAGATAGTAGCTTACGTAGTACGCCGTCGAACATGGTGATATTATGTTTTTGTTGCTTGGCCGATGAAAGGTTATTTTGCTCATATTGCGCGGTACAAACTGGGTTTGGTAGAGACGCGTTCAATCAACTGTCGGAGGAGAAGCTAAAGTATGGTTTGGCCTGCAGAATATGAACCTACTTGTGTGTATATATATGTTATAGCGTGGTGCGTATGGGTTAATTAGTCTGATGAACGCGTACCTCTAGTGCTGTGTGACCAGATACTTGACCTGAATAGGGGGCTGGCCTGGGGCTATGACGATGTTCCCGAGTGTTCATTCTATCTTAGATATGGACTGCTGACGCAGTAGGTAAAGTACAGCATACGTAACGTCCGGTTATGGGTATAGCTTAGGCGCTGGAGTGTGGCTTGCTGGGTGTCTCTGGATGATACAATATGCTACAAATTAAGTTTGTATAGCTGGTAAAGATTATGACGAGAAGCTACAAGGAAGGTACTCTCATAAGTATACGGAACATCTATTTGTTGGGGTTCCTTCCCCGTACATAGGGCGGATAGTCGGGGTACCATTCACAAGACGATGTGGAAAGGGGAACATACGAACTCCCTGGAGAGCAAAGGCAAACTTCTGCACAACCAGTTGTATCATGAACTAATTGCGCTATATGGCATTTTTCCAACCTTCCAACATCATAGTTTCGATGATATCTGACCTCCCATGCCACTCGCCGCTAGTTGAGTCAACAGTTGTTATTCCACTGGTATTTGCCTTTCCTAGTATATTTCGTAACCTCTCCTGTGGTACGTATGCTAGTTGGACGGCGGTTCGACCTCTGTCACATAGTCTTCACTTTCTCCTCACACCGAATATAAATACCCGCCCCTCTTTCACACATTCACTTTTCTCTCCTAGCAAACATATATACCCATCTTTCTTCCGAAACCATTCAGCTTTCGAGTGTTATTCCAACCTGTCAACATCTATAATTGGTTCCTCACCTAAAGGCATCGAACTATTTGTTGAATAATTCCTCCCCCACTTGACAGTGTTATCGCCATCGCTAATCTGCCATCGGCCAGCACCTATAGCTTTCCCAAATACCATCGCATCATCGATATGGCGGACGCTATATTCACACCAGCCGACGAGCTGCCACGTATCTCGTCAACCACAACGCCCCGGACAATCCCAGGAGCCCATAACCCCGACCGAGACTTGCCATCGGAACTCGTCGTCGCCAAAGCCGCAGATTTCATCCGATCCCCCCACGATGATGGTAATCTGGTGTCTTGCTTTTCGCACCCCGCGTACGCGTACGAGGACCTATCGAACCGCAGCGGCGTCAAGGCCACGTGGGTGAAGCACCTTACGGTGCACAACTACCTTCCCTCGTTCCAGGCATTGCCGGGCACCGAGCAGGGCCGGTATCAACTGGCCACCACGGTCATGAGACAGACAGAGAGCGACCGCGACATGAAGGCGGCGGGAATTCTCCAGAGGTTCCGCAGAACGCTACAGCTGGGCAGGGTATACGGGCTTACCGCCCTTCAAAAGCACACGGAGGCCGAGAGACGTTTCCGTGCGGCCAATGCGAACGCCAACGTTCTGGACCTCTTGAGACAGAGAGGGCGGAGGCTCGTCGGGAAGATCGACGAGTTCGAGAGGGAAACCAAGGAGGCTATCCATGCGCTCAAGAAGCATTTCGCCTCTAAGGGACCCTCGAGACTGCAGCGGCAGGATGTCGAAGCCCACAAGAGCAATTTCCCGACGCCTTGTGGCCAAGCGGCGGCTGTTCTCGTCCTTCAACCGGATAAGTGGTTCAGTGAGTAACACCCCTATTTATTTGTTCATTCTCCCATCCTGTTCCAGACGTGTCAAGTTTCTCCCATGATATATTTGGGAGGCAGACACTTCTGAGATAGGTTTTCGAGCTACCAACAATCCTCCAAACTATACAAAAGAAGCATACTGACTCTGAATACCACAGTGGGACATGTGCCAGGCGACCCGATCTTTCGCATCGTGGATGCGCCTAATGATATGGCGTGGGCAATGGACGATACTGACATCAGCCCATCTTTCAGCATCCCAGACTTCGATCTGGACCCAGAATACTGGTACCGGCTGAGATACGAAGGGATCGTGCCGTTCAGCCCGCAGGAGCTGAGCTTCAGGCTGAGGGACAGCGTCTACGGGCCGTTCCTCAAGATGGTCATCGCAACGCTGGCGTTCAACCCCGCCGACCCGGAGGCGGACGTGCCGGAGCTGCTGCGGGAGTGCGAGGCGATGATCGGAGAGCGGGAGACGACGCCGCCGAAGGAGGCCACCTACGGCAGCGCGTACCTACAACTGCTCCAGAAGATCTGGGTCGTCAAGTACGGCCCGCAGCCGACGGCGCGGGCGCTGCCGCGGTTCCTCCAGGCGCAGTTCCGGAGCTGCCGCTTCCGGATCGGCGAGCTATGCTGGATCCTGTACAACATGCACCCGCACCATCCGATCAAGAACCTCTACGTTAATTGCGAGTGGCTCGTGAAGGCGATGGTCGGGCATGACATCCGGACCATGGCACAGCTGTACCTGGCCAAGAAGCTGTTCCCGGAGGCCAAGAAGCAGCTCGAAAAGGGCGGCATGGAGAACGTCTTCTTCTACAGAAGCGATACGACCGTTCGGCCTGTGCAGTCGGTAAGTCGGATTTCACGTTATTTGCTAAGTCATCCCGTTCTGAGTTTCTGTCGGCCAAGACGGTCTACACCTTATGTCTACGTGGCGAATACTTTATTTCGTCTACGTCGATTATGTAATCATCATGAAAAACGACTCTGGGGATTCTCGGGATATGTCGGGATGATGGATTCCATGCCTTCCTCGGTAGGCAGCCAGGCTACACCTGCCCGTAGCTGCGCAGGTGGTGCCAGGTGACATCCACGGTGTGCGCGGGCTGGGAGAATTATTGATCCACCTCATTTCATCTTTTTCTGCCATCGTCAATTCAAACCATCAATTCGAAGGAACCGAAGCTAATAAACTCTACCGCGAACCAGGTTGTCCCAACGCTTGCCGACGTCTACAACCACAAGTGTGAGAACCAGATCTGGACGCTTGCGAATCTCGAAACGCTATCCGACGCAGCGGCTGAGGTCTATTATACAGCAACCAGCCTCTTGTCTGATGCCAATAATATCCCCGGCGTCGACACTGCACCAGTCCCCGTTGCATTTGCCCTCACTGAACCCGGTACCGCCACTCCTGCACCAGTCGCAACCACTGCTGCACCCGTCGCAACCACTGCTGCACCCGTCGTAACCACTCCTGCACCAGTCACAGGAAGCAATCCCGCCGCAGTTGGAAACTCCGCCAGCAGCGAAGGCCAAGCTGTCCAACCTACTACAGTGACCGCAGCGCCCGCGCCCTCGCCTGCCAGATCTACCATAGTAGTCGCAGCGCCAACAGCTGCAAGGCCTCCTACGGTAGCCGCAGCGCCCACACCTGCCCAGCCCACGCAGAAGCGCAAGAGAGTCGAGGAACAAAGCCATCAGTCTGGCCCTGGACGCCCACAGCCACCGCAGCCCACTGGAGCGAACAACGGTATAGCTCCGCCGCCCCAGAAGCGAGGACGAGGTCGACCGCCTAAAAACAGACAGGAGAACAACGGACCGTCTGACAACACACTACCTACCCCGAGTATAACGCCGCCATCATCGGGCTTTCCTCCGCAGTATTCCGCTCCCCGTCCGCAGTTTTCGCGTTACCCTCCGCAAGTTTCGGCTGTCCCTCAACAGTTCTCGCAACCTCCTCCGCCCACTTTAGCGCCACATCCGCAGTTCTCAGGTGCCTTTCAACAGCATTCGGCCCCTCCTACGCCGTTTCTGGCTCCCACACCTCAATTTTCGAGAGCCCCTCCGCAGTTCTCAGGACCTCCCCCGCAGTTCCCGGGACCCCCTCCGCAAGATTTTCCCTACAGCTCCTCCTAAACCCTAGAAGGGCAAGAAAGTAGCCCGTGCGAAGTCTGCCCCATCTTCTCTGGCACGCCGATTAACTAAACTCCGGTCTCGATCTCCTTGTTCCATTCCTCCACGATGTTCGCCCCTCGATTCCGAGGCCTCTTCACGAGGCTCTCGACAGCGAGCCCATGCTCATGTAAATCGTCTGCTCCTACCATTTCCAACACCACTTTCCGGCATATCGCTCCCGCGACTTCGATTTCATCCCATTTCCTAGTACCTGGCTTTTCGTCATCGATGCACACGACCGCGCCGAAGCAGTACGCCGTCCCCGCCAAGGGCGGCAAGTCCGCCTCTAAGAAGTCGAAGAGGACGCCGAAGAAGGGCAAGGCGGACCTCCCCGACCCGCGCATCGTCAACCTCAAGTCGTCCATGCCGCGCCGCGTGCCCGCGCCCCTGCGCTTCGCCCGCAACCGATACCTGCGCCACTGGACCATCCACCGCGCGTGGCAGCTGCATCTGCGCAAGGAGCGCATCCGGGAGGAGCACGAGCTGGAACGCATGTACCAGGGGATGCACAACGCCTGCGAGGAGCTGCGCAAGACTAGCGGCCCCGGCACCCGCGACGAGGGATACCTGTACCGCCTCGCCATGGAGAAGAAGGGCGTGTACGGCCACAACGGCGTCCCCATCGAGTACGCACGACCGCAGACCGAGACGCCGGCGCGCGAGCCTTGGAACCATGGTTGGACACGGTTATAATCTTGGCCTTTGTATATAGAGGTTGTTATGGCATATATCCCCTGGTTTAAGAAAGGAGGAAAAAGAAGAGAGAGAAACGACGAAAACGAGGAAGGGAAAAAATAGATGTCTGTACTATATGCTTCCCCAGCGACATCACGAGGCATGATATGCATGAAATTCTCCCCCGTCATGTTATTATATAGATTAGTGGTCTCAGGGCAATGGTCTCCGTGTTCAGGACGTGTTGCTGTCACTCATACATTGGTACTGCGCGTTGTTCCATACCCCCGATAGACCTCAAATAGACATCAAGAATCAAGAATCATCATTATTTGTATACGTACGCTTCTCATTCTGCTGTGCTGTGCTGTGCTGTGCTGTGCTGTGCTGTGCTGTGCTGTGCTGTGCTGTGCTGTGCTGTGCTGTGCTGTGCTGTGCTGCGAACGCGACATCCATGGTGTATTGCAACTCTTGCGTATGAAGTAGCTTTTTTTTCTGCTCTCTCAATTCCAAATATATCGACCATTCATTCCAACATCATCATCGTCCACATGCTGATTCTGGCGTGCGATAGATAATAGGTACTGTACTCTCTGTCTGTTCTCTGTCTCCCTGCCTTGAACCCCCCTTCCTAGCTAAGTAGCTAGCAAAATAATCGCCCGAGCAGCAGCAGTAGCAGCCGTCGATCCCGGGACAAATTGGTAGGTTACCTAGGAAGGAAGGAAAAAGGAGAGGGCATCGGAAAGGGGGGAGCTCCAATAGCTCCAGTAGGTAGGTAGGATAGTTGATCCTTCGCTTTCTATGTCAAAACACCGTTGGTAATACAAAATCGGCCTCCCGTTCCATAAGTTTTTCTTGTTTTTGGTTTCTTTCTCTCTCTCTCTTCTTCCAGAATTATTAGTTCCGAGCAAGGTTTGTCTCATCCGCCCGCGCGTCCGTCGAACAGTCAGTCTCTTCCCAAGAAATAAAAACTTAGAGCAGATAGATGGGCGGGTAGGTTAGGTGCGTTGGTAAGTTGGTTCGTGTCGATGCCGTTCGTTGTAGGCCCGGGATTTCAGCGAGAGTATTTTCTCCAATTCGGTGGTGGTGATGGTTGGTTGTGATGCATGATGTGTGTGGTATGTGGTGGGCGAGCAGCACGCGCGTTCGCCTCGGTTTCATTTCCGTCCTTCGTTCCTGCCATTCTCCCGCCCTTCTCCCTCTTCCCTCTGAAGCTCCAGAGTTCGTTTGTCCATTCATCCGTTCACCCATTCTGCCCGTCAGTCCGTGACTTTCGATCGTGTTGCTCCGGCATGGCCCTTCCTCTCTTTCGTCCCATTTCGTCTCGTCTCGTCTGGAGACCATCCCGTCCCGTCCCGTCCGCTCCGCTAAGAGACATCCATCCATCCATCCCCCGTGAATTTTCTTCCACCCTCCACCCCCTCATAATATGACGCAGCAGCCGCCGCGCTCGCCCTTCTCGAACGTCAGCAGCGCGGCGCGCGTGGCGGCCTCGAACACGTCGTCGACGCCCTCGCCGCTCAGGCTGGAGCACTCGAGGTACTTGCGCGCGCCGATCTCCTGCGCGGCGGCGTCGCCCTGCCGCTCCGTCACGAACTTGAGGCTCTTCTTGCGCATCTCCTCGATCGCCACGGGGTCGTCCCGCAGGTCCTTCTTCAGACCCACTAATATGATCGGCACCCCTGGACACCGCTCCGTCGCTTCTTCTATCCACTGTGTGTTTTGCGTTGCCTGTTAGCTTGTTTCATGTTTTATGTTATGTGTTTATTTTACACTGGCCCCCCGCCTGGAAATAGGGGGCATAGGTATATTATATGAATGATGTTAATGCGAAAAGGAGCACGATGGTGGTGGTGGTGGAAGAGGGAGTCGTAGGTAGGATAGGTGGGATGGATAGGTAGGTAGGTAGGTAGGTAGATAGGTTGCTGGCTAACCTTATGCTTTACGTTGTCGAGGGAATCGGGTGTATCGATCGAGAATCCTATTAGTAGCACATGCGCTTTCGAGTATGCCAGTGGCCGCAGCCTTTCGTAGTCCTCCTGGCCTGCCGTATCCCATAATGCTAGTTGTACCGACTTTCCGTCCACTCTGCAATCTGTAACGTAGTTTTCGAAGACGGTCGGGATCTGAGAGATGAGCGTATCAGTCACAGGTCTGCGATATGGTTGGGTCGCATTCAGCGTTGCTTACGTAGTGCTATTTTGAGTTTGGTTAGCAAGTGTGACAGAGCTCGGGTAGACGGGTAGGCGGAAGGGGGGCAGTTGAACACTTACAGTTGGGAAGTATCCTAAGGTGAAGACACTCAATAAAGAGGTCTTGCCGCAAGCTCCATCACCAATAATGACTAGTTTCCTGGAAGTAAATCAGCATTGACGCTACAGGTAGTCGGTGAAGCGTGTGAAGAGGCATGTAGGCTCGTCGGGCCATGAGAATGCGTTGCGAGTCTTGAGGTAGGGGGTCAAAACAATCACGAGCTCCAAATGATGACGTCGTGTAGTAATGTTGCTTCGAAAACAATCAAAAGGGATCGACAGCTGAATTCAGCATACCTGCGAATGACATTCGGGGGATTCGAATTCGCCATTGCTCGACGCGGAAAGAACCAATCTCGAAGAAAAGCGGTGATCTGTCTGTCGGGGCTGGTGTCGATAATAATACAAGGCTCGGATAGTCTGGAACACCTCAGCTAGGTGGCAGATATCGAGGTCGTATGTTCGTCGCTCTCGAGTTGAGATAGGCGAGGAGCGTTCGGGGATACTCAAGTTGACTGACGTGAGTTTCGAGCGTAGAGGCCTCCACGTCGGTCTGGATTGTTGCGATGGATGGTCCTCGAGTATTGCGTAATGATGCGTTCGTAGATCTGATAAAGGCAAATTCTCCTTTTTTTCCCCTTTCGTGTTGTTTTTCTGGCGATTAACCAAACAGAAAAATAAGTCGAATACGAGAGCGACCTTCGCGCCAGGCATGGACAAAAAAGACCGGGTTCCGCGGTAGAATTTAAAGGCTGCTCAAGGATTCATCTGTCAATTCTAGGCCGGGTTGGTGGACTCTCGCCCCCCTGCCAGTTGTAATTCAGCTTCACAAAAACAATAATCCTATGCAATTGGCCAGGTTCAACCCCAGTATGGATTCTCAAACAGCTCTTCTACAGAGCACGGCATATTAACTTTTTATGTAAATAGCTGCGAGATACCGCCACTTAGCTGTAGCGATCCCCGAAGCTGTTACGTTACAGGTGCCGGGCTGCTCAAACAACACGCTGGAGGCAGTGCCACAGCATCACCTAGGTAGTTAAACAGGTGGGGGCTGTGGATATTCACGAAAGCTGAGGGCCAAATCGAAGAGCTAATGACACGATTGGTCTGATATTGGATGGCCTCAGATAGGTTGATGAAACTGATGGAACACCGCGCACAACTGCTGAGTTGGCTCCTAGATTGTAAAGCCTCACTCGAAGGGCTATATGTGTCCTTCATCACAACATACCTACACCCGTACCTATCATGATGTTGCTTTGAAGTCCTAGGTATTCCTTGAACGTTGTCCGTTATGTCCATCGCGTCCCCACCAATTGGAGGTTGGCATATCCCTGGCAGGTCGGCAGGCGCTTTCCTGATAGCCTATATGAAGATACTAGGCGCTTGATCGAGTAAAAACTGAAGCTGACCGCCTCAGTGCTGGGCGTGTTGGTTGATTGAGATCGCCCAACGGCTGCAGGTCTCACAATAAAGAATGGATAATGCATGTCTCTGCTGCAAACTCACCCATAACCCAATAGCAGAATGCCATGATAACCGTGTCCCACCACGCACACTTGTGACGAGATCGTGGAGAAAACATCAAACAACTAGTATAGATTGACATGATTGGTCTGGTATTGACGAAAAGTAAATACCGAATATACAAAATAGACCTCTCGGGGCCGGGCCTTGAGAGGATGAATTGGGTTTAATATCCAGGTTTGCTGATTATATATAGTTATTGTAATGCGGTATCACCTATATTGGAATTGCCATTGTCAATAAACCTTTGCTGAAGTTGTTCAATGGCCATTCGTACCACAAAGTCAAGACTCTGTGGTTCAATAGATCCAATAACTGAGAGTCTGACTAAGACCAATACCTTTTGGTTGTGGTTGTTATTATTGTAGTTATTGCTAGAAGAGTAGAAGTGTTGAGTCGCCAAATACACTTAAAGAGGATAGACCGAACTTATCACAGTAGTGCCGAGTTTAGGCGACATAAGACGAGGTAAGACGAAGTGAGCCAACAACAGTCAACCATGGAAATGTCGCAAAGTAAGACCAGGGTGTTATCAGGAATAGGCCGGTTGTCTTCCTTCGTTCCTTCGATGCCTCTGAACGGTTGATCAATCTCATCTGCCCACTACTTACAAGATGTTCGCACAAGATGGAGGGAGGATTTCCGAGAACCTGGACGGCCGTGCTTCAAAGGTGTACGTAAGTAGAGGGGCACAGGCAAACTCAGAAAAGAAAGAGAGAGAAAGACACTTGTTAGCTCAAACACTTAAAAGACAGCATTTAAGTAATAGATGGGGGAGTATAGTCTGGCAGTAAGGAATGCTAAGATATAGACACAGACATGGAGAGCTTGGCAAGGCACAAGGTAATTGATTGATTTATTATAGTGGACTATGGATGGATGGTGGATGGTGGGATGGTGGACGACGCGCTTCATCTCACATGCAGTTGCTGCAGATCTAGACTTCCACTGCTTGCACTGGCAGGCAGGCGCGGGCAGGCGAGGGCACGTAGGCAGTCCTGTCGGTCTGTCAGTCTGGCAGTCTTGGGCAAGGGTAGAAATTCAACCCTTTATTTATTTATAAGGTCATGTGACTTGGAGAGTATAAAGTGCACAATGCACAGACCACTTTGATCTTGCGATTAAGTGAGGAAGAGAGGGGATGTTGCGACAGGTTTGGATGATGATTCTATTAAAGGAAGGCGGACAAGGCAGGCAAAAGGCAGACAGGGCAAGGCAGGAAGGAAGAAGGCAGGAATTATTATACCTCGTTCATCAGTAACGACAGCCCTGACCGGCAAAACTGGGGCCCATTGGAGGCACGGGCAGCATGCAGCACGGCAGCCACACAGGTTTAATGGGCAGGAGGTACGTACCACAAGCCAGGTAGATAGGTGTATGTAGCTTGTACTTTCGAGATTGGACGTACATGTACTAGGCAGGCATGTACATATGTACATGCCTCATTAGATTTCGAAACGTCCATCTTTTGCAGAAGGCCGTGACTGACTGTAGACGCCAACATCAACCACAGTGCCACGCCTCGAACTACAAACGCAATCACCACAGCAATAACCACCCACGTCTTCGGTTCCCTGAGGTAAACCAGCCCGGCTTCCCTTGACTCTTGACCACGACCTGCATTGTTCACAGTCCACCTGCCCTGCCTGGGATTGCGACTGTCTAATAAGCCCTGCTTCGGCTCCGGACTGTCGCCAATTTCCCTTTTGACCACTTTCGAGAGGGGCAGCACCACGCTGATTTGCCTTCTTCAACACCATAATACCCCCCAAACAAAGCACCACGGCATTCATTTACCTCCCGAACTTCTGAATTATCCGCTGACCCATTCAGCTTGCTTGTTTCCCCATTCTTAGCAACCTGGAAGATTCCCTGGATTCCCTTCCAGCAGCACATCGATCGCACATGACTCCATTCGGCTCCGCGTCTTAAGCTCCCTTTCGGAATGCCTGCCAACAACAACCGACAGCAGGCCTCGCAGGCTTCACAGGCCTCGCAGGCCGCTGCTGCATCATCATCCGCACCGAAGGCTACCGCCAAGTACACGAACAAAGATGGGACAAAGTATATCTCCGTCCCCAAGTCCTCTGCTTCCACCCCGCCGGCCCAGCCCTCGCCAACCACCACTTCGTCTTCCAGAAGTGGTGTCCCGACCAACAACCCACCTCCCGCTGCCGATATACCTCCTGCGCCGCCCGTGAATCGCAAGAAGCAGAAGCGCCGGGCCAAGGCTGCTGCTAAAGCTGCCGCAGAGCAGGCCGAGGCGGCCACGGCGAATGGTCTCCCGAGTCCGGCGTCTACGAGCAGTGCCCCTCTTCCTCACCCCACAGAGGCCCCTCAGAAACCAGCGCATCATATTAGAATTGCCCTACCGACCGACAATCATGCCCCTCATGGTCACATTCATAGTGATGAAGACTGGGGCGATGAGACAGAAAGCGATGACGGTCAGCACCTTCAGCATCTTCAGCGCCCATCGACCAATGGCTCGGTGCTGAAGCCCAAGAAGCCCAAGAAGAAGACGAAGAAGAAGGGGCTAGTCGACGAAGACGTGCCGATCCATAGCTCGGGGATATCGAAGGAGAAGATATGGAACACGTCCGGCCGCGAGGAGCGCGAGCGGATCAAGCAGTTCTGGCTCGGGCTCGGCGAGGACGAGCGAAAGTCACTAGTCAAGGTCGAGAAGGACGCTGTGCTCAAGAAGATGAAGGAGCAACAGAAGCATACCTGTAGCTGCACCGTCTGTGGGCGCAAACGAACCGCGATCGAGGAAGAACTGGAAGGCCTGTATGACGCGTACTACCAGGAGCTCGAATCGTTTGCGAACCAGCCTCACAGCCATCCGCATGGTCCTTCGATGTTCGCCCCGCCGAAGCGGTTTGGGCCCATGACGGGACTACATCCTCCGGGGGCCCTGCCTTCGAGATATCCCGGCCACCACTCGCCCCCCCGTGCCCATCTCGTGGAGCACATAGACCCCGAGGAAGATGAAGAAGAGGATGTCGAGGACTATAGCGACGAGGATGAACTAGATGACGAAGAAGAGGAAGATGAGCCTGAGGAGATACCTCGTGATTCCTATCCGCCCAACGACTTCTTCAACTTCGGCCAAAGTCTGACTGTCAAAGGTATGTTCTGGTTTCGTCATGCTTGTATACAGTGTGTTTTAAATAACATGTCGCAGGCGGCATTCTCACTGTGGCAGACGACCTACTCAAAAACGATGGCAAGAAATTCATTGAGATGATGGAGCAGTTGGCCGAGCGCAGAATGGCACGTGAAGAAGATGCTAGGGATCATTATGCTGGCGGATACGGTCACCCCATCAACGGCAGCTCGTTACCGAATTCCCACAACCATCCCCCGCCCGACGACGACGAATACGACGAGGAAGATGAGGAGGAAGAGGAATATGATAGCCAGGACGAAGAATACGAAGAGGAAGAGGTACCTAGCGGAAGTTCGACATGGCTTGTACCTTCACTGACCTTGTGTGCCAGGACACTATGACCGACGAACAGCGCATGGAAGAGGGTCGCCGGATGTTTCAGATCTTTGCTGCGCGCATGTTCGAGCAGAGAGTACTAACTGCATATCGGGAGAAGGTCGCCAAGGAACGCCAGGAGAAGCTACTGGAGGAATTGGCCCAGGAAGAATCACAGGAGTCAAAGCGGAAAGCTAAAAGGGCAAAAGACGCGCAAAAGCGAAAAGAGAAGGCGGCCCAGAAGAAGCAAGCCCAGCTCGAGGAGAAAGCGAAGCGGGACGCAGAGCAGGCCGCAGAAGACCAAGCGCGCATAGAAGAGGAGAAAAGGAAAATCGAGGAAGTGAGACTCAAGGCAGAGGAGAAACGAAAGAAAAGGGATGCCCAGAAAAAGGCCGAGGAAGAGGAACGCCAGAGAAAAGAACTTGACCGACAGCGGCGCGCCCAGGAGCAAAAAGAGAAGCAAGCGGAACAGGAACGGAAGCTCCGCGAAGCGAAAGAGCGCGAAAAGAAGCTGAAGGAAGAGCAGCGACGCAAAGAGCAAGAAGCTCGTGAACTTAAGGAGCGCGAGACTCGGGAACGGAGGGAGAAGCATGAGAAAGACAAGCGGGACAAGGAGTCCCGAGCCGCTCATGCGAAGACCGAACGGGACGCCAAGGAAAGGTCGAAGCAGGAAGAAAAGGCCATGTCGAAAGCTGCAGCTTTGGCAACCCCTATTCCGACTCAGCCGTCAAAGAAACAGCACCCTGTCTCGGTCCCTGCACTGCCTCATCAACCCCCGACACACCCATCACCTCAAGTCGCCGTTGCGACTCCTGCTCTACCTAAAGCGCCTACGCCCATGAAACCTCGATCCGTCTCGCAAGAGGTGGCAAGATCGGTTTCGCAAGCGTCTCCTTCGGCTTCAGGTCCAAGCCAGAACGCCTCGCCGCATCCCCTCACTCCGCTGCACACGAGTCCCGGCCCTATTGGACCACCGAGCAAGACTTCGTCCACTGGGCCTTCGAGCGGAGCACCTTTGGCGCAGCCGGCGTCTCCACTCCATGGAGGAATGAAAAGCCCGCCCGGCTTACCGCAGGGTCCGTTCAACATGGGTCAGCCCCCGATAGGGATGCAGTATCCCCCCGGGATGCCGCCAACGGCGCCTGGGTTTGGTCGAATGCACGATCCAATATACTCTCCTGTACCTGGGAACTACCGGCACGGGGGCATGCCAATACCACCCCCAGGCTTGGCCGGGCCTATGGGTGGGCGGCCTTTTCCGATGTCGCATCCACCGCCTGGATTTCCACAGCCAGCAGAACAGTCTATATCAAGTATGCATCACCAAGGATTCTCCCCTGAGAATGCATCAGGACAACCTTCGTCTCATTCGCGTCAAGCGTCTGCATCCTTCGATGCGAGTCCCCTGGACCCTAGAGGACCCGGCGGTACACCTCAGCCAATTAGTAGGCCAACGCCTATTGGTAGACCAGCAAGTATAGTCCATGAACAGCGGAATCACAATTTATCCTCAGAACTCGACACCCTGAGCAATCAACTTGGCAGTAGTGCTCTACTAGAAGACTCGGAAGAACAATTTCTAAATTCTGGGCCTACCCGAGGAAGCACTGCTGCTCCAGGGCCGCATCGGGCTCCAGGACCTCGGCCGTCGTTCCCTAGCGCGCCATTCCCAGATCCGGCATATGGCCCACCTATTGGATGGGGTCCTCCACCGGTATTCCCACCTCCCGGTTTCGGTAACCCCGCGTGGCCTCCGCACCCTGCGTTTAGTGCTCCGCATCCCGGCATGCGACCCACGCAGCCCCGGTCCGTTGCCGTGCGTCAGATGCTTGTCCGGGCATGCAAGGACTTGGAGAATCACGCCGCCGACGTGAATGGATACATAGATCTGCCGGCTATCAAGGGCCACGTGGATTCCATAAATCTTCCGCCGACCGAGCCTGTATCCGAACGGGAGCTGTTGGACATGTGCGAGACTGAAGGCAATCCCCAGAACGGAGGCGGCAGCTTCGATGTCCGACGCGACGACAACGGCAAGGTTGCGATCCGGTTCGAACCCGACGGAGCATTGATCCCGCCGGGCTATCCGCGCAGCATCGGGGCTCCTGGCGAAATCGGTAGTCCCATCGTCGGGGCCGGATCACCTAGCGTGTTCAACTCGCGGAACTAGAGGTTAGACTCCGTTCGAAGATTATTTGATTGATTGCCTAGGCCCCGTTCAGTGCCTCTGGAGGATTAGTAGGTTAGCAAGCAAGCAGGCAAGCAGGCAGCAGGACTGGCATTTTTCTTATCGCCGACAAAAAAAATTCATCATGCATACATACTATCATCTCTATGTGGGGAAGGGATGTGGAAGGGAGAGGTTAAGCCTCGAGAAAACAACTAACAGGGCCGCTGCTGGGTGAGCATTGCGCGGCACCCGTTCCGTTGTATTGTATTGAGTAGATTACACCAACGCAGATTCATTCGAAGGGGGGGCGTGTTTTTTTCGAACAAACAAACCTCGATATGGGAAGCATTCTTATGCATGAATTCTTTGATTCTGTTTTATGCGTGAGTGAGAGAGTGAGAGAAGTTCTTCTTTTGGAGTCTGAGGGCTCTCTACTCTCTATGCGCAAGCGTGTGTGCTTGTTGCGGCCTTGATTTGCGGTGTTTATGGACCGTTGATAGGGTCGTCGTTACGAATGAGAACATCGTTGAGCAGTCCGCACACCACATACAATTCCCTTCCCTGTCCCAAATCAGCCATAGATGTGTATTGTGTAAAAATGTAAATCAGGTGGCACATGGCCATCTTGACTTCTTCTGTCTACGTAGATATTATAGGTAAGTTGTAATATGTAGTCCTTGGATATATTGCATCCTACCTAGGGGCCCTCGAAGTTTGAGGACACGACTTTGGTCAATGGACGTCAAGTCACGTACACTTTAGGTATGTACCGCCTGTTGTTCTAATATAAACTGTGTCGAGTACCTAGCTGGATCATGTAGGGTTAAGCTGCATGCTTACAGGTGATACATATTTACACAGTTGCGGCACTGTTCAAGACCTGGGTAGAACTCGACCTGCCACTTGTTCAGCGGGCAGTTTTCTAGTCATATTGGGCCGCTGTATAACCTAGCTGTAAGTCAGCTGCCTCTAGACGGCTATGAAGTCTCGCCTCGGGCGATGAGGGACTTGCCAGTAGGCTACGTAACTCGTGTACTTAATGCCGGCATGTTTCTGAGTACATATCCATGTACCATTAGCGGACTAATTACATAGGGATCTAGTTGGGAAATAGGACTGAGAAATACGTACCCGAAATATTCGAAGTCCTGGGGCATGTGCTAGGATAAGTGAAGCTCGCATGAGCGTTATTGTATCCCATGGGATGGAGGGAGACAATAGCGTAATGATATATACGTAAGGCGGGCTTTTAAGAGGCACTACATGTTATATAGGTGGAATAAATCATCTACGCTGAGATGGTACTTAGACAGCTTCCAGAATATGGAAATTGCGAAGTGGGATGGTACTCTAGCAACAAGCAATGGGAACAGTGCCTCGAACTTGTGGATACAACAATGCCTTGAACAGTCAGCCGGGGAAAAGAAGTAAAAAGGCTGCAAAAAGTTACCAGGGCAAAAAATTGAACCTAAGACCTTCAAAGAACTGACAAAAAAAGCTGGGGAGGAGTGACTTCTTAACCCTCCTTGCGAAAAACCCCTTTGGATTTTTCATCACCGTCTAGTTACCGGTACCCATTTCTCAGCATGGCTCCATGGGATCCCAGCTCCGGCTACCAGACCAGTCTCTCATTATGATTTATAACCCCCCTCCCCCTCCAATGGTTGCCCTGGTTTTTATGACCAGTCCTGGGTTTCTGTACCTGCCGGGGTTGCTGGGCTTCATAGATCCCTCACCTGTTGCCTACCTTCCCTCTACCTGCCATGGTACACCATTACAAATCTAGTACCTGCCTTCCATATAATTATGTAGACGTATTTACCCATTAATAGACACACAACTGAAGCTATACACTGAATCATATTCAACATAACTTCTGCTCTTCAATCTTTTGTACAGTTAGTATCATTATACCATATCGTTTTATAAACTAAATATATATGTCCCTTTCACGATCAGTCCAAGTATGTTCACATTCCTAAGAACTGAACCTGAACGGACCATTACCCATGTTGCACTGGTGAAGCAGAGGAGCCTGTATCAGAGACCATGATCCTCAAGTTGTTCAAGCTCGAGGGCGAAGCCTTTAACTGTAAGTGGCAACTTCCAACCTAGCTACCTTAGAGAGACATATATGGCTTGATTTTATCTGCTGTAAATATCTGATACCATATCATGATGGGTTTAGGAGGACAACCAAGATGTGGCAGGGAAGTTCGGAGTTAGACGTCAGGGGGAAGTTATCGAAATACGCACTACCAGGTACAGGGCCATCATGAACACGATGCTCTAAGCGTCCCTTAAATAACACTTCCCTAGCCCTTCTCTGTTATCCATGATCACCACAATATCTATCATGATATGGAATGTCGGGATTCTATAACTTCTCCTTTGCTTAAAAACATAATTCGTGGCTGCCAATTTCCCCTAAAAAACACCTAACCCTATCATAGCCAAGAACTAGTGTTGAGAGCCCCCTCGCCTCTAAGTCCCTTGCCCTGCGGTAAATGCTTGAACATTTTCAAATATCAGACCAAGACCGCATCATAATAAAAAGACCAACAAGCCTCCGCAACGACTTCGTCAGCTTCTAGAGCCTAGCGTCAATTCTACACAGTAACTCTACATCGTAGATGACCAACTACCCCTATTCATCATACCTACCTTAACCTTGACATCTTCGCCTCCTTACTCTCCTGCAAGAGTTCTACACTCCTACGGCAGAAAAGCTGACTAATCCCAAAAGCCTTCATCTGATCCCTTTGTCTCTACCAGGTCATTCAACGCATTACAAGCCCCTAACTTGGCGGTACATGCTTAGATGACTATCTTGAGAGCATTTCCAGCTGTATACATAGATGTCACAGTATTCCGATAGCCCTCGCCATCATTACTCTATAGTTTGACAGAATATGGAATTTGTGCAGTACTTACACGCTCAATTGCAAGGAAACATGAGACCATAATGCCGACTAGATTCGTCTGCAACTCATTTACCATAATCCTATTTGAAATAGAACTGAAGAACTAGAATCACAACTGTTCCCAAACCCCCAGGCTATGTCAATGAATAATCCAGGCCAACATAAAGCCATGAACGGCTCGTGCTTTAAGCGGATAGCTTGATGGGGGTGACGATAGATATCATTTTTCTAGCATTAAAGCGCTGAAGAAGCGGCACTAACTGAAGGCATCACTATGCTCAAAGCCCGGGCAATTAACCCGCACCCCTATCTTAGCGTTTGCCGCCCAGGAATCGTAGTCGAAAAACACAACATGCAATCATCTAGTACCAGAAAAGAAAGAAAAGCTAGGTGAGCCTTGACGCTGGGGCGCTATTCTCCCATCGCCGTAGTCACTATGCTCCATAAAGCTTCGCAGACATGTCAGATTCTAAGTTCTCGGCTATGAGCACTCATGGTTGGCGTCTAGGGTCTATTAAGCCAGCTCATAATGGTAGCGGTCGAGCTCACCGCTGACTTGTTTCAGCTTGGGCGTAGATGAACGAATGAGAGTGGAGGAAATATATATGCCTGGAACTTTGTGAGGTTCTTCGATAGTTGCGTCTCTTCACGCCGTAGGTGTATTTTATATCTTCACCCGGCACAAGTCCACATAATCTATACCTTTTGGCCTATTTGGTGCATTTGTGGCGATGACGTTATGCCATGTCGTTAATATTGTAGGGTCCCGACTGGCCGGTTCGCCAAGAGCGATGTGCAATTCTCCAATAAAGCGGTTAACAAGGGATACCCGGGCAGCTCGGGGATCTCCGTCGCCACGAGATCGGTCTATCAAAATCTCCAAACCTTGAACATCAAAGTCCTGCTGTAAACTGCAATGATCGGGAAAAGGAAACTGATGGATATGAGTCAAGGTTCTCGCGTAAATAAATCAGTTAAAGTCGATGCAATGAAGTTCTTAGACACCGCAGCCCGTGATATAGCTAAATAGACTTGACTGTTGGATGAACAAACCCGATTCCCGATTCCATATACCTTCTTTCTACGCCTTTGAGTTGAGACACAATGGTACCCTGTATCCGATGCAGACAGACTAGTTTCACGCACGCAACGCCGCAAGTAGTCTTGCAACATGGCAGTATTTCGAACCCTTACAATTACCTCTCTCGTCCTCCGCCGCACCATCGCCAGCACCCGACCTATCCTCCTCCCCCTCCAACATCACGCGAACGGGTTCTGAGCGGGCGCAGCACCAGCACCGGGACTAGTAGGCGGGCGTTGCATCGGGGCGGGGATCTCCTTGTTGGCGGCGGCGCTCTTGGCGATCTTCTGGGCCTCCTTCTGGGCCTGGCGCTTGCGGATGTTGCGCTTGTCGCGGCAGCACAGGAAGAACAGCGTCGCGGTGCCGACGCCGAAGCAGACGGCCAGGATGATCGTGATGACGAGCTCGCCCGTGTCCAGCGTGTCCTTGCGCAGCATGCACACGTCCAGCCCTTTGCTGTCCTTCATGCAGATGTTCTCGTCCGCGCACACCTCCGTCGGCACCGTCGTCTCGAAGCAGGACAGCGTCGAGCCGGACTCCGAGCCCGTCGATTGGATCGGGCAGGAACTGGTCGACATCGTGCTCGTGGTGCTGCATATGAGCGACGTGGATGTTCCTGTTGTTCCCGTTGTTGCTGCTGTTGTCGTTGCTTCCGTCGTTGCTGTGGTAGCCCGGGGCACAGGTGCTGCCGTCAGTGCTGCGATTGTGGTCAGTGAGTAGGCCTACATACATGTGCGGCGAGTTGTAGGTATTAGTAGCTCACCTGGTATCCGGTCGGGCCCACGCCGCCGCAGCTCAGCTGCCGACTTGCCATTGCCGCAATTCTTGATAACGAAGTCGGCCTCGATCACCGACTCTGCCAAAGTGCAACCGGCGTGATAAAAGCATTGTTGCAGCTTGTTAGACTCAATGAATCCCCCAGACGCCGTCAGGAAGCAGTATTCCAATGAACCCTTGTCACCGCAGGCGGCGGCCTCGGATAGATTGCGCGCGCCATCGCGCAGACACGCGGATTGGACTCCTGTCGCCCCGGCAAGAGTCCATCTTGAGAGCAGTAATAGGGGTAAAAGGGTGGAAGGGAGTGGTGTGGCTGAGAGAAAATGCATCTTGACTCTTGAGCGTGAGCTGATGAGCTTCGCGATGTTAGACGGTGATAGGAAAAATGGGTATCAAGCACACACACACACACACACACCGCCAAGGCGAACGCTTATAAGAAAAGCAGGCGGCCCAGGAGTCTAGACAACGTAGACCCCTATCAATTCTTTCGTAGCCCTTTTCCGTTCACTGCGTGACAATGTCGTACAATCTGACGGCAAGAGTGACATGCAGATTATGAAACACCTGTCTCGCGAGAGGAACAAGAAAGGGAAGACTCAATCGAAAAAGACGGGAAGGGGCTGGAAAGGTAGGATCCTAGCTGAATATGTATGAAAACGAATCCTCGCTCTCCTAGAACCCTTGGACGCTACCGAACTCCCTCTGTCCTGGTTACTTCCGTCCTATCGCGGCTGGTCTAATGGGTCCCGTCTGGACCTCGCTGACTAGGGGGAAAATGCTTACAAGGGCCATGACCTGAGCTTGAGGGGCATGTTGCTGCGGGCTGACTATTGAGCCAGCCTGTGTATGCAGCTGTTGATTCGCCCAAGGAAATTAGTTGAGGCTTGCTTTGTACCTATTTTAGTCGGAAGCTGCATATCTCATAGGCCATCTCATAATTGCCTCTATTATAGACACGTTACTTGCGTACGCAAGTATACAGTGGCCAGCCGCCGCAGTCCCCCATTCTTAATTGGGTAATTTCAACAAATTCAGGGTCTCTAAGCCGTCACGTTCCGTTGAATGTCGTGAGATGAACCGTAGACTTGATCGAAATTGATTCAGTGATACTACATATACTACTGCGTATGTGTCTTCTCTAGTTTAGCCTAACTGGAACGTGGAACAGCTTTTTGTGCAGGTTGGTGCAGGTAATTCGCAGATCTGATTGTGCCCTATTAACGGGTTACTGGATAGATAAATGATCGGCCGAAAAAATTGGCTCAGCCTTACATGGCCAAGTCAGCTTCTGCTTGTGTTAGTAGATGTTGTTATCCATGTAAGTTGATGGGAAATACCGCTGTCAAAGTGAATAGCGACATCGAAAGAGATCAAGCTCACCCCTAAATAGGGGTCTCCCACAAGCTCATTTCATTGCTCGTGAAAAGCCTCGTCACCTTAATAAGTACCCATGGTGAAAAAACCACCGAAAAAACTGAATAATGCCTTAGGCTAGTTGTTGGTGGGCTGTGCCATCCCGGCTCGCGGGGAAGCACTAATTGAGTGGCTGAGTCTAGGCATCGTGCGCTGTATGCTGTATGCAGTTGGTACGTCGCAGCTGAACGAACCATCCAACGAACATAAGGAAACGTCTGGGTGAACTACTACTACGTACTGAGGCCAGGTTGCGAAGGGGCTCTCTGTTTATTATTCTTTTTTGCTCTCTTCTTACTCTAGGTTGAATGATAGGTAGCTTCTCTGTGCTACTAGAAGTAGTAGATAGGTACGGCAGGAGTTGTAACTTGTAATTCAATCGGTGCAGTATTGGCGCTATAAGCCATGATACACCACGTCGCAGTAGGGAGACGCATCGCCGTGATCAGTCCAGTTGCATTGTACCTGTCTCCTGCATCCCACACAGCCACAAGATTCGGTACACCGTATAGAATGAATCCATGTCTCCATTCAAGATGCGACACTGAAGACGTTATCATATTGGCCCATAGGTATCAAATGATCAGCCGGATAGCATTTGCCGGGAACATTGAATGTCCGTTTCTCCTATATCGTGGTCTTTAAGATGCGTGGTGAAACGTGCTCTTTTCAAGCTGCTGCGAGATGCTGATATCGAATCTAGTAGCGGTTAGCGACAGGGCCTCCTGTTCGATGCCTAGGTTTGAAGTGTAACTCCACCAGCCGGCACATATGTTAGCGCATTAGTTGAAGTTCCACACGCTCTGAAAGAGTGATTCAAGCCAGCATCATTAGGTAAATGGCACTTTGCCCTTCTCAGGCGGACTTGGCATTTCAAGCTGTTCGGCCAATGTTAGGCACAGGTGGATTTTGCTGAACATGTTGAGGATGTACATGATCTGAATAATAAGGTAGGTTACAAAAGTTCATACAGAGTTTATTTACCTACCTACTGAATCATTAAAGAAATGAAGTTACAACCTGGAAGCTGGTAGGTCTAAGCTTAGATAATCCGGGATTCACAGTCACTTAAATCTGCCACGTGATTACCTGGTTGTACCAGCTGCCCTGTTTGGAGAGACGAATACATACGTCATCACCTACACGCCGGCTCCGAAACATGCCATCCAGATTGTTCCGCGACTGTTCTGTATAAGAATAACCCTACCAGTCTACTCTCAGCACTAAAAATTCATCCTCTACAACTCTCTCAAGGAAACCAAAACATCATCAGACGCTTAATTATTTAGATCGACTGCAAATCTTCCAAAATGCCTCTCGTCGTTCCAGGTATCACCAGCGACTCCCAGGATAAGACCGCGGACTGGACCAGCAAGCTTGTTGGCAAGACGGTATCTGACCAAGACCACACGGAGACGGTATGAACAGACACCTCTTCACATGCTTCTTCTTGATATAACGACTACGTGGAGCGAACTAGCTAACATATACGCTTGCTCAGAACTTCTGCAAGAAGGACCTCCCGCAGCAATGCCGGGTCATCCAGCCGGGAATGATGGTGACTAAGGATTTCAACCCTGACCGGCTGAATGTTCATGTCAAGGAGGACGGCACCGTCACCCATGTTCAGCATGGTTAGATGTCGACTTCGTGATGGGTAACCTCTAAGCATGGAAGCTGAGGTTAGTGGCTGGTTAGTCTGTGAAACAGGATATCGCTGGCGAAGAGCAGACGGTGTTACCCCTACTCCTAGTTAGCACGAGTAGTGATGAACGATACCTCTAAGACAATAATATCGCCGCTATACCTAACTTCGGTGGACTTGAGCAATCTACACCGTATCAAATTGTGAATCACTACAAGCTTAGGTCATAGTACCGTAGTGTGTATGTATGAATATGTACGGTACAACGCTGCATCTCATATTGACATACATGATATCCATACATATGATATGTCAATATGTACATACTGCGTAGGTAATCTGCCAGACTACACCACTGCCCACCACTGCAAGGTGCGCAAGGGAGGACCCTTAGCGGATGATCAGCTAGATTGCCCCTCTGCCTTGGCTGCCCCTCGTTCAATTGCGGGGCATTCCCAGCGCCGCACCGCTACGATTGCCCCTCCTGCCCCTCCAAACTTTCACAAGCTCCCATCCCAAACAATTATTCCGATCATCGACACCCTACCTATCCAGAATACCAGCAGCGCATTGATCAGTAGCAACACGCCAAGATGTTCAAGAAAGAGTAAGTATCATCAGCTTCCCAGTCCCGTCATTTCCCCTTGCGACTTCAAGACCCCAGCCCAGCCCAAATGCCTCTCGACGGGACAGACCGTACCTACAGACCTCCCACCAGCTGACCACGCGCCCACGCACCCACCAGGTTGAACGCGGCGCCGAAGTCGAAGCTGAAGTCGTCGGTGCAGCGCTCGCTGCGGCAATCGCTGCTGACGACGTACCCGCTGCTGCACCGGTACATCGACGAGATCCTGCCGAAGAAGGGGTCGCTGGAGGCGATGAAGCTGCCGGACCGGTGCACGCTGTACGTGCTGGACGCGCAGCCGCTGTTCTTCCAGCACGACACCTCGACGCTGCTGCCGCACCTCAAGCTCGTCCACCGCTTCCCCGCCGCCTTCCCCAGCATCCGCATCGATCGCGGCGCCATCCGCTTCGTACTCTCCGGCGCCACGCTCATGGCCCCCGGGCTCACGAGCGTCGGCGGACGGTTGCCGAGCGGTGCCGGTGGCGACGAGGGCCTCGACGAGGACGAGAGGTGGACCAGGGAGCTGGAGAAGGGCGAGCCGGTGGTTGTGAGGGCTGAGGACAAAACTGAGGCTTGTGCTATTGGCTTCTTGGTCGCGGGCACGAAGGAGGTCAAGGAGAAGGGGAAGGGCCCCGTCATCGAGGATGCGCATTACCTAGGCGATGGGCTGTGGAGGATTACTACAGATTAGCAGGCCCTTTGGGGTGGGAGAACAGACGAAGGGGTTGCTCATCTGTCATGCGTGGGGCGCTTGTGACGAGTATATCGGCCCATATAGGAGACGGGCGGGTGCCGGTTCTCTGTCTTCGCCTTGAGCCCCAACATACCAAGCAGATGCAACTTGGTTGGATACTCGAAGAGATCATGTGATACCTACTGCGGGTGTTAGAGGCTGATGGATGGGGAATCATTTGTCATCTATGCAGGTATATAAGTTTAGTATAGGGCTCAACATAGGGCTCTGCGAACAGCTTTAATGGGGAAGATCCCACTCTGTAGAGAAACATACAACATGAATGACCTAAATGAGTACGTCCTACTAGCTTACCTCAGTGGTGACAGTCGAGGTGTGAATATGGTCACTTTAAACCCATAGCACGCTTAGGCTTGGCTATTCTTCACAACTAATACATCAACTTTTCATAGTCGGTGACCTGTATCTGAATAAGGGTGACCCGTATTAGGCGGGAGGGTACAAGGTGCAGCAGGTTGGAAGATGTGGTATGTTGGAAGGCGCAACATTGGACCTAGGCTTATTATTGTAAATTGAAACTACCCCGATTAGGCAATAGCCGGAAGGAGCATTAGCCGGAGGTCCGAAATCTATGTCGGCAGGAGCTGCCGATATGAACTTCAATCCAAGGCCGAGCCCCGGAGCACGGGACCTGCTGTAGGAACTCCGATACAGGCCGATGCGGGGCATTGACAGTGCTGTATCGGCACCCGACTCCGACCTAATCGGCCCCACATCGGCACTGCCGGCCACTAAATTTGAAACCTATCAGCACCGGCAATGCTGTTGCGGGTGCCCAGATTTCTGACAGCATCCGAACTCAATGAAGATTATCTACCTGAATTGAATCAAACAACCAAGCTGCACATATATGCAGTTTAGATGTTCCTGCACTTTTCCCAATCAACCTGTGCTCCTAGAAGCAAATCTTTTCTAGTGACTAGGCAATCTGAATTAAGAGCATCAACTAACGGACGTTGACTGCTGGGGAGTAGTCTTTAACAAACAGCGTCAACTGTATCTCTAACTTCTCAACTTAGGATCACTCTTCTGTCCAGCTTCTACTTTACTCATTCTTTGTTCGGTGCCTTGTCACCATTATCTTAACCTCAAGGTTTGCCTTTGTCTTCTACTTACTGCATGCTTACCTGTATAGCTAGCAGGACACCCAGTGGTAATCTCAGTCCTTGCAGATCTCGCACAGCAGACTGCAGGAATCCAAATTACGACATCCGAATAACTGCACCCGAATTATCCCATCAGAATAACCCGCCTATATAATCCTACTCGAATAACTATATCCGGATTATCCTATCCATCCACTTCATCTATACCATCCTGTCCATCCATGCCGCCGCTACCATCCCATCCAAGTAATCCGTATAATCATGTCTGGAGTAGTCTTATCCGGATAAGCGTATCAGCTATGTAGTAATGGCCGAATAAGTAAAGCTACTGGTTATACGGCGTTAATACTAGTCATGTCACCCTAGTTATTACAGTGTAATTTTACTTCATGAAAATTTCCCTCATTGACTATGATAATAATAAAAAAACTTTTTTTCTTCCCTGCCAGAAAGATCTGGCCATATTCTATACTATACAATTAAAGCAAAAAGGGGGGCCAAGCCACCAAAACCACCAAAACCACCAAGACCGCCAAAACCGCCAAAGCCTACGGGATCGTGAAGATCTCGTCGTCCTCTGCTCCCCAGGGGCTGGTGATGGCGCGGGCGAGGCCCGCAACGGTGACCAGATGGTAGAAATCTGGGTGCAGCAGGGGCAGGGACTCCATCAGGAAGACGTGGTAGAGGCACCGGTACGCCAGCACCCCGAACACCGTCTCCGGGAATGGCTTGGCGCCATCGGGAAGCTGGCGGTACAGGAAGTAGGATTCCTGTATCTGCTGCAGGAGAGCCTCCTGCGTGCCGGGGGGGCCGGGGTTGTAGATGTCGGACTTCTGCTGCAGCTTGGCGCAATGGTTCTTCATGTAGTTCTTCATCGCGTCCCGGAGCCAGCCAACAGCCTGCCCCTGCTGGGCGAGGAGCAGGGCCTGCACGTAGTGGGTGGTGCCGTAAGCACCCTCACCGACGCTGAAGTTGGCGGTGCCGTAGATGCCGAAGAGCAAGATGATCCAGGCCGGGAGGGAGTTCATGATGTTGGTATCGGCCAAGTTGACGGTGTTGTGGTGGATGAAGACGTGTCCGTCGATGGTTACCCCCACGAACATCTGGTACAGGACAGGGCAAGCTCTGAGGAGGCTCAGGTGGGCCTTGATGCTGGTGCCGTCAATAACAATAGTCACGGTGACTCTGTAAAATAGCAGGTTAGTATAGTTACTAAAGGCAAAAAGGGGGGAAGAAAGTCTCTTACCCATTATACACATAGTCGGCGGGAACATCGTAGTGGAAGTATCCTGCGTTGATAGCCATGAAATCCTTTTCTTCCAGGTTGACAAGTGCATCGAGGAACGGATCGTTCTGCGGCACAGCGGCATTGGCGGCGGGCTCAGGGGCATCCACCACAGTCGAGGCATCGGAAGCAACGTCAGAAATAGCATCCTCAGCATCCTCAGCGTTGGCGTGCTCAGCAGCGGCCACAGCATTTGCTTGGGCCCCGGCGATGGCTTCAGCGTTGGCATCGTCGTAGATAATGATTTCAGCAACGTCGACGTTCTGGATGGCAAACTCATCAGCAGCACCGATCTCAATGACATCCTCAGCGATATTCTCGTCGTTGGCAATGATCACGACGGGGGGTTCGTTCTCCTGGTTCTCCTCAGCGACGGGGGGTTCATTCTCCTCGTTCTCCTCAGCGACGGGGGGTTCATTCTCCTCGTTCTCCTCAGCAGCAGGGCCGTTCTCATCGTCGTCCTCGGCAGAGAGGTCGTTCTCATCGTCATCTTCAGCAGGGATGTCTTTCTTATCATCGTTCTCAGCAAGTGTTCCGTCTTCAACGGAATCGAGATCGGAGCCGGACGAAACGCCATTGATTTGGGCGCTGGTGGAGACACTGGCAACAGGGTCGGCGATAGTGGTTACAGTACCAGAGTTGCTTGCAGACATATCACTCTCTAGGATACCCCACAAGAGGGCAGGTCCAGCCAGAGTCTGGCGAGAGGCTGTTGAAGTTGACAGTTGTTAGCAAAGAATGATAATCGCTATCGACTACCTCAGGCAGACTTCTTATCGCCGATCGATGTAGAAGGGGCTAGTGGGAGATTGGGCAAGGATACTGGAGCTGGGAGATGATGTAATGACTGTGATATTATGTCTCTATCCCACCAAGATCGACTATCATTTCAGAGCAAAGTTGTTCAAGGATACAGGTATGTATGGTAGGGGAACTCTTGAGGGGAAAGGGGCCTGAGACAATATCTTGACACAAGCTTGCTACTTCCTGAGAAGAGATATGTCTAGAAGATATGACGTTGGTGGTCAATGACCGGTCCAAAACATAGCATATCAATACGCTCAGCGTTAAAGTATCGTGATGTGTAAGAGAACGTTGAGCAGCACGACAATAGGAGTCAGGAAGAACACAATGAAAGTCTCGCCGGTGTATTGATCAGTGTTAATGTTTGAGAAGGGGATTGAGGGTATGTATCAAGTCGCAACCACAGTCAAGGTGAAACTCATGATATTAATCACACCAAAGATGTATCAAATGCATCATGATGGTCATAGATGGGAAAATTACTTACCGTTCAGGTAGTCAGACATTGTTAGATAGGTATTTCTGAAGATTGCTGAAGTTGAGGATTTACTTGAAGGTTGGTGATGTGGCCACGTTGCTGTTGTGATATCTGAAAGATCAGAGGAAGCGGAAGACTCTTGGAGCTGTGGTTGTGGAACGAAAGACGAAGGGAAAAGGTCAAGAGGAGGGGACGGCCTAGGTATTTATAGCTGTTCTCGGTCGGATGTCAGGAGAGGTGATTGTATCCCAGCTGTACAATTACGAAGGAAAGCAGCAGTGGACTTAATGAAAGACAAAAATTGACCACGTTTCGGTGAACGGTACTCGCTCACTAGAGAATTGTATCAAGTGAATGTCTTGGTTATATTAGAAACTTGGTGGACTACTGGCAAGGTTGATATACTTGTTTCTCTGGCTTGGGAGTACTTGACTGTCTCCAAGGAGTCCCTAAACCCAGTAGAGCATAAACGTTGACGTTAATTCAAGAATTTATTACCAATTGGGGAGATCTAGATAATAATAATAATAATAATAATAGATAAATTGGAATTTATCGCCATTTACCTTGGGAGAAGGAGCAAGTTAATCTGTTCAACGGAAAAATTCCCCCATTATTAGCAAGATCGATGAGGAGGATTTCACTTTCTAGGTCGCTCTATCTAGCTGTAGATCATATTAAAGACAATACGGTTAGAATACTTTGCCTAAGGCCTAGCAAAGCTATGTACATATATATCTGAATTTTAGGCTAGCTCTTCAAGGAGGATGTTGGTTGAATAATTATATTGGTAGCACTGGACTGGATCAAACAATCCTGCCAAATATTTCAATGCCATATGGGTTGGGACACATTCGGGATACAGGGCGGTAAAAGGGGGACGGCGCTAGTCGAAAGAGGAGGACTTAATACATTCATGGTGCACTGCACTTGCTGCAGCATTTAGAACACGCCAGTATCTGGCTTACAGAATGCTCGCTGGGGCTTGACACATTAGGGAAATCCCCTAGAGTTACTTTTTTACGATAACGAGCTGGGAACTTCCCTTAACTAGCCGCTAGGTGGATATATCATTAAGTTACCGCATAGGTAAAGCGTCTACGGACAGGAGTTAGTAGATAGGTATCTGGTACTGTTACTGGGTGGCAGACTAGTACGTGCAAATAAAGTAAAAATCCTAGCCTAGCACGCCTATGTGCCCCAAGGGAGGCTCGTGTGGATAGCCGATACGCGGCGGTCTCCCGGCGTTAAATATTACAACAACAACAACAACAACAACAACAACAATAATAACAATGATATACGGGACTGCGCTACATATAGCAAACATGTTTAGCATTTAGTGGCATTAAATGGATAGCTCGCCTTCCTCGTATACAAGGGGCGTATGTTTTTATCTATGAAAGTAGGCTATTATATGAGTTGGAATAGACGCAGGTTATGAGCACCATAGTAGTTATCATTAGGGAAGCATCATCACCAGAGTTTAAAGGAGGGAGAACCTCTTATATATATGCCACAGCTTGTGGGGGGTCCCAGCCACCTGAATTATCACAGCCACATATTCCTGTAGTTCGACAATGTATCCAATATTTGTGAGTCTTTCTCGTTATCCTGCCAAACTTATAAAAGCCGGCAAAAGCTAGAACTTTCCAACCCAAGTATGTCTATGGCAGTTGTGTGCTACCTATGAGGATTTCGATGTATATCATTTGTTACCTTAGTAAGGTTGGTTGGTTGGTTGGTATATTTAACCCCCGGGGGGCGAGGAGTGAAGTTCCCTAGGCCTCCCTAGGGGCATGCGGCGTGTGAGGCTATGTAGCCTATCCGTTCTAAATACACTGATATCTTACAATTCTAACCCGAGGGCATATATAAAAGCCAAACCGTTACCGTTCGCCCCGGCTGTTGGGCTCGTGTCCGGCGCTGAGTGAGAGTAGTTGGTCCCCTTACGAGGGAGCTAGAGTCCAGATATAAAAGAAATATGAAGGAAAGAAAACCACCGTAGAAACAGCAAGTCTACTTACCGTTGTCCCGTTAGTGTCCGCCCTATTGTAGGCATAAATCGAGGCGTGAGCCGAGTGTTTTCGCTGAGAGAGAGAGAAAAAAGAAATGATAGTAATAATACAGAGTAGAATACGGCGCCGGACCCGGTAGGGGACCTATTGGGTTGCCACTCAGGTCTCCTTCTAGTGTCTGCCGGTCCTGCTACCAGCTAAAGGGTGCCTCTAGGGGCGCCGTTCGCGGGTGGCGAGGAGCTGGCACATTTAAAAGCGCTGCTGTGTTTTGCTGGGAAAGTACATTGATAACCACTACCATGCCATGTAGATTGAGACGCCATTGTGAGGTATAGTATATAAGTTTTATTTCTCAAGGTCACCATTAAAGTGCTAGGATCTATAGGTGTCTCTGCCAATAGCTAGACTTCACCCAAATCTTAGCCATCCATAAAATCTATGGTCCACTTGCAACACCAAGGGAAGGCATCATGTATGTATTTACAGAATATTTAGGAAGGTTGATACTTGCTTTACTTGCGGTGTGGAACTGCTGAAAAGTTTTCCAAAATGCAAGGTATATTTTGTTACGAGGAAGTAGCCGCTTGATATGCGGAGCAATACACTGACGAATACTGCGGCTCGGCGCATGATGCCTCAAATATGGTAGTGTCACCCCTTTAGACTCGTATGTACTCTATCTCACCTTCCATATTGTATTACCACTGTGCTTGGTGACAGGATAAAGAATAAAAAGGGCCAACTACAATGGCTAGATAGGTATTGGGAACAATACAGATGTCTGGTATAGCAGATCAGCTAGCAGTATAGAAACGACATCTACCCATTCCAGCTTAGTGCAAGTGGTTACTAGACATCATGATTAGAAGCAGATCACGTGTGACATATGTATGTCTGATATGATTATTGCCTTCAAACCAGACAACTGAGAAAAGCCATCTTGGATATATTGTCAATGAAATGCTCCCCCATGTGGCATCAAAGGAACACTTTGGTTTATTAAGGTGCATTTTTGAAAAGGGATTATGAATTAAACAACACTGGTGGTACAGGCCAGAAAGCCTGGGAGTGCTACTACTTGTATGATCTCACGATAGCTGTCAACAACAAAATACAGTCGAACAACATTTCAGGCCTACCAGCTGATATTCCGGGTGTCCTCCGTGAAATGTAAATACTTTCCTAATTCAATTTGAACTAGAACCGAGAAATATAGTCGTCGTGTCACGCATTAGCCCAGAACATGCTTGTGCCCACACTGGCAAGCATGGTCAATATATGCGTGCTAAAGAATGATGTCGTCAATGAAGTCATTACATCGGTTGTACCTTCAGATGGAAAAACAAAGAGAAGCTTCAATCACAGAAGATCAAAGTCATCTCTGTACAGAAGGCTAAAATAGACGAGCACAATCAATAGCTAAAGTGACCAAGGGAAACAAGGACTGACCATCAGAAGCTGCAGTTGAGGGTTACCTGCCACTGCTTGAGTAGCTCTACACCTTATGGGCTGGTGTAGGGTTGGAGCGGGTCAAAATTTGCCAACTACCATGCTCAACTGTTGTTGATGTTACCAAATGCCTAACTACCAGCCAGGACGGGAATTTATGCTCAAAACATCAAAACGATGAGGAGGTCTACTAAAATTTCTAATTCTCAGCATGCGGTGAGCAATGGTTTCCTTAAAATTATGGATATTTCCAAGATTAAGCAGCATAGGTAGCTGTTGACCAAGTATCTACCTAGGAAATACACAGGCAGACCACATGCTTGAGCAGTCAAGTCTCGAAACATTCCAAGCTTTCAGGCGACTAGAGGACGCATACTCTCTTAGAACTTCTACAAGAAATACAAATATGTATGTCTCACAGTTACCGTTGTGAGTACTATGGATACTTGCTGATTTAAGCCACTACAGGAAGATTGCTGGCATGGCACGCGGAAGACAACAAACCCCATCGCGATATAATATTACCAAGATCCCATTCGTTACCGAGCCATGCGACATGATCAAGCCAACTGCAGACCAACCCGAAAGCATTCCCATCGACTATTAAGACAATGCCTCCAACTTGTCCATTTGAGAGGATCTATAGAGCTAGCGGGTCATTGAGTGGCAAATAATATCGCACCTGGAGATCTCTCCATTCACATATACCGGAAGTCGAGTTATATGCATTGGATTGAACTACCATATAGTATTGAACGATCTTCCTCGGAAATTTGGAGAGATTTGTCAACCAAGTTAGTCATTGTTCTAGACCGTTGCTGATCCTTTTATTCTCAGGACGCTCTTCAAGATCATCTATTCCAATATTTCAACAAAGCACAAGCGAGACGAAGTTACAGAACGGAAATCAAACGAACGAGAAGGTGGAAGGGAGATCTACAAGTGTCTTAGCGATGGGCGACTGTCTTGGAGGAAATAGATTACCCGCAGACAGAAGAATGCTGGAATAGGTCGATGCGAACAAGCTAAGTATGATACTCTCCTCTGGCAATTTTCTCTCGGAATCTACTAAGCTCGATTAATCGCGGCATGGAAAACATTGAAGCCACCTGGTCATTACAGGAGCAGCTGCAGCTATCTATCGTCATCTACATGGACACGAGGACGCCACTATCGTACGCGTGTAGCAAGTTTGGTGTTTTCACAAATGCTGGATGCACAACACGAAGACCACTCGGCTCTGGAGCTTCCTAGTTCAAAATCTTGAACTACCTATGAGGGTTGCTCCAACCCAAGGCGTTATCTCAGTCAAGTACCTTATCTTTTGCTCGTCCATGTCTTCGCAAAATACTCTAACACGTTAAATTTGACAGTAGGACCAGCTCGTCCCATCGAAAAGTTTCAAGACGGTAGTAAGCACGATTTCTGCAACGAGACGAAATTTGGATGACTCCGGATCCGTCTAGACGTCAACGGCCTCGGAAAGTCGGGTGTCTTAGGTATTCAAGCCAGATCCTTTGTCTGTTTTCCAACAATTAGCGGGGATATCCGAAACATATCCACGATAAATCGAATTATTTCTAGCACCTGCGGAAATAGAATGGTTCGTCGAATTGTTGGAGTACTTTACGAGTAAATAAAACCGACCGGGAAGCTGTTCGGATAGGAGGGATTCCTATAGATAAAAGAATACCAGCGGGATGCTCTAGAATTTCGTAAGATACACTGCCAGAAACTTACCAAACAAAGAGATGTGGCTGACTTTGATCCAACTGCCTATAGCTGCGTTTAAGGCAACCGAAGGCTACTAGTCAGCACCTCAGTATAAGAGGATATCCCACATTCAGGCTCTCCGACCCCGGAATATCTTCAAGGACTCGGTGAGGCACCAAGATACTAGAACGGATGCCACATATTAATAAAGATTACTTAGGAAGAGTACTTGGACCGGGTTAGGAAAACGATGGCACCTAAGCGCAATTCAAGCAGTCGAAAGCGTCGACGAGACAGCTTTCTCGCTCAAGACGAGAAGTATGCTTCTTGCGATATACGCAAGTCCCCTGTTGAACGAGCGCTAACATGTTCTATCCAGTCTCCTGGAGACAGGCTATCTCTCAGATTTCGTAGTTCAGTGTGAAAGTCAGGCCTGGAAAGTACACCGACTCATATTGGCTAGCCGTTGCGTCTGGTTTAAGAAAGCCTTAAATGGTAGATTTAAGGTATGTGGACTTTCTTGGAGTATAACAGGCATACTATCGACTAATTCGTCATCCTAGGAGTCTACAGACGGTATTATCGAGATCCAAAATTTCGGGCCGGACAGGGTGGGCCAGATCCTCAAATACATATACACAGGAGGTGAGCTCGAAGAGATCATCACTTCTCAAAGGTTCTTGGCTGAGATATAGAAAAGTATTTCCCTTTGTCAGCCGCATCACCCCCGACCGTTTCCGAGCCCCTGTCGATCTCTATGAAGTTGGCGATTACTTCCTCCTACCCGAAATTCGAGACCACGCTTTATCCCGTCTCCGGAAGGCCCTGAGTCAAGCAGCGAGAATTCTACAGTATAGGATGCGACTAGCTATACCCCACGATGCGACTACAATTTCGGAAAGCACAGGTGATGGCGTAGATACTGAGCTTTGCCGGCAATTTTGCGAGATAGTCGAATACGTGTATGGACATGGAATCCTGTCAGAAGTCAAGGAATTGCGAGAAGCGCTTACGGGATTTTACTTGAAGACAGAACTATGGTTCGTGAATGGTCAAGACGAAGCCATAAACGACTTAGCTAGTGTCCCTCAGTTTGCTATGGAGATATTCAGAGCAAGGGGTAGGGCGGGTATAGATCTCTCGGGGGCAAGATACCCACAGTTCTGCTCCTATTGTGACATCGATATGTTATCAGATAATACCAAATCGCCCCTTGGGAAACTGCAGTTGAGAGAAGGTTTAGAACCGGATCACGAGCTAATGCTCAATGCTTGTTGCCAGTCGTGCTTAGACTAAGCAAAAGCTAGACATATCTCGCTGGACCGAGGATAACCAGCTTGATGACGAGTTATAGAACAGAAGTGTCGAAGAGCATTTGACAATTAGAAGTGTTCCTGATTGCTATTTGAGAGGCCTCTGTATGGCACAGTGCAAGGACTAGTTATATCAGGTAGAGAGAGAGAGAGAGAGCGACGTGGCTAAAGGGACGGTGAAATCGGCTAAAGCCACGGTGGTCTAAGCTTGGAATTCTAATTATAGTCAAATAGTGGATATTACCTATCCCGCAGTACATTTTCTTCGCCAATAGAGGTACCAATTCTAACATTCACACACCCAGACTTACCGCTGCCGACCTTGTCAACAACAATTAACTACAACACTCAATATCCTCCAATTCCTTCAAGACTGTAATAATATTTAAGCGCACACGTTTTCTTATCTTATCTTATCTAACTATCAACGAGAAATCGAATTTTTTGGGTGCATACTGGATTTTTCAGGGGCAACACAATGCAGCGAATTCAGACATGTTAATACCCTCGAGCGGTACGTGTTGCAATTGAGGACAAAAATTTCAATAGAAAAGGTACATCCGTTTGGTAGTTAAAAGTATTGTGACGCTAGGTAACTAGTCTGAGCATCGACCACCGTGGCTTTAGCCGATTTCACCGTCCCTTTAGCCAAGTCGAGAGAGAGGAGACACGACTGCCGTAGCAGCGACAGGGACGAGAATGACAACCTGAGTGTATAAGTGCATAGTTAATCGTTAATGAAAGAACCAAAGTCCTCATTCATGACCTTGATATGTAAAGCAAATCAACCTGTTCAAATTGAGAATGCTCATAGCTCAGGCGATGACTTCTCTACACGATTTTCAAGGAGCTCTTCTTATCAGAAGCCGATACCGCCACAACAGACACACCTAGAGGTCCAACTAGATCGTCACTGATCGGATTTTAATTTTATCTTCGTCCAGCTATTCTAGAGTGATAGATACAACTACCTACCATATTAATCCGTGTGCGCTTTACACGCCTAGTATGGATCCCACGCACGGATTGTTCTGGAAGGCCAGTGTAGCCGGCTACATATACATTGTACTGTACCAGTCCTTAACACTTGCTTCAACACGGCCGCTGATTTGATATGAAGATTGCAAAAGATAGCATGTGTTTGTAGTGGGCTTTACCTTATCTCTACTTTATGACAGTCATAAGCCCAGCAGACTTTTTAAGTCGATTAAAGGGATGCGTAACTATTATCAGGACTATTCTTCGTTTCAAAAGTAAGTGATCACTAGTGAAGCAGACGACGATCAACTATTCTAGACCAATGTTAGTGCTTTAGATTGGGAAGCTTACTAGGCACTAAAACCGACCCATATATTAGAATAGCATCTTACACTGACTAGAGGAGTATCTGGGAAGCAGTCGCTGAACACAAGCTAACGTAAATCGGAACATACTAGTTAAGTCTACCATCCGGGAGATGTGCCACGATCTCAATGCTAGCACTATCTAGGTCAACTAATCTACCGTATCGTAGACATATGGAATTAAATAATTGTATAGCAACTCATTCCCATGATCATGTTAGACATATTAGTGTAGCTTTGAGTCCAAACGTTATACCATGGCTTCGATATTTGCTCGATGTCTCAACCCATTTTCTCGACGGGATTAGAAGAGTCTAAAGGCCTATCTCCGAGAGGATTTAGATTGCCTACTTATCAGTGTATTCCTTCTTATTAGACTGGGGATGCCAGCTCTTTAGAGTAACTACGCAATACGCTATGATTGGTATCCTCCATGGTAACGACCCAGTAGTACCTCAGGTCAAATACCTATCCTAGAGAGATTATCCAACGACGGTCTTTCTGCATCGGACCCTGAGATCTAAGTAATGACAGGAACATGAATATCCACTGCTCTTCCTTCCATGAAGCCCAGCTCATGAGATGTGAGCTCGCTGTTAGTTGTTATAATCATTATCAATCGTTATGTCTATCACTGGGTCATACATATGCGATTAGTATTGTGAGGTCCATAGTAACCCAGGGGACTATCAGCCTAGTCGGTAGTCGTCTTGAAGTGTGCCTAGATAGGATTAGTATTGAGGCTCTATGCGCGGACTCGGAACTAATTCATGATCGCCATATTTGCCTGTGTACTAGTTCAAGGCGATGTGACAATTAGCTTGCTCGATATTGGTGTCCGAGAGAGGTTATCCTCGTTTCGGAAGAATTCCGCGATGTGCTAATCGATTAGTCGGTCCATCGAAGATACGGCAACCATGTGGACCACGACGAAGCGCCGCTAGTATTCAGGGGTCTGGTGCAACGTAGATTAATGCTTCTAGACTAATATCTAACTCTCAAGAACTTACAAATCACGGGGGATTATGAGCGGATCTACAAGCACAGAGAATACACAAGTGGACCGCCTGGCCAACTGTATGCAAACCCATCCTACCATCGCCTCGGTATTTCCACTCTTCTCGGATGATGGTGGACTCGGTCACGGGCCTTTACGCAGTACATGTTAAAAGAGCCGCATAACATCGATGTCCAGATAAAATTATGGCGCCGCGTATTAGGCCGAGTAACGTACGTGGGCCGTTTTTCGCCTCCTGTTACTGCGTAATTCCGCAAACCCACAAACCCACCTCACAGCTACTCAATATCTCTGCATCCGAATCAAAGCACACAAGGAAATCCAATTCTTTTGGTGCGGATCAATCCCGCACGGCACGCAAGATGAAACGTCATGAAAGAAACGAATTGTGGTGCTCAGAGCCTGGATTGCCATTATGTGAGAAAAATTCATATGATCGATGGGTATAAGTTGAGCAGTGTATCTGATTCACACAGAAGTCCGCATCCTCTGTTGTTATAGATTTACGGTCTGGACCTTGTATATATCCTTCACGAAATAGACAAAATGCATACCTTCACTGTTTTCAGGGGCAACGAGTCCGGTGCGCCGAAAAAGACCACCACAACCAAGCCCGGCCTATCTGGAGATGATGTCCTCCTTAAGGTCACCGCTTCTGGTGTCTGCGGCACCGATCTTCACTTCGTATGATAACTGAATATGTAATTTTTGGAGCAGAGTTTTACTAACATAATACCAGAAAACTACAGACATGGTCTTGGGCCATGAGGGAGTTGGTGTAGTTGAGGAACTGGGACCGGCATGCAAACTTCTGAAGAAGGGCGACAGGGTTGGCTGGGGATATGAACATGACTGCTGTGGTCATTGCGACCAATGCTTGTCTGGAGCTGAGTCATACTGCCCGGAACGCGTTTTCTACGGCCTTGCCAACCTCGACCAAGGCAGTTTTGCATCTCACGCGATATGGAGAGAAGCATTCCTATTCAAGATTCCGGATGGAATGTCTGACGAAGAAGCGGCGCCGATGCAATGCGGTGGTGCAACGGTTTTCAACGCTCTCCATGCCTACAATACAAGGCCGACAGAGACCGTTGGTATTATGGGAGTCGGTGGCCTTGGCCACCTGGCTATTCAATTTGCGGCCAAGATGGGTTGCCGAGTTGTCGTCCTATCGAGCTCGGACTCCAAGAAGGACGAGGCTTTGAGACTAGGTGCTCATGAATTCATCACCACCGAGGGAAAGACGGAGTTACAAATATCGCGACCCCTGAATCGCCTATTGGTCACCACTGCGGCCCAACCCAGCTGGGATCAGATTCTCCCGATCTTGGCCCCCGGAGCAGTCATACACCCGCTTACTGTTACGCAAGGTACCTTCGAGATCCCCTATTTCCCTATGTTAGCAAACGCTATAACTATTCAACCTTGTGTGATTGCTCCGAGGTACATTCAACGGCGTATGCTTGAATTTGCCGCCCTCCACAAGATTTCTCCCGTTATTCAGACGTTTCCTATGACGGAAGAAGGTATTAAAGAGGCTATGGACAGACTGGAGCAAGGAAAGGTCTATTTCCGTGCTGTGTTAACGCCGGTGTAATCCCCGGAAGCATTTATTGATGGATGTAGAAAGCGACGATAAAAAGCGATTGGATAGATGGAGTATGGCGTGTGTGTTGGGGAAAGGGTGCAAGAATAAATCACAACTCTATAATTAGATACAAAAAGTATTTGACAAGGTACTCATTTGTAAGGAGAGACTATCTCTCGCTGTGACCGTCATCCTGCAGACCATCTCAACTGCCAAATCGATAGCGCGTAGTTTTGTATATTCCATCGAGATGCGTCAATATTTTCAATATTATATCGATGCCCCCGAGTAATCTTTTTTAATCATCTATATTTTTAAAATCACTATAAGTACCTGTGCTTCTGTTTAACTAGGTAATGTCCAATTGATGGTTTATAATAAAATAACACAGAACGCTTATTAACTTTACCTGAATATACCAGCCCTTAAACTCTCAAGCGATTGCGCTACGGCATGTTATAATGCAGCTTATATCACTATAAGGTTGTTACGCCAAGTAGCAGTCAACTAATTTAAATAGGTCCCTTTGAATATACGGTCAAAAGAAAGCCAGAAAACAGGAAAGAAAGGTTCTCCTCGACCTTGTACCGAAATGATTATTTTGACGGTGGTATCAGCTCTCTGAGCTAAATATAGTAAAATAGTGGATATATCTACCCCGTGGTACATTTCACTAGTATATGGATGTGCCATTTCTAACACTCACATGGCAGGCAGCAATGCAATGCTTCCCCCTTAACCTCCTTGTCTGGGCTATGAATAAAGGCACCAAGCCATATACTATTTGTTGTGTAGTTATGCTATTATTAACTGTAATTAGAGGCTGATTAATCAGCCTCTGCGGCCGAGAAGGCGTATGATGAAAGGCCTGGCATAGTCGGCCATGGCGATAGCTTCAAAACTACAAGCATTATCAAAGCTGAGAAAAGGTACTCAAGTCTACTAATAGAAAGTATTAAGAGGGAAGTATACCCTCAAAATGATAATGTTTATCATCAAAATAATCGTTTCGCACAAGGTACCTCGTGCTGTGCACAATCATTCCCCCGTCAGGGAGAGGCTTCATAGTAACTCATATCAGGCAATACATGGCCTTGTGTAAATACTGCCAGGCCATTGTGCCTAGAATTTGAAGAAAAATTGTCCCTTCGAAATCTAGCAAAGACAATAAAGGCTCTCAATCATGGCACACCTTCTAAGAAACTCGGCTCAGCGACGTCTTGTCTGGGATTACGCTATCATACTGTCGATCTTATACAAGCAGCAGATAACATACGGGACACATAGACGAATCGAAATTCTTTACAAAAAGGTGGAATGCCATTCGCGGCGTTTACGCTGCTTTATCCTACCTATTGGCAATTGCCGAGAGAGAAGAGCCAAATGCAAGACGAATAAATTGCTTGCAGAGCCATATAGAGGCATATGTAGTGTGCATAAATTGACTAACGTGAATCAGATTTACAGGGGTATGATCAAAGCGACTGGGCACCTGGGTTTCCGGCATCTATATATTGATGCCCACTTCAACGTTCAATATGACCACAATAATAAGAGAAGCAAGCGCCGCATGGCATCAGTAGATATACAAGAACACTATTGCCACTTTGTTGGATGCTTCAGGTACTTCGGTCAATGAGGGGCGCTTTCCTCTCTAAGAATTAAAGACTCTCGACAAGTCACTCAGAGCCATATAATTTTACTATAACGTTCGAATGCTCTGTTGAGTTGGTCCGGGTGGAGTTTACAAATGTCATCAAGCCTTTGTCACAATAAAAACGGCTGCTATCGCGACGTCTCCTGCGTCTCAGGTTCGGCCAGCTGCATTGGGAATGCCGAACTACCATGGCTTCCGAGAAAAGTCCGTTTTCACAAGCTTAAGGGACATACCTACTATAGACGTAGTAACAATCTTCTTTCGTGAGGGGCCTATGAGACTCATGAGTTCAGGTACCTCATAGACACCCTAGCCCCTTTTCGAGACCATCATCGCCATCGAGGTAGGACCAATATTTTATATAATACGCCTTAGTTATGACTTTTTCAACACGGTAAATTGATCATCCGGATGAGAAGTTACCAGCAATGAAAGGCTTCACATCCTCAGCCAACGCTTCTATAAAACCATTGTTCAAGGCTTACCAATGTCAAATAGAACGAGACCACTCATCAAGACTACTAAGCTTGGCGTTGGCATCAGCCTAACACCTCCACATCGAGTTCTACGTGCAAATACCCATCGAGGATACTTAGGCTCCGTTCAGTACGCTGACATAGAGCACCCAAACAAGCAGCCTATCGAGTAACGTCACCTTAACTTGCTAAGACGTTGCCTGAGATATCTTGACTGGCCTCCAGATGATACTCGAGCTTCCTGAAAGCGAGCTATACAAGGGCTGCGAGATTCGCGTCGATGAGCTTCACTTGTCTCGATACATGATCAGAAGAGTAGTTTTATCTCTAAATGGTACTCGATTATATTAATTTTTCTTTTTCTTTTTCTTTTTCAGAGTAGACCAATGCGCGAAATATTTATATACCATAGCAATACCTCAGATTTCTAACCAAGCCTCCTTCCCTTAATACAATTAAGTAGCATTGGTCAATGGGTTGGTTTGTCGGCCAGATAAAACCCTTCGGGGTTTTTCGTAGAGTACTGGGTTCAAGTCACCTGTTCGGTTCCGACTCACCACCGCTGCAAGCGCTTGTCAATTCAGTACCGAGCTTTTTTGTCAAAGTTTTTTCATAAAAAATAAAATGGAACAGAAAATAAACTTTTCATATGTATATAATATTTCTTGTGCGAAAGACCCGCAGTAAATGTATACACTCCCAGCCTCATATTCGTGTGGCAATCATAGGTGATGGTCTTGCTAAAGCCATTCAATTCAATTCAATCCAATGATTTGTTGGAAGCGCTGGAAGGAGACCCATACGAGAGTTGGCGGTTTGCCGAGAGAGTCCTTGCCCGGTAGATGGAGTTCTATCCGGGGTCTTGACTTGACAGCGCACAAACAGGATGCCGTCGAAGCGATGCGCGTCATCTTTCGTGAATCAGATTAGGAGTGAAGGGTAACATTCGAGCAGCGATAACTAGAATAGACTCAAAGAAGCAATCTAGACTCAGCCGGTGTCACTATAGGGGTAGTTTTCAGGCACCCTATGGAGCTCGGGTAAATAGCAGTCCCGAGTGCTCTGTATTTAAATAGGATCTCTTCGCACACTGGGAGATGATAACTTAAACAGTCACAACACTCAATTTACTAGATGCGATCACGACAGCACTCAAATGACAATTGCACACACAACAACTATGAAAGCCGAAGCGGAGTCTTACGTCCACCTCTAGATTTCCTCTTCTTGGTTCCCAAACATGGAAGGGGTAAGGGCATAAGAGGAGTGTGAGAGGGTAAGACCCGGCATCGTTCGGAGCAATATGAGTAGATGTGCCGGGTTCTCAACTGTTAAAAACGGTTGTCCGGCCCCACTGCAAAATGATGCTTAGAAAGATCGGCCGTTCAGCCGGATCCGGTAGCACTCAGAGAGGAAGGTAGGCCGGGATAATAAGTCAGCAGCCATACCCGTGCCGAATGTTCCATTTTGCTTATTCGTAGGCTTTCAGAAACGCAAAAGCCTACTTTATTGGGACTGTAATGGGGTGCTAATCAGTGATTATTTTACCAGTCTCATTGGTAGGACAAAAGGGCGCCTCTCAAGTGACACCGCAGATTCGGATCCACGGCCTTCCATTTTGACACGCGCCCCATCGCCTCTTTATAAACATTTCCCCTTACGGGTATTCTCTCTACAAACTCCATCGTCACTCAACAGCATCAACTGAATCATGGCCGTGGCTGGGACCAAAGAAGTCATCCTAAATTCCTTGCTCGAGGATGCCCATTGTTGGCGAGGGCTGCAAACCTATATCTATGACCTATACATGCCCTTATTGCTCAACTCGGATGAATCGCCTCTGTCCTGCCGCGAGACTCCAGTCGAGTTTGAAGCCATCAACTCGAGTTTTTCCTCCCAGATCCATGCCCTCTTTGAGGCGCTCCATGATTTTGAGAGTTTAAGTAAGGTAGAAGGTAAGATAGAAGATGTCGATGGATACATCTGCAAAGAAGGCCTTATTTCCAGCATCCGCATAAACAATCAATCCTTCGACCGCTATCCCAATTGCCTGCATCGCAACTTCCACTCACGTCTCTGCGTGACCTGGCCACCCTGCCGCAGCTGTGGCGCGTGTCCGAGCTCCGACTGTTCCCGGCACCGGATTACGGCACTAACATCGACTTCTTGAACGCCCGCCCTGTATCACTGCGCTTGCCGCTAGAGCTTGTGTCGAGACTCCCTGCCCTGCGCAGACTCGACTGCCCGTGGCTGTGGGAGCGCATGCCTGTCGCCTTCCGCCTGCGCACGCTTCGCCACTTCACGCGGCCGTGGGAAGGCCCGTGGCGGGACGAGCGCCATGAGTTCGGTAGGGCCGTGCAGGAGTTGCATGAGCATATGCCTACCTCGCTATCCGCGGCGCGCCTGTGGTTCTGGAAGCCCAGTGGCTTCTATGACGACGAGGACCAGAGCATCGAGATGCCGGATCTCGTCCGCCCGGACGATGATGATCCTCTCTCGCTTGGGTTACGAACTCTGGCATCGCATCTTGAGCAATTGGACCTCCGAGCCTTTTTGACGCCTGATCTATTCAGGGCCCCAGTGATATGGCCTTGCATGAAACGTCTGCGCGTTGAGTTCCATCTCTGGTGTCCCGATGGTACTTGGTACTTCGTCGGACCGCGCGACGAGAACCCCCACCCTGACGGCGGCTTTGAGATCACGTGCGAGCAACATTATCCTCCTGTCGCCCCCAACGAGCAGGATGACAAGATGGACGAAGAGTATGTTGAGGACGAAGGAAGCGAAGAAGAGGAAGAGCGTCAACCTGACATGTTCCGCACAGAGCCTCTGCTATCTAAGATCAACCCCCTTTTGTTAGCCTTTGCCGACGCGCTGAAGGGCATGTCTGCCTTGGAGGAGGCGGAATTGTTTGCGTACCTGGCCTGGCAGCCTTCGGAGGAGAGACAGCGCGCATACAAAGACGTTGATGAAGCACCATATAATCAAGACCGCGCCATTTACAGATGGGGGGTAAGCTACGCTCCGGGAAAAGATGGTGGTAACGGGCTGTTGACATGGCAAGTTGGGTCGTGGAGACCCCAAGAGCACGTCATCCAGCAATTCAAGGCTTTAGGCGGCGAGGGTAGCGAGGTCGATATTACATGGAAGCCCTTCGAGTTCACAGACAAGAGGGAGAATGAGGATCGGGGAGCTTTCTACTAAAAGGAGACACTACGATGGCAAGTGACGAACACATGATTGTTCTTTTTTACTTTTGCTTTTTCTTTTCTTCGAGGTACGTGCCTACAACAATAGGAAGCCCTACGGCCACAGTATTAACGTTGCATTAGCAACATAGTGCTGCTCCCCCCGAGTTCCCTGTCTCACAAGTTACCCCGACACAGCAACACAGTAACAGTAAATTAACCGCATCCGCGTGCCACAATCCGAGCCAGCCGTACCAAGAATGGGGTTAAGCGCTGCGAGCTCCGTCACGGCGAGATTGCTGCGACAAGCCAGCAGGTCGCAGTAGTGTCCGCTCACACAGCGGTCCCACTTACTACAATAGGCTGGCCGGCCTGCAGATAACCAGGGGGGACTTTGTGACAGTGGGCGCTGCTGCTGTCGTGATTGAGGGCATGTCAGAGGTAAGAGTTGCTGTGACCGACGCAGATGATATGCCGGCGCAGTATGCCTCTCCCAGCCAGTAGTTGGTCAGGCAGTCGTCGCTGACGGTGGGGTTCCAAGCTAAGAACTGAGCCAGAGAGATGCCAGCGGCAGCGGCTATGTCGGCGCATGTCACACCGTCCTCGACGACGGACACTTGTTGCAATTTTCAGGTTCTCCCGACATTGTTGGAGCTGGGGAGTTGGGCCTGTCGGTGTACCTGTCGGTGTCCCTGTGTCGCTGGCCGTCGGGACATCATCGAGCTCGTCTAGCTTTTGGAGATACCATGACCCGCAGTAGATCACACCCACTTCGAAGGCGCAAGTGGGCGACGTCATATCACCGAGCCCGAGATTCAAGGCAGCAAAGGAATCAAGATCGGTATTGTGGACTACAACCGTGAGGAATCAGGGGTTTGCGAAGGCCCAACCGGTCATATTCACTTGGTAGTCGTCGCCGGAAAAGTAGTGCACGTAGTCGTCTCGGTGCCCGTGACTGTTGAGTACGATATTACACCCAAGTACAATAAGCCTGTTGCCAAGCAGAACACATGTCCGTAACTAGGCCCAATTCCAGCCAGGAGGGACCTAAGTGCCCTCAGTTTCACTTCGAACTCCTCTTCTGCCCTGTCTGTGTATGGCCGCAATCTGGAAAAGAGAGCAACGATATGGGATCCTGTCCTCAGCGTCCCCGTAGGCAAGTATTTCTGCCCTAGCTCGGTCGATGAGGACGAGAACTCGGGAACGCGTGCTCGACGATAAGACCTGCCTGGGACGATGACGTGTTCCTGAAAAAGATAGTGATGGTTATATAAATTTGCGTCGTCGAGAACTGCTTGAGGTGCAGTGGTCGGATCCGTACAACAAGACCGTCATAGACCCGCGATACATTGTCCTGGAGGAGCGCGGTATCAGTTCCAAAAAGTCAAGGCTCTGCGGTATCAACATCGAGATTAACTATCCGACCGGAGGGGGCTCGAAGGTCAGTAGCAACCCCATATACGGCCTCCATAGGCCAGACGTCTTTGAGGACTACGAGTTTGACGCTCCGTTGGATGCCCGCTTCGTCACAAACCTGCCCACACAGTACGACTCAGAGCACGTGCTCGAGTTCCAGTTGCCACAACAGTTCTTTGCGCACCTCGATCTTCCCCTTAGCCCCTTTGACCATCTGAACCCTGCCGTCACTCGGAAACTGACATTCTGCCAGCTCATCCAGGAGCATTGGGACATACCTCCGTCCCTACCCCAGGTTTAGATACCTCAATGGGTGTCAGCGTTTCCCTCACGTCGGAAGACCACGTCGCCCAGCAGTTCCCGACAGACCGGTGGAAGACGGACAAGTACGTCCTCCTAGAGCATGACATCAACACTCCCGCCAAGGGCAAGGCGTGGGGCGGTACGACCTCAAGTGGAAGAGAAATACAAATCACCGACACGTCCAAATGGATACAGAACAAGCTGAGTACGCACCAAGGCGCGAGCGGGATGATCAAGTCCATGCGCTATCTGATCGGGTCGCGCATATATCATAACGACTTTTAGATCAGCGAGATCCTGAGGCACCAGAAGGATCGCATTGGCAACGTGCTCGATCTATTCGAGACCGAGATCCTGAAGGCGAACCCGCGGAAGCCGGCGCCCTACCAGCCGTGGCAACCGCTGGGGCTAAAGATCGAGTGGGACTCGTTCATGAAGGGCAAACTTGCCCTAGTCCAGACCAAGACAATGAAGGTCCTCAACGAGTTCCTTGCGAGGCTCCAGGAACAGTGGTCCGACGGCGCGAATCGGGAGGCTGCCGTGATAGACCCAGACAAGGACGACGCCAATATCCAGGCCGACAAACAAGGGTTGAAGGACCTGATCGATAGGATCGATGCGATGGACAATGTACTTAGGGGGCTCCCGGCTTGGACGTGGCCGTTTTGAATAGACTTCTGGTATCATTACTGGCTCATTACTTTCCAATCAGTGTATAAGCCCAGCCCTACTTTACATGTTACTTACGCCCGAGGCTTTGCTAGATACCACGGTCACTGTGAGCAGGTCCAGTACGTGTCCAACAACCGAAAACTATAAACCATTATTCATATGCCTGAACCACGGTAATCGGCAATAAAAAGCCAGAAGTTGGATTCTCGAGACCCTTGGTTGAATCATTGTCTTGCATTGCTTAGAAATACTCGCCTGTATTGCCTTGCATCGCTGGTACCGTACATGGTAACCTCATTAGCTACCTGTACGCTATCACACATTGATATTGGCCAACTCGTCGATACGGGTCTGTAGGTCGAGCCCAGATGTTATCCATTACCAAGCATATACTGCGCAGTGGATTACTGCACCAACAGCCGCAATGAAAACCATCATATATGTATTTCTCTATGTATTCTATGATTCTCATTTATTCTCGCTTTAAATGTTTGCTCTATATGAGAGAAAAACTGCTATGCTAATGCAGCCTATGCAATTGACATGAGAATAGATTAACTGGCAATCATAGATATAGAAAAGAAAAGTTCGTAATCCTCATACTCTCATGCAAGTGGAAATTCATGATGATTTATCTCCGAAATAACCCAGGTCCATAACTCAGTCACTAGCCGAGTCCTTAACCTCGTCCTCGAAGATAGAGCGGCGTCTGAGATCCTCTGCTGCCTCTTCAACATCACGACCATGCGCTGTGGCGAATTTCTGAGGCCGGCGTACGGAGGTTGAGTCGGCATCATGGATAACAATCAACGGCGGGTCGTCGCGATAATACGCGTCTAGGTCTTCTAATGTACGGTTGGCGGTCTCGGGGTAGAATAACCACAGGATCGGCATGGCCGCCGCGTTGATAACGGTCCATATGATATAGAACTTCCAACCTAAGGTCTTGAGACCGATAGGCGTTACTTCGACGACGATGAAGTTAGTCAGCCAATCCGTCATTGTGGCGACCGCGGCTCCCTTGGTTCGCATCGGAAGACTATGATTACACGTGTTATTAGTTTCCATGCATATATCCCAGATTCAAGACAGAGCTGTGCACTTACGAATTGATCTCGGTGGGATAGAGCCACGGAATTCCCAACATTCCTAGAGCAAAGCCCATATAGTAGATGAAGAACCAGACGACCGAGGCCTTGGCGACTTCTATTCCATGGATATAACCTGGTTTCTCAGTATAATAGAGAAGAACCGTCATGAGCAAGAAGCAGAAAAATTGAATCCCCGTCGATATCATCATCATTTTACGGCGACCGAACTTTTCGACCAGAGGTGCTGCTATCAGGGATGCGAATAGGTACGCAACTGATGCACAAGCGGCAATGAGACGTGCCATGGTCGAGTCAAGCTTCACAGACTCGATCAAGAGGGTAGGAAGGTAGTAAGACACTGTAATGCGTAAGTCAGTAAGTCGCCTGCACTGGAATGGTCTTGTCATTATTCTGGGAGTGGATGGGAGTTCTCGGGTTTGAACTCGTAAGCAAATCATAACAGCGGTAAAAAGAAACTCGTAGTAACATACTGATGTTGATGCCGCCAAGCTGCTGCATAGCCTGGGTGCCGGAACCTAGAAGCAATCGTCGCACCGTTTTTGTACCAGCCTTAGTACGACCACGCAGAATGTCTCGCCATCGAATCGCATTCTTGCGTTCGAATTCAACACTGTATATGATTTCTTGTCGGTCCGCGATGATGTATGGGTCATCAACTGGTTTGTCTTCCAAGTCTGCTAGGATGGTGCTCGCTTCGTCCTCGCGGCCATGAGCTAGTAGCCATCTGGTATAACAATTAGCCAGTCTCGACTAAACATACCATCGGGGACTCCAAGTTACTCACCTAGGTGACTCAGGCAACCATGGTACAGTCCCAAATAGAACAAGGCAGAAGAGTAGTTGAATTGCCAGCGGCAGTCGCCATGCGATAGATCCTCCAACGTAAGACATTCCGTAGTTGATCCAGTTACTCAACATAAAACCGAAGATGTTCATGCTCATCTCGAAAACAACGAGTTTACCTCTGTTGCTGACTTTCGACGTTTCGGTCTGCCACACAGGTGCAGTTGCCGTATTGATGCCATTGCCGATTCTAGCTCGGCTATTAGTTAGACGCTCCTCACATCAAACTCTAATAAATCAAGGTTTATCACGACAACTTACCCTGTGAGTATTCTAGCAACTATCATGTGTGGAACGCTGAATGAACTTGTCTGCAGAATAGCCCCAATGGTCATGATTGTCGTCCCAATCATGATCGTTTTCTTGCGTCCGAACTTTTCTCCGATGGAAAATGCGACAACTGCACCCAGGAAACAACCAATAGTGTAGATTGAAGTGACAATTGATAGTATCGACGTTTTATCTTCTCCGTTCAGATCATGGACATCGAGGTAATCTTGTGAGATAACGACACCGCCTGAGATGAGAGATGAGACGTTAATGGAGAAACCACGATGATGTTATAGTTTGGGAAACATACTAAACACGCCTTGATCATAGCCAAACAGACTCATGTCTGTAGCACAAGCGACCTATAGCCATATCTGTTAGCCTTTTATGCCTTTTATAATTCATCGAATGCTCCATTGCAGAAAGGGGGGAGACCTACCGTAATCCAGAATGTCAGCCATGATCCTCTAAGCCCAAAGTAGGGCTGTTTTGCTTTGGTGATCGCCATTGGTGGATTCATCCACTACCGAGTTTCTTTTCCGATAGAATGTGCTGTACTGGCAGGAAGGTCTTGATGGTTGAATTCGGCTGCTGCAGTGTAGGAGGGTCAAGGAAGCTTATTCATAAAATCCGAATGGAAATCTGGGTAAGAGTTATGTAAGTTGCCATTATATAGTGCTCAACTCTAGACCAGTGAAATTCCCATTTAGAGTGAATGGTAACCAACACTACCCGCCTCAGGATTTCTGTGCGACGTCACTCTCGGTGTAAAACAAAGCGAGTCCATAAAGCAAACGCACGGAGCAAACACAGGTCAAAGAATCCAGGTCAGTATTGCATCACCACCAGTCAACTTATTTATCCTTCGCATCCATCTTATTGTCTCAAAGGTGAATAGAAAGTCCTTACCTGTGGTCTGTTCGAAGGTTCAATTGGTCTAGATTAAACCTCTATCGTGCCATTCACTAGTCTTCAATTAGGTGGAATCGATGCAGAGAAGCTCCCGTCTGGAGATCTATTGTGGATGCGAACCCCAGAAACCCCACGTTGTTTGTGGAGTTAGGTGGAGTTGAGGGGAGAAAAAGTTGGAAGACAATGGGGCTAGGCCCGATATAATATGGGGTTGAAAATGTTTCCCTTCTGTCGGTAAAGCTGAGTAAGCTCAATTGATCTAGAGAATACGATCTCCTGGGCAGTCATAATGCAGTGAGAATGTTAGTCTTATATATAGGCAGTACAGCCGTTAGAATCTATATCATGGGTCTCTTTTCTTCCAGAGAGCTTGCCGACTATTCGTAATCGTCAGACTCATATCTGATTCTAACTGCCGGTTTCATCAGGCTCGAAGTTGTCGAAGAAATTCTCACGGCGGCGGATTAGGAAGGGTCTCAGGTCTCGGGTCAAAGGTTTGCACTGTACGTCATTGCGGAAACAATCGCTTTCATTGTCTGCAATGAGAGATCGGAGTAACGCGCATTTTCACCTTATTTGTCGGCGGGGCCCGCTTTGGCTGAACATCTCAAGCTACTATGAATGACGTATTTGGAGTTGCACGGATATCCACCTACCAGAAATAGATAACAATGTGAGACCACGAGACTAAGGAGCTTCTTACAATTCTTCCCATCCGGATGCAACCTCTGAAGACGTGATGACGGCGCTTAATAGAATATCTATATCAACTGGCCGGTACGATTTATATATCCATTACATGTACTTCACGCATAGACTTATACATGGGAATCCCATAGGACTCCCACCAATTCCCATAGGAAGTGATGGGACTCCCATATAAGTCCTACGCTAGTAATAAGACTCCTACGAAATTTCTCTCCCATTATATATTCTTATAAAACTCCCATAAGAAATATATATATATTAATAAAATAAATAAAACTTTAAAATAATTATAAAATAATTAACTAAGACTTATATATTAATATAAATTAGCAAATACTTAAATGTTTATATTAATAAATAATAAAAGTATTTATATAAAGTTTTATATTTTAAACGCTAATATTTTTTAAAAACTAAATGCTATTAAATTATTATTTTAATTAAGCTATAAAAAATTATTTTTTTGCAGTTTTAAATTATTAACTTTTTTTTTATATTTTTCGGTTTTTTAAAGCTTGTTAAATTAATATAGCCTAATGTTATTTTAGAGCCGTTTTTTTTTTATGCCGCTCGATTTTTCCGAGCTATTTTTTTATAGTATATCTGTCGTTTTAGTAAATTAGGCATATAATTTTTTAACTATACTTTTTATAAAGTTAGGAAATAATTAATAATTATTTTTATTAAAGTTATATTTTAATTTATAATATAACTCGATTAGTATAAATATAAACTAAATTAAATATTAAAAACTTATTAGATTATTTTATAATTATTTTATTAATAATTATATTTTTTATTATTTTTATTATAATAAATTTAGCTATTTCTTAAAGGCTAAATATAATAAAAGCTTATTATTTATATTTTATACTAAATTACTAAGAAATTTCCCGGGCAAATTATTAAAAGGCGGCTTTAAAAATTAAAAAGTCGGTGTTTTTTTAGTAATAATAAATTTTATATAAAATAGCGACTATAATTAAATTAATAAAATAATTATAAAATAATTTTTTTACGTACTTTCTGGCTTTTATTTGCGTGCTTTTAGTTACCGCGCGCTAGACGTACTAAAAATAGGAGTCTTTTTTTTTATTTATTTTTAAGGTTTTTTTTTAATTAATAAAATAGGTATTTTATAAGCTATAATTTTACAGCCTTTTTTATTTACGGTAAATTAAATTTCTTTAGGCTTAAAGTCGGTATTTTTTTTTAAAAAAATAATAAATTTATACTAGTATATCGCTGTTTTTTTTCGGTAGAGTTTTTAATAGTTATAATAATAACTTTATTATTTATATTTATTTCTTTATTATTCTTGTTATTTTTATTATCGTTATTAATTTTATAATTAAGTATTATTTTATTATATTTATTCCGGTTATTATTTTAAAAAATAAGATTAAAATTATTATCTAAGTTTAATATAATTTGGAATTTTTTATTATAATACCGATTGTTATTATTATTTTTATTTATAAAGTTATCGGCATTACTATCTTTATTTATAAAATTATCGGTATTATTATTTTTATTAGTAAAATTATCGGCATTATTATTTTTATTCGCAAAATTATCGGCATTAATATTTTTATTTCTAAAGTTATTATTATTTATTTCGGTATTATTATCGGCGTTATTTTTAATTATATTTTAGTTTTTTATAAATAGTTATTTTTAAATTTAATTGTCGATTTTTAATACTAAAATTAATGCTTCTTAATTATTAAGTTAAAGCTAAGACTTAATTATATTTTTTTTAATATAAAATTTATAATTTGCGAAAATTTACGCTTTTTTTATAAAGCCTATTAATATTTAATTATTTTATAATTATTTTATTGTTTTATTAAAAGGTTTAGATTATTACTATCGGCAGTTTTTTTATTTATTATTACGTCTATAGATTTAGTAATATCGGTATTTTATATTATAAAAAATAAGTATATAATTATTTCTTAATTATTTAGGGGCATTTATTTTAGCCTAATTAGTAATAAAAATCGGACCTTTAAATTAAAAATTATTTAATAACGTGCGTTAAAATTTAGTTCCGGCGTTAAATTTCGAGTTATTTATTTATAATAATTAATAAATAATTACTAGCTAGATATTTTATCTTATACCTTAAGTTAGCAGTTACTTATAAGTAATTTTTAAATATTATAGTCGGTTTAATATAAATAAATATATAGTTAAAGGTCGATTATTTCGTAATTATTTCAATTAATAAAATAAATTTAATTAAAAATAACTGCAAGAAATAATAGAAATAATAAAAATAAAAAAATAAAATAATTATATATAAGCTTTTTACTAGTTATATTTATTTAAAAGTCGATTATTTTATAATTATTTCGATTAATTTATTAAATTTAATTAAATGCGACCGTAAGAAATAATAAAAGTAATAAAAGTAAAAAAAATAAATTAATTATAAGCTTTTTATTAATCGCATTTATTTAAAAGTCGATTATTTCGCGATTATTTCGATTAATTAATTAAATTTAATTAAATGTAATCGCAAGAAATAATAAGAGTAATAAAAGTGAAAAAAATAAATTAATTATAAACTTTTTACCGGTTATATTTACTTAAAAGTCGATTATTTCGCGATTATATTAATTAATTAATTAAATTTAATTAAATGCGATTGCGGGAAATAATAAAAGTAATAAAAGTAAAAAAAGTAAATTAATTATATACTTACTACCAGTTATATCTGCTTAAAAGTCGATTATTTCGCGATTATATTAATTAATTAATTAAAGTTAATTAAATGCGACCGCAAAATATAATAAGTATAATAGTTATAGCGAAAATTAGTTAAATTATATAATATATAATATATAGTAAAAAGTGTGGTAAAAGGGGGTATAATAAATAGGGTAAAATTAAATAAATAATTTAAAAAAGTGGGGCGTTTTAATAAAAGAGAAAAAGCACTTTAAAAAATCAATTATATATAAAAGGAAAAAGCATTTTAAAAAATCAATTATATATAAAAGGAAAAAGCACTTTAAAAAATTAATTATA
>MU385787.1:0-162368 GCA_022497155.1 Whalleya microplaca
CAGGGGATTACGGGTATTGACAGCAGCTTAGGAGCCACTAGAAGCCCCCTGGAGCCACGTCACAGGGCACTCCACAGGGCACTCCACAGGGTATTTACAGGGCACTCCACAGGGCAATTTACAGTGGATCACATACCTGTATTTAGCTGACCTTTTCCCTCACATCTCCTTCACTTTTTTATAACAGATATTACAAGATAGTTAGATAGTCACACACACATAGCTCTGGCAGCTAATATACACTCATTTTGATTTAATATCTCACTTTCGTTTTACCCTAACACCCTGTCCCAAGACAATAATGAGTTACTAATTATTAAGGATTAAAGAAATGATTAGTGGGTAAATATATCATTATTATTCTACATTGTTTTTGTCATAAAGCCAGGCTTAAAGGTTGTTATAAAGGCTGTTATAAAGGTTCACCGGATTAATAGTTAATCCGATCCGAGGCTCCATTAGGGTATTTAAGTGCCCTAGGCCTCCTTACATATAGCTGGTTTTTTTTCCTCCTTAAAGCTTATAATAATAGTTAATTTAAGACTTTTTATTTAAAGCTATGCGTTATCCCTTTAATTATAAGTATAATAGTTATAAGCTTAGTTGCCGCTTAAGTTACTAATTATGCTATTTACTTAATAACTAACGGCGCGTAGCTTTTTTAGCTCTCGTCCGATCTTTTATTTAATTTTTAATTCCATTCTTAAATTACCTAATTCCTTTAAGATTTTTTAGCTATAGAACTATCTATTATTAACGATTTTAACGCTTCCGTACTTATTAATGTTAAGCTTACTTATTTTGACAATTAGACCGATTAGTTTATTTAGTTATGTATTTATGCTTGCTAGCGTAGCTTATAAAACTAAATCGATCCCGATGCCCCTAATAATAGTTATTATCCGCTGTCGGAAGTTTTACGGGCCCCTATACTCGAGTTAGTTAATTTAGCTAAAACTAGCTGTCGTTAATAAAAATATGAAAATTAGGTTATTGCGTGAAGGAGATTTAATAAGGCTGTACGGGATATTAAGCTAAGGCTTCTAACGATCTTTATATGTAAGGATTTTAAGGCTAGATATAATAACGAGCGTAAGGACTACTTAATAAAATTAACCAAGTAATTCTCGACCTTGTTTCGATATATAGTTATTTAAAATTAGATTTTAGCTACCGTTATCTCGAAACTCCTTTTAGCAGCCCTTCTTAAGCTAGATCTCCTTTAAAATAAAGAGCCCACAATTTAGAGAATTTTATGTGCTCTAAAAGATTAGCTGGCCCCGTTAGATCAGAATATCCTAAACGCTATACGCGTTAGGTATTTTCGAACACTCCAATCGGCGCGGCTAAGCTTGATACGGCTTAAGACCTGGCTTAATAACTGGAGGGAGGCTTACGCTAAAGTTAAAGCCTATAATATTCCTAAGATTTAGGGGCAGCTAGCTGTACAGAATTTCCTAAGCTCGCTTTAGAGGCTTTTATTAGACTAGGCTAATTAATAGCTTATAAAATTGGCGCGTTATAAAGCCTTAGGGATTCCCGAGATGTTTTTAGAATAATATAGAAAATAATTCGGTATAATCTTTCGGCAAAAAAGCCTGATCGATAATGAGAATCAGATATTTGTAACGCTTAATAGCATAAAAAGATAATCTGGGAGCTTTTATTATTCCTATATAGCTAATTAATTATATACTTACGAATGGCCTTTAAAAAGCTGCAGGAGGCTTTTATATACTGTTAATAGTATCTCCTTAAAGCTCTCTAATCCCTTTGATCCGATATAATGCTTTATTATTAAAAAAAAGCTTAATATACCTTAATAAGTAGAGCTAAAAACGAAGCTCTTTTAAGCTTAAGAGAGCCAAAAGAATTAGAAGGATTTTAAGATTTTTAATAAGTTTATGGGCTAATAGCTAATATTGTTAGGGCAATAAACGTAAAGTTAATAAAGCTAAGCTTCCTGCTAACTTATTAAACAATTTATTTTAGTGTAATCGATTAATATATTGTAACTTAACGGCTAATATAAGATTAAGGTACTATTGTTATATACTTTAGGGATTCCTTAAATAACGATCTATAAAGGGGACCCCTTTAGGAAGCTTTATAAGTGCCTCTTACGTATTCCTAAGGTCAGACCCTTTTAGGAACTACTAAGAGAGCCTGGGCTTTTATTTTTCGATTAGTGGCTTTATAAGTACCTTTTATGCATTCTAAAAGGTCAGGCACTTTCTAGGAACTGCTGAAAGAGCCAGGGCATTTTGTTATTATTTAGAGCTTGATTTTGGCAGCCTCGGGGGTGGGTAAAAAGCCTGGAGAAATAGGCCTTTAGGATACCCTCAGGTTATCCTAAACCCCTAAGGGGTATGTTATAAAGCCAGGCTCAGAGGTTATTATAGGGGCTATTATAGGGGTTTACCGGATTAACAGTTAATCCGATCCGAGGCTCCATTAGGGTATTTAAGTGCTCTAGGCCTCCTTACATACAGCTAGTTTTTCCTCCTCCTTAGAGCTTATAACAATAGTCAATTTAAGACCTCCTATTTAAAGCTGCGCGCTATCCCTTTAGTTGTAAGTGTGACAGTTTTTTATATAATACCCAAGCCCTTTGCATAGGAATAGGCCTATTATAAGGCTGAGGATTAGGTGTTATTGCGGGCTTACGTATGGCCATCGTCTGTACATACTTATATAGGGGGGTTTTCCCTCTATAGCTCCACATTACACTAATCAAGCAACTGCACTGCTCATTACCTTGCCCTACATTGACAGCTGGAATTAAAGAGCCTTCCCATTTCACTTCCTTACCTACTGCGAACGCAGAGCCGTGTCTCACAACGGGGCTAGGTATGGATGAAAATATGTGTCTCTTTCACAGCCACATTGATATTACTATCAAAGAATGTATTTATTCTCTGCGTTTATGGCTATGTCTAAGCAATAAATCAATGGCTACATTCCAAATATGACGACAAACTATTCAAATTATACTATGGGGACACCCCGGTAATCACTACTGCCACAGTTCAAATATATGGAAGCTTTTTGACATATTCTTAGTGCCGAATGGTGTCAATTTCTATTTGGATTCAGTTGTTATAGTTTATATGGTTACTATTTCTACTTGCTACATTATACGCCTCATTCTCGCCCCGGCCCCCCTTTACCCACGACAACACACACAAGAGCATTACTACGTATACGAGTTATTTCTAGCAACGCAGCTCAAGAAGTTGGCTTCAATCTCTCGGAAATAGTGAATAATATCTCCGATGCCTCGTCGTTATCTCCAGTAGCAATTCGGATTTTAGGCATCTACCTATTGAAAGCATGAATTATCGACCTAAGCTCATGAGGGCAACCACCTAAATACAATTGCAACAGATACCTAGAAATTGTCGACTAGGTAGCTTAAATAAGTGCATAGCATTGTATAACTAGGGCTTTTGAATGTCATTAGAAATCCATATATGTGCCATTTCACTGAACGATGAGTTGGTCATGAGATTACTATACGTTGCCGGTCTGAGCCTAAATATAGGCAGAGTGCTCTCAAAAGAAATAAGGAGTTCGAGGACAAGTCCCTTCCACAGATTATGTCATATTTGCCTTCTCACTATCAATTTCACCTCCAATTGATCCCTATGTCCCTTACCATTGTACAATTCCCGAGGGCGATTGCGGTGTTCATGATTTTATGGCCATCTCTGTGCTTGGGAATAGTAGTGGACTATCAGCCACTACAATACCCCACCTAGCTATTAACATGGTAGGTCTACAGGTGTAGAGGACTCTGTTACGACCGTTGCTTTGGTAGTTGTTCGTATCAGTACAAGCTGCGTTTGAAAGGAGCAAGACGTTCTTAAAGCTCCTCAACACAGAGACCAGATAAAACGCAGAAAGATCAAATACACACTGCTAGTTACGGCAAGTCGTGGGAAATACACACGGAAAGTTAATATGAAAGGGAAAGTGAATTGAATTGAAACCTAGTATTGTACGAAGAGTTATTGACGTCTGCAGAACGCTGTCTCTAACACCAAGTTTCCCAATCCCAGAGAATGCTAAGCTGCGGTAACGACTGTCTTGTTTAGGACCCTTAAATCTATACCCCCTCGCCCTCACCTCAGCTCCTTATCTGCATGTACTCCTGTGTTACAAGGGTCTAGCAGTACCACCATCTGCCCCTTGTCTGACCTAGACCAACAATTTACTTAGGGATGCAGGTCAGAGTACCACCCTGGTTATAGCATGCTATAGGTAATGGCGTTAGTGAACTATAATGGTTCATATCTTGATTCTGATATTACTTACTGCCCTTAACGGTTGAACCGTCGGTGGATGAACCGGCCTTGTAAGCGCAACTAGAACCTTCACCGTGGCTGCAGTTGTTAGGACAGTTGCAAGCGGAAACTGTGATGAAAACGTTAATTTGGATTCTTTGACTTCAAATGCTGAGCTTATCGAACCTGGGTCGGTGGCAGTAAGAGCCGCACCCATGGCCTGGCCGGCAAAGAGAAGAGCAATGGCGGAAACGACGGTGGTCTTGTTGAACAGCATTGTGATGGATTTCTCTGGAAAGATTGTAAACTAGATAGTTTGGAAGGCTGATGTTGTGGTGTGTTTGGAAGTTATGGATGTTGATGTGGATGCAGAAGAGAGGTCGACATGGTCGTCCATTCAGTCCCCTTTATACTTTTTGAACCTTCCTATTTTCAATCTCATTGCTGAATATGGTGGCGTTGCTCTCGAAGTCAATATTCGGAGTCGGAGTCTCCTGCAATCTTTGAGGTTGAGGATTTTCCTTGTTCTAACAACCCCAGCAAGCGAGGCTCCATGTCTAATCCATATTACGGTATCGATCGTCACTTGAGATTTTTGAGCTTCGCAAATTAGCACTGCATTAAGAAGCTTGAAATAAGACAGTGACGATCATGACAACTAGATATGGCATGATACACATTTGTTGGCTATTCGCATGAATTGGGGGTGACAGCAAGTAGATTAGGTAAATCCTTTTTGTGTTACCAGTAACCCGGGACTTACGTAGGCGAGCGAGTCGTCCAATAAGAAGAATTTGTTTGTCTTCAGCTGAAGGCAGGTAATGTCGATCACAGGACCGTAGTCAGCTAAAGACGAGGCTGTTCCTGTTCGCTACATCAGCACTGTATAGGATAAAATCTCCGGAAGAAAGCTTCCACCCTGCCCGTAGTCTACTGCCCCATACTACCATCTCCAAAAACATTTCAAATTGAATACTCTCTCTAAGAAACTGAGCCTCTAGGTTACGGCAGAAGTAGTGAGTTTGGAAATATTAATAGGTACATGTAATTAGGTCCCTCGGTAGCATGCAATAGTCTGCCCTCAAGGCTGCAGTGACAGCCTCCTGCTCCGCATTTGGTGCCACACGTCCCTGTTAGTAGCACGGAGTATGCTATTGGTAATTACAAAACAGGTAGGCGAAGACATCGCTAATGCCATTGTAAAGTGTAATTATGTGAAATTTTCTTTTGCGTCGGGAGCTAAGGTTGTGTTTAGTGCGTTTCGATAGAAGTATCGGCGAGCCTCCCAGCTCCTCGAGACACATTCATATTGTTATGACTCAATATCCGCGTACCTATCATACAGAATGGAGGCTAGATCGTGGGAAATCAGTCTTTCAACCCATCATATTTTGCCTTCTTTTGCACTTTACAGAACACGTAAGTCTCCTCTATGACCCCCCTTAGCTATACTCAATCAGGGTATTGATAAAGTGTAAGCGGTAGCTAACTTACGGCCGATATCTGGGGTTCAACTACGTACATGTTTTCTCTTGGAATAGTGTCGGATTCCGCTGTGAAGAGAGCAGAAAACGCCCGTAACAAGGCATTTTCTGATACTGACAGGGATAGCTCAAGGAGTGTCCAGACAGAAGTCTTGTAGAAAAGAACATGTCTATTATAGCGTTCTGAGGGTTAAATGAACGCATGTATTCACAATAAGTCGCCACCGAATAACATTATTTCAGGGGCCAACCTGTATGCTAGCTCTTGATAAAGCTGGGCGTTTAGAGGGGCAGCCCCCAAAGCATCTTGGTCTACGGACTAACAGAGCTCTTACTTTTAGTCCGAGGGCTGAACAACTACGTGTTGATATATACATATGTATATTATCGGCACGGAATGCATGTACAATGCGATTGTAGACGAAGGTAGACCATGACTGAATTACCAGGCCTTACTATACCGGTGGAACCACGAACAACTTTACAGTAAGACCAGTGAATCCGTATGTGGTACAACACGTGGTGTGGCACAATCCTTTAGCTATCTTTAGAATTGCACATTGACCTGCCGGCACCGGCACGAGGCCTGGGCGACACAAAGTCAACGGTATGAAAAGCCACCGAGTAAGTGGCTGAGTTTTGAAATAAGGAGCGGCACCCCGCATGAGGACCTGAGACAGGTATAGGTGATGACTCTCTACACAGGTCCGAAAGACATACAGAGTCTCGAAGTATGACTCGGGGGCAACCAATGTATATGAATTTGACATCCTTAAAATAGATCGGTACTGAAACGTGACGCACGCGGGACGAAAAGACTTCGGGTACTGGCTAGTTGTGGTCTACCTTTGTGTACTTAAGAGCGTCAGTCCTCAACTACCGATTCCTACAAAGCGTAAGCACGGGTAATAAATACCGCGAAGCCATTATTTCCTTAACTGGGAGCACAAGAGATCTAACTATGAAATTTCTTTTTACGATGCCCCTGGATGTCCGTGCAATTTAGATGGTTATCCTAGGGGAGACCAAAAGTTATTATGGTAGCGCTGACAACTCTAATAGCCGATGTGACAGGTCTAATACTCGCCTCCACGCTACTGATATCGGAGCCATAACTCAACCCCATTGCTGTTCCTCGGCTAGCTTCTCGCGTACGCGAGCTTCGTATCCTGTCCCCAATGGACGACGATCCTCAGACCGCTCAGGAGTACCGCCTCCTAGAAATGAGCACGCCTGAGTGTGCGAGTTGTCGCTGACGGTGAAATCAGGTCTGTCTATGGCAGCAATGCGGTCTCAGACTCCGTGCAAGACTATGAGGCGTGTGCTGTAGCAACTCCGCGTCCTTGTCGTGTAATACACCTAGACAAGTTTTACGTCATGGTACGCCAAGAACAAATTATACTTAACGGAACTCACAGCAACAGTGATGCAATGGTTAGCCAAGGCGAATCTTGCCTTGGTAAGGAAGCTAAACTGGTTGACTGACTTGTTCGGATTGGACAGGATGCGGTAGGAGTCCGCCGATGGGAGCTCATTGTTGGCAGTGCCTCGTCGTAGTCTATCTTGGAGAAATATCGCAACATAACAATAGAAGAGACGGCGACTCTTTAAGTATCGCGCAGTCACAGGCGACAGGCAAAGACTTGTACCTAGATTTTAGCAGCAACATCAGGAGACTTGGATTTTCATGTAGAGTTCTTCAATCCAATTTGAGGTTACTAACTCTGTGAGGAGATAGGTAATAGGCCTCTTGGGGTTGGACATGGATAGTATATGGGTCTTTGGTTTGAAAGGAATATCTTTGATGTAGAGTTGTAGACATGGTCGAAGGCTTATGTGAAGTTATTAAAGGACGTTGGTGCTAAAGCCTAATTAGATAGGATTATAAGAATGAGATAAGTGTAACAGATTATGTTGCAGCACAAGCAGATTTTATTACAATGATAAGGCGGGATGATATATCTGACAGACCTGTGAACCACCCATATGTTAGGATGTCAGACTGAGATACTGCTCCCCACCCAAGCTTTTATCAAGTGGTTTATGAACACTATACTGGAACATCTTTTAGTAAGGAGGCGGTAAGGAGGATGGCGAATCTATGAAACCTTATAGGGTCACGCTGTCCATCCATTCCCTCCTCCATAGCCAGAAGTACCCCACGGGCTTTGACGGACGGTGTGGAAGTAAATAGTAACAACCGCAGATTCCAAGCGGGGTAATCAAACCGTCCAACGTATATACCACTTGCCTATACTGCTTCTGAAATCGTACGGTGCATGCCGAGTCTGAGGTGCTTACTTGTCCACGTAGCGTAAAGGGCCCCATCCCGTCCGTACAATTTACTGCTTCGACTTCATATATATCACCATCGACGCCAGACTTACGGAAGTATATGTTCTCCATAGGTGAATCGACTTGACCGCCCAGGCTCAGACCATGCGTGTAGACACCATGCCACTCTCCCTCGGCTAGGCGTCTGGCCATGTCGCGGACTCGCGTTGTATACCAGGACCACCAGTCGTCGCCCGCGAATGGATAAAAATATCGTCCTTTCTCGCTACGATGTCCCCGGAACGTGACGAGATTAGGCATCAGGAGAGGGAACCGGGCTCGGAGAGATGAAGAGTGTGTCCATGACGTGTGGTCCGCATCCTTCTCTGCATTGCCGGTAAAATACCAAGGGCTAATGAACTCAATCTTGCTTGGGTTCGGGAGCTGAATTTGAGGTGCTGATCGGATACCTAATTCGAGGCCAAGAAGCTGTGCGAGGATACCAGGCTGTCCGTTCTTCGTCACATACCGTATGTTCCGAGAAATGAGGATAGCCAGAAGAAGTGCATTGGTTTGCCTGCCTATCCATGACCGCCAGAACTCGTTGTTTCCCAGACTGCGTGTTGTGCCCTCGAAGGCAGCCTTAATGGCTGAATGGAGGGTATCTGTTCCAGGCCCAACGGCGATCCTTGGGTCTCCGGCATTCACACTATCGGTTCCAGAAGGTTTCCATTCACCCCTTTGAAGGCTGCTTATCGCTAAACAGAAGGCGAATTGTAAGGGATGTTCACTACCAATGGATTGGTCGATTCTTAGATGCTGCAATGCTTCAGACTGAGAGAAGAATATGGAACACAGGCTGTCAAGTATAGACGCAACGCGCGCACTGCAAACCTCTGTGTCTACGTCGCCATCAATGTTAGCAATTTTAATTCATGAGCAAGGGGTCACCTTTATCAAGAGAAGCACTCACACCCCCAAATTGGTAAAGTAGATAGAAATCCTATTGCCCCTTGGAGAGACTCTTTGGTGTCTTTCCTAAGGTATTGTGACTCCAAGGTTGCATGAAGTTTAACGCTTGATGCCAAGCGCTCAAGTTCCAGCACCATACTTGGAAGTCGAGCGACTGCTACCGCAAGGCAAAGCCATGTAAATTTAGGGCCATCATTACGCTGGCAAGGTTTCTCATGACCCTCGATATAAGGCTTCATAAATTGCACCAAAGCGCTTTTATTTTCAAAAGCAGTTGAGTCGACTTCGGGGAGCTAGCATTACCTATCATTAGACCATATGGTAAAAACTCTAAAGGGTTAGATACGTACATGAAGCTCAAATGAGAGCTGAAAAACCGCGGCGTTGTCGCATGCATGTCTAAGGCGCCGGCATGTACGGCTAAGCACTAGAATATCTGTAGCCAGGCATTTCCCAGCGATAAGCTGAAGTAACTCAGTAGGGAGATCAAGCAGTTCCACCATTATGTGGTAAATTAGATGATGGTCCTTGCGATTTGCCTGGAACCCATCAGGCTATGTAACTTGGACGTTGAGCCGAACACACATCATGCCGTAATGATACGGAGTAAAGTTGTCTTCGGCAATGAACCTTGTGGGCATTTCCGTGTGCCCCGCCATCTTACATACAATGGCTGTGCTCATAAATTGTGGCTATTGACTAGAGCTAATGTGGCTGTGCTCCTGCTTTGGAGACTTGGAGCAGAGTGTAGAGTGCAAAATATCTCCCTTTGTGGACGGGAGTGTTGATTATTAACGAGTTATTTTATCAGGTTAGAAGAATAGCCTTCTGAAAGCTTTGATGCAGTACTGCATTTTATTGATATTATATCTCCTTTTATGAACCGATGAATTTGTATGTATTCCATATACCACATATATGAAAAATCACCATGACATCATGGGGGGAGCAACTGTACTTTGCTGGCTCCCCGCCTTACAGTGTAGCATGTAAACTATGTAATAAATGTAAGATCAGCTACATATGTAACTTCGCAGGCCATTATTTCCATGTCATCCAATCTCATTCTCATTCAGTCAGGGTGATTGTAAAACACTTCATATTTATGATACTGTAGTGAAGTCACGTGGCCTGGTGAGTAGATACCTAGGTACGTAAAATTTCAGACGAGGCACCGCTAGACCTCCACCTTCAATACGGATTCATCAACTTTGCCCCCAATCCGATTCTTCATTGTGCGCATTCAATACATTGTAATTACATACCCCGTAATCGTTGAGCCATGGCCAACATCTTAGTTCTACCGAACGAGATCCTCATTACGATCCTCGAATATCTCGGCTTCATCGATCTCCAATCGCTAATCATCTCACAGCTCATAAGCCGGCGACTTCATGAACTTGTCCCAATCGTTATATCTAATATTCAAAAATATGTTATCGATTATATCAAAGACGCCGACGAGGAATTGAGAATCCACCCCCTTTTAAGAGCCAAGTTCAAACCGCTCTTTAACTCGGCCGAATGCTTCACGGAGGCTGAGAAGAGACAATTTGCCATTCTGAGCCTTCATGGCGATTACACACTCCCTTTTCGCAGGTTGCCTTGGGCACATTCGAAGAATGACCGCGATGCATTCCTTCGTGCCGACGCGACTTGGCATAATATCAGTCTGACCTTTGATCAGCCTCCCATCACACATTTGGACGTGGTGAAGACCTATTCCACTTGCGGTAACGGATTGGTTGACTACTATCAAGTGGAACTACCACCATCAGGCTTGACAATGGGCATCTTCTACGAGCTTTTGCTTTGTGAAGATGCCACCTACGGCTTTGAGACGGTCGGTTGGGAGCTACTGCTTGGGCTCAAGCTGCGGAGCTATGATGTTCTCTTCGAATATGAGGGCTTCATTCCAGATGATCCGGAACTGGTGATATCGGGACAAGAAGCAAGGCAAGCGGCCGTGTTATACGTGATGGGTAAGAATAACCCCAACAGTATAGAGTATGGTGCCAATGTCAATGTCAATGACTGGATACTGAATGCCGGCGGTCAATCGAAAGCCCGGCTGCTACCATGGCAAGGGCCGAATCCGAATATCGTTTGGACGATGTACAACGATTTATTTTGATAAACTAAACAGATGGCGGGCGCCAAGAATAGGCTATGACAATTGCAAATACAATTATTAATCTCAATTTCAATTCGGGTCATTTAACAAATGATTTTCAGATTTGGTGACGAGGTATTAACGTGGATTACTAATTAGACGATGTTACCAACACAAGTACTGTCACTTTTTCACTATTGACGATGTGAAACATGATGCCTTGTGTTGATCAGGCTGCCAAATAATGAAGATCCATGCGCGTAATTGGATAGCCCAGACAATGCATATGCGATATGCAGGTGTCGGTGACCGGCACATATATATATATCCATATATATGCCCATGCGGACAGGTATGAAGCTGAATTGTTTACTAATACAACAAGCTGAACTAGCTTGAGAGTCTAGAAACTTCTGTAAACAAATGCACATAATTCTCTCACCGACCGTTGAATTGCTACCTTACCTCCTCTTACTACTGCAGGCTGCATGGAGGCTATGTACGATGGATATAACAACACCTCGGTAATTAGGTACCTAATGATGGCCGAGGCTACTGTCCAGCAGCCACGTTGCGAAAGTTGTGGACTTGTACATTATACCTACTACATAGTAGCAGGTCAGACGAGATTCCTCGAGAGATCTATTGAGTGCCTCCATAGCTGAGGGCCTGCTATGCTAATCATGCAATCATGTAACTGTCCGACCCCGTTTCACGATGCGACGCTGCGCGTGTAATATCCACTAACCGTAGTCCCTTCTCCAGCAATCGGAAACATAGCGAACTTAGCGTTGAGGTAGTGGATTATTAATAATGCTCTATAAGCTAGAATGGAAGCCACTATCTAAGCAGATATCCAGGGTATTTAACTCAGGCCCGCTGTTGATGAAGTTATAGCTTCCGTAGTATTTATTCATTGGTTCCCGTCCGCATCTTAATCACAACATTTGGACGACACATTACAACATCTCTGAACTTTAAACCCCAAACCCCAAATACCACTTCCGTTAGCCTCTCATAACCCAACACCTAACCTAGACCATTTCAATCAGACGACATCATGGCACCTTTCGGCACGATTTACTCTTACCCAGGCAACTTCCGTGTTGATCGGGTAAGTCCCCCTTCCTGAACGTGCTTAACTTGGGATATCTAACCTCCATTCCAGGCCCAAGTCGTGGCGGCACTCAATGGCCTCGAAGTACCCCTAGCGGAGAACTTCAAGATGAATGAGACAAACAAGACGCCCGAGTTCTTGGCGAAGTTCCCCATGGGAAAGGTTCCGGCGCTGGAGTGCGCAGACGGCTTCTGCATCTCTGAGGGTGCCGCGATCGCCAGCTACCTCGCGAGCGCTGGCCCCAAAGCCGCGCAGCTGCTGGGAAGCGACCCCAAGACGCAGGCCCGCATCACGGAGTGGTCGTACTTCGCGGAGAACGAGCTGGTGTCGAACCTCCTCCCGCCTGTCATCATGGCCGTCATGAAGCTCGCGCCCTTCGACGAGCAGGCCTACGGCAAGCACATCGCGAGCCTCGAGCGTGCGCTCAAGCGCATTGAGCTTGCGCTCCAGGGCGGCAAGAAGTACCTCGTTGGCGAGCAGCTCACCCTGGCCGATGTCATGGTTACGGGCGTCTTGTTCCCGGCTGCCAAGTTCTTCATCGATGCTGAGATGCGGAAGGATACCCCGAATGTTGTGGCCTATGTCCAGGGGATAGCCGGAATTCCGGAGTTTAAGAAGTTCTTCGGTGACCTGGTTCTGTGCGAGACCCGAGCTAAGGCATAGAAAGAGATCGTCATGGACAGAGAGTGGAGAAATGGAATGGAGAACCTAAAGTTCACCTTCGCGGTCCACAGTGTACCCTAACAAGGATAGGTCTATCTTCATAGCCTACAGTACCACTATAGCAACGATAAAACTAATCAGAACAAAAAAGATTCTGCTCAGTAGCTTATGCTAGCAAATATGTATAAGCATCACCCTAGTACCTGCCATTGCATTCCTAACACGCCTGATTACTAACAGATTTAATTATCCGCAGTCCAGTCTGGTCCAGTCCAGTCATCTTCTCGGACCACGATAGCTTCCTTGCGGAGTTAGTTCTGGGGTTCAGTCCCCCTCCTTGTCTGCACACTACTTATGTTAGCCCTATTGAACCTTCTTGCTCTTCATATGATCATCAAAGTTGTTACCCCCTGGTTTTGAGGTTGACCGAATAGGCGATTAATAATTATCTAGGTCTGATTGCTGAACTCTAACATTGACAGGGATGAATTGTTTGCTGAGGTATGTCTGCTTGAGATAAAGTGATATGTTATTTGTATATATCCAAAACTATTTGCTCTTTGAGCTCTTTTCATGTCAGCAAGCCAAGGCAAGAATTCCTATAAGACGATGTGGTATAGCTCGAGCCTTATATTGACGACGACCTACAGCTTACGCTTGGTGAGATTGGGTTTATCTTTAGGTACCTACGACAAACAAGTGGGGAATTTGAGAATAGGAAATCGCGCCCTCCGACTAGACCGATTACACGACTATCTCCGGTCCCGGAAAGGGAAACGGGGCCTGGTTTTCGGTCTGGGAAGATATATCATAGGTAGTCAACTTCCTGCAGGCCATACTAGTTTCAACAATTAGTGCAATCTCCGCCAGACTTCATTGAGGGCGTTCAACGACTGTTAGTCAAAATGGCACCGGCAGGTACTCACCATACCATTGTTGCACTCGAGTCATTCTTCGTCCCAGTTCCAGATCTAGAGCTTCCAGAGCCGCATACATACGAGCTTACAGAATATCAGAGGACAAAGCCGGACCAAGTTGTCGAACGCATACGCGATGCTGATATCATCATTATAAGTGTTCTTCCGATCAAGGCCGAAGTCCTGCGTCCAGAGGTGACGCCGCGATTAAAGATGATCGCCGTCGTAGCATCTGGCGTAGACTGTGTGGATCTGGAGGCCTGCAAGGCGCGCGGCATCGTTGTCGCGAACACGCCGCATTGCAATGCAACTTCCGTGGCGGAACATGCTATTGCGTTGTACTTCGCTACACGCCGGTCGATACCGCTCTCGAACACTCTGACCCGGCAGGGTGAGTGGCCCAAGAGAGGGTCGTTGATGAAAACGCTCGATGGACCGGACGGCAAGCCGCCGAGAACTTGTCGAGATGAGGTCGTCGGAATTATAGGCTATGGAGCCGTCGGCAAGAGGATAGAGTCTATTGCTAAAAGCCTGGGTATGAAGACAATGATATCTGGGCGCAAAGACGCTCTAGCACCGGATGGCCGCACGAATTTCGGAACACTGCTTCGAGAGAGCTCAGTCGTGATCCTATGCCTACCACGAACCTCCGAGACCGTGGATTTGATTAAATATTCTGAACTGACTACAATGCAACCATATGCAGTTCTTATTAACGTATCACGCGGGGGCATCGTGAACGAGAATGCACTAGTGGCTGCTCTCAAAAACAAGAAGATTGCCGGCGCTGCAGCCGACGTTTTCTCTCAGGAACCAGCTAGTCCCGATAATAACCCTCTGCTAGGGCCGGACACAGCCGATCTCAACTTAGTGACTACGCCGCATGTCGCCTGGTGCGCGGAGGATACGAATGACAATTACAACCAGGCCTTGAAGGAGAATCTACATGGATGGCTATCTACCGGGAAACCAAGGCATCATGTCATATGAGACAATTTGTGTAGTCACGGAAATCGCCTAATCGTTACTGTGTACTGTGGTTACGAGCAAATGTTTTTACACCATGCACGGGTACCAGTGGAGGCCGCTAATTTCAACACCATACTCGATAAAGCAAAACGTCATCTCAGGGACTCAAGATACATCAGACTTTTGGCATAATTCGCATAAGAAAAGGCTACCAACTGCTTTCAGTCTAGCCGCAATACCTGCCAAGATTCAAAAACTTACCCATAATACCAAAGTAATACAAACAGTTCTGGGTTCTATTAAGCGACGGCTCTCAAATGGCTGCTTCTTAAGCGATCAAATCCGTACCATACGGTCGGGACAAGAACCCAAATATTCCAAAGAAACTATTATATAACATATGCCTTAGTACAAACAAGGCCACATCCATTTATTACAGTGAGGAACTTTAGACTGGTGTTCATTCGGCAAGACTTCTAGGCTAGGTAAATAACCCCTGAACTGGTATCAAAATACTAAACGTGACGCTCATAAGCCACAATATCTATAAATAGAATTGCAAGATACTTTAACGTGATTAGATAATGACAGAAGAGGCGTAAGTTGAGACATAATAGCTTGTTTGTGTAACGAAGGAGAGGGGGGAAAGGTGGCTTTTGACGGGCAATCTAGAAATCATATATATTAGGCGAATAAGCCCAATTACATCGTCGACAATAGTGTAGAGTTATTATATGGCCTGTCTATTTTACGGGTGAGGTCATGGAGAAAGTTCACTAAACGGCTTCAAGTCCCCCTGGGATTTGCTCTTGGGAATACTACGAGCATATTCATAAAAGAAGATCATAATCTTACTTTACGAATATAAGTAGGACTTAGAGTTGTTTAATACCCACCTAGTCCTGGATGGAGAGAAACAACTGCCTTTTAGACTATTACTTTGACTTGGATACTTCGAGAACGTATTGTCGAAACCCTGACTACTTATCAACCACCTAGAAGAGCAGATACTACACTAGATGCTCGTATGTGCCTCCTTCAGAAAGAAACCATACTGTTCACAGTAGTTGTATATCAAGGGATCAAAATAACTTTGGTTTGCTTGTCATTTACTTTCCTTGGACAATATCGACTCCGCGAAAAGTCAAGACGCATTTGTTGACTTTTTACTATCACAAGCTAAATATTCCTTTATGAGGCCTAAGCTGGCACTTGGTTTATATATGATGATAAAGGGTGTGTGATGGAGTTCGAGTCGGCTATGTCCACTGTGAAAGCCGTAATTATCACAGTGGTCGTAGCTGTCGAAGCTAAATATTATAAAATAGTAATAATGTTTACCTCGTCATGGTAATAACCTTAAGTAACGAATGTAATAGTCGAGGGAATAAATTTTAATAATCAAGGTACATCCAGTCACTAGGTAATGTACTACGAGATCATTGGACGAATACTTATCCCATATCGAAGAGCGTCAACGAGTCTGTCGACAGATGGTACTGCAAGGAAACCAAGAAGCCGGAGCATAACTTAGCGATGCCGACAGAACCTTGATGAAGGTCGACAACGAATACGCGTGCCGCAAGCTTCATTACATACAAATGCCTTGCAATTGGTAGCACCTAAGTTTAAGCGATAACCACCATGATAATAACGGATTTCACAATGGAAATAGTCGTTTTTGGATGGAGTTATACTTAGATAGTCAGCTTCTTCTAAGGGGTATGAAATGTTCTTATACGGGCATATATTTAGTCAACAAGTTGAGTGCTTATTCTATAACTCTAGTCTCTACGGATACACTTCGCCTGATTGTGCTTCCGTATGCGTAAACTCAGTTGATCTTGCAGACAGAACGAGGCAAGTGAGAACTGTTCAAGAGCAATCGTTACACATATGTAAGCTGCCAATATAATAAGCCTCTAGACATCCGGGCCAATCCGTTTAGTACCCACAAAGATGACGATTGCTTACTTCCTTTACTCATCTTAACTCCGATTCCGTGCGGCACAGTTATGCCGATTCTAGGCAGTAGCCATTAGATGCTGATGATCTACCTCGTTTATCTCCACCGCTGCCGAAGATGAACAGGATTGGAGCTTGGCAAGCCTCATCTGCATCTCAGCCACGGCCAGCACGTCAACTGGAGGTCGTATAGTTCATTCAGACGATCTCATTGTAGGGTTCACGACGTGTGCTTGCACGAAGGATGCACAGCCGAGTAATATATCCACAAATGCTGATATGGACCAAGTGCTCCCTAATCTTATGATGCAATGCCGCCAACGGTGTAATCCTTTATGTGTTACGTAGAATTGGTTCAGATGGACAGAAGAAATAATCCACGACTAGATACACCTCAGCTCGGGGATTTGTAGGCTTCAGCGTTCTTTCCCCTTTCCACTTACAACTCTATGTTCCACGGCAACGAACCAGGCCTCTAGCATGTCTATAATAGTGCAAACATGGACGCTGGTGAGGAAGAATCTCCTCATTGTCGCCAGGAGGCACTGGATCTCAGCTATCATGCAGGCGATCATCATACCGGTTGTATTTGTGAGTCCATGCAATAGGAACCCATTGACAACCCATCCCGGAGGTTATTGTGGTAGTATAATATACATATAGGCAGTACTAATATACATGCATAAGACATACATCACGACAATATTCCGTGACTTCTTTCTTCCGCCGTCGCAATTTGGATTTGGTGAGACACGACCGATCAAAAACTTGACCCGCGATGCATTCCCAGCTTCATCGAGAAATAGGGTCGCGTTCGTGCATAACGACTTACTCGGCGGTCCCATTGAAGACGTTATCAATGGCCTGGCAACGTCTCTGAGGGATGTGGGCGCAGATGTGCGGATACTATCTAGTGAGGTCGATTTGAGCTCCGTGTGCCGAAGCTCTCTCATTGGAGCCTCCAACTGTTTCGCGGCCGCAACTTTCTCCTCGTCGCCCTCGGAAGGCCCGGATCGCATCTGGAACTACACGGCTCGGGTGGATGCTAGGTGAGTAGAGTCCAGAGTTGTTTATGGCCTTTGTCCTGTCTCACGAGCGAGAATGCAATGCTTGAGTGTCGAAGCTCCTGATATAGGTCTTGAGTTTTCCGAATACTGGCCAGTCTCTCTGTAGAATGAATACTGACTCCAGATATTATAGTTTGGGGAGACAGATATATATCGGCAGCGGTGATAATGATCCTCAGATCTACACTCTCCCCTTTATCCATGCCGTTGATCGCGAGATCGCACGAGTTACCAATGCACCTTTCCCAGAGGAGATGCTGGAATATCCGTACACCGATATCACAGGGGAAGAGCGGGATGATGACGTGCAAGTCTTCTACATGAATGCGATGGTCAACGACGTGGCCCTGGTTCTTTTCATTGGCGTCTGTGTTATAACGTTTCACCTTCCAGGATTTATAGCAGCCGAACGCGAACTCGGTATGTCTCAGCTAATTGATAGTATGGTTCCTAATCGACATCCATGGCAGACACAGATCGCTCGCATGATAGCCGCACATCTTGCGTTCGACATCATTTATCTTCCGGGCTTAATTGCCATCACAGTTATCTTCCATGAACTCACCTTCTACCGTACCCCGTACGGTATCCTTTTTGCCTACCATTTGCTGGTGATGCTTGCTCTTGCTGGATGGGCTTGCTTTGGGGGCAGTTTTTTCCGGAAGTCACAGCTTTCCGGTATCACCGTCTTGATAGTGTCTTTAGTGCTTGCAGTGGTCGCTCAATTAGTCCCGATGTCAACCACTCCGGTCATAGTACTCAGCTTTCTATTTCCATCCATGAACTACACATTTTTTATGATAAATTTATCTTCCTGGGAGCGAGCTCTCACAGGTATTGACTTGACTGCTATCTCGCCCGACGAAAATAGGCCTTTTGATGTCGCTGGCTATATGTTCTTCATTGGACTCGTTGTCCAAATTATTGCTTACCCAATATTGGCAACAATGTCTGAATGGGTGCTGTATGGTACTAGCGACACACATCGAAAGCTTTCTTTGAGCACCGCCGATAATGGACCCGCCATCATCTTGAGCAACTTCTCAAAAACATACCTACCAAACTGGTGGCATCGATGGGCTGTTGTCCCTGTATTCGGCAAGCGCAAAGATCCGGTGCGGGCGGTCGATGATCTGAGCTTGGCTGCCTCAAGAGGTGAAATGGTCATTCTCCTTGGTGCCAACGGCAGTGGAAAGTCCACGACGTTGAATTGCGTATCAGGGGTAGACGCCCCTTCAAGCGGTTCAATCGAAATAGATGGGAGCGGCGGATTGGGTCTGTGTCCGCAAAAGAACATCTTATGGGATGAGTTGACGGTCGAGGAGCACGTGTTCTACTTCAACCGGTTGAAGTCGCGTTCTGGTCACGACTCGGCGGACCAGACCCGCAAGCTCATCCGCGCTTGCGACCTCAGCGGAAAGTTTGGAAAGAAGTCCAAGACTCTGTCGGGCGGACAGAAACGAAAACTGCAGCTGGCTATGGCCTTCACGGGCGGCAGTCAAGTGGTATGCGTCGACGAGGTCTCCTCGGGGTTGGACCCGCTGTCGCGGCGCAAGATCTGGGAAATACTACTGGCAGAGCGAGGAAACCGGACGTTCCTGCTGACCACGCACGCGTTAGATGAGGCAGAGGCGCTCGCTGATCATATCATAGTGCTATCCAAAGGGAGCCTTAGAGTTCACGGTTCTGTCGTCGAGCTGAAGCATAAGTACGGAGGAGGTTACCAAGTAAGGGTCGCGCAAGACGCGAAATTAGGGGATTCATTCAAGCACGTTCCTCAGACCACCAGTCGTTTCGAGACTATTTTCCATCTAGCAGACTCCACCGAGGCTAGTCGAATCGCTGATCAACTTGATACCTTACATATCCACGACTATCAAATACTAGGGCCCACTATCGAAGATGTGTTCCTCAACCTAGTCGACGAGAGCAAAGAAGAGCTGGGAACCGTAACTCCTGAAACTCCATCTGCCGAGAAGCATATTAGGGAGTCTAGCCAAGAAACCTTGCCGAGCTCCGGAATCATATCTACTGCTAAGCCGGGGGATTCTCAATTGCAGCTTTCGAGAGGAAAGGGGGCATCGTTCCCACAACAGACGTGGATCCTATTTCAAAAGAGACTTCGAATCTTCTCCCGCAATTTCTTGCCCTACTTATTCATCCTCGTAATCCCTATCCTCACGGCAGGATTGGTTACTCTTTTCCTAACAGATTGGTCGGGCATCACCTGCGATGTCGGGCAATCAACCAGCAGTCCGGGACTCGTATCGCTGCCCGGTTATAATGCCTACCGCCAAGTCAACCTGGTCGCCGGCCCGGAAGATGAGATACCCAGGACACTCCTGACCTCAGTATATGGAGGCCTCGGCGGTCGCATCGACGAAGTCCAAAGCTATTCCGCCTTCATGCGGTACGTTCGCAATCGCTATCGAAGCCTGGCGCCAGGGGGACTCTACATGCATGAGAACGACAGCGGGTCGCCGGTGCTGGCGTACATCGCAAATGGCATGGAGAACAGCGCGTTCGCTAAGAATATCTTCGACTCGCTATTGATGGACACGGATATATCTGCACAGTTCTCAAATTTCTTCATTCCTTTACCCAGCAGTGCCGGAGATTCCATCCAGCTAATCCTCTACTTCGGGTTCGCCATGTGTGCATACCCTGCTTTCTTTGCGCTCTATCCGACGTTTGAACGCTTGCAGAAAGTCAAGGCCTTGCAATATAGTAACGGTATCCGCCCTGAGCCGTTGTGGCTGGCTCATCTCTTGTTTGATATTTTCTTCGTTCTTGTTATCAGCATTGCTGTTATTGGTCTTTTCGTCGGGGTGAGTTCGCAACATGTCCCCTGATATCGGAATGTGAATACTAACAGTACAGTTATCAAATGTCTGGTATGGGCCAGGCTTTGTCTTCGCCGTTTTCGCACTCTACGGAATAGCCGCTATCCTGCTAGCCTATGTCACGTCGCTCTTCGCGAAGTCGCAGCTGATGGCGTTTGCGTTCGTTGCCGGATGGCAAGCTTTCGTGTTCCTCATCTACTTCATCATGTAAGCTGGAATAGCTTCCCCTATTCCCTATTCCCCTATTCCTAACCCAGTTACTAATACGTAGAGAATAGCTACATGCTCTTGATTACTTTTAATAACCCAGAGAGTCTTTTTCATAACCTTAATATAGTCCAATACACACTCGGCCTGGTCTCTCCCTCAGCCAGCCTCCTCCGAACTCTGCTACTCACCCTAAACCAGTCCCAGCTCCTCTGCCGCGAGCAGTCGTACGTATCGTACGCGGGCGACATGACCGTGTTCGGCGCCCCGATCCTCTACCTCACGCTGCAGTGCGTGGTGCTCTACACTTTCCTGATCCTCTACGACAGCGGCTGGAGCGCGCGCTCCCTCCTCCCCCTTTTCCGCCTCCTCCGCCCCAGTCACGACCAACACCCATCATCATCAAAAACCCCCGACGAAGAATCCTCCCCCCCTTCCACCCCACCCAACCCCGCCATCGCAGCCGAAATCGCGCGCACAACCGCCGCCACCGACGGCCTGCGCGTGCTCCACGTATCAAAACGCTACGGGCGCGAACCCGCAGTCGACGACCTGACCTTCGGCGTGCCGCACGGCTCGGTATTCGCGCTGCTGGGGCCGAACGGCGCGGGCAAATCGACGACGATCGGGCTCGTGCGCGGCGACGTGCGGCTTCCCTCCTCCACATCTCACGGCGGTGGTGGTGGGGGCGACGTGTTCGTGGAGACGCACTCGGTGCGCGCGCACCGCGCCGCCGCGCGCGCCTGCCTGGGCGTCTGCCCGCAGTTCGACGCCGTGGACGCGCTGACGGTGCGCGAGCAGCTGGCGTTCTACGCGCGCGCGTGCGGGGTTGCCTCCGTCGCGGCGACGGTGTCGCGCGTCATCGCCGCCGTGGGGCTGGGGCCTTCGCGGGGAGGCAGGCCGCTACGCTGAGCGGCGGCAACAAGCGCAAGCTATCCCTCGGGATCGCGCTCGTGGGCGATCCTTCCGTGCTCCTGCTGGACGAGCCGTCGTCGGGCATGGACGCGGTGGCACGGCGCGCCATGTGGCGCGTGCTGGCGGGCGTCAAGGCCGGGCGTTCGCTCGTCATCACCACGCATAGCATGGAGGAGGCCGCGGCCCTCGCCGATCGCTCGGGGATCATGGCCACAAGGTTGCTGGCGGTCGGGACCACGGAGCAGCTGTGTCAGACGTACGGCGATGCGTACTACGTGCATCTGGTGCACCGGGCCGGGGCCGGGATCACGCGCGGGGAGGTTGGGAGGATCGAGCGATGGTTTGGCGAGAATATACCTGCTGCGGTGATGGATGGGGTGGCGCTCCACGGACAGCTGAAGTTCGTGGTGCCGAAGCAGCAGAGTAGGGGTGGTGGGTCGTCGCCGACGTCGTCGGAGGAGGGAGGAGAGATTTCGATGGCTAGCATGCTACGGCTGATTGAAAGAAATAAGGAGGCGTTGAAGATTGAGTACTACTCGATCACTCAAACGACGCTAGAGGATGTATTTTTGAATGTGATGAAATCGGCAAACGGTACGGAATAGAGAGGGTTCCAATTGGATGGCGCACATAAAAGGGGTCTGTAGCTAGTCGAAATAATGAAGCAACAAATTAGACGGTCCTGTAGTCAATTATACCTAATTGCTATGGTTCTACTTGGTATGCTTGAGCCACCTGGGAGGTATAAATGGCACCGAAATATTCATTTTATGACGAGGAAAGGCTAGCTAGCCTTTGATATCTTTTGAGCTCGAATTCATCGGTAGTTATCCGCTAGGATGCTAGATAGAAATATGTTGACAGGGTTCCCATATACATTCAGCAATCATGAGCACTCCGTTGCGATCTGCGTCCTTTTAATTCGAAAACGCGGAAGACAAAACATGCATCGCTGTCAACGTAACATCAGTATGGTAAATCAGTCGCGTGTGAAAATAACTTCACCAGTCATCACAAAGAATGCAGGAAATCATAGTAGATTGCTCAACCCCGTGGGAAAGCTTTTCTCTTCGGTATCATCCTATTCCTAGTGCAGGCATCGTCGCCTCGATGCCAGAGATGGAACCCCGTTGCGTAAGGAAAACAATCGTACATGCAAATACACGCCCTCCGATCATAGCAAGAACTTTTGTTGGCCCTTTCCATGCGTAACCACCCCCCCCCCCCCCCAGCCAGCCAATAAAACGAGAGAACGTGCCACTTGCTCTCAAGAATTCGTTATTATGAGTAGAGAAAGTTCTGTTCAACGCCGACCAGGGTAGAAGGCGTCGTGATCCTCGTCCTCGTCATCATCAAGTTTAACTCTCGAGACATAACCACCGGGTTCCTTGCTCTGCATGTGTCTGCGGCTTTGCGACATATTTGATTTCTAATGGTAATTGCCGCCCCAGCCACCTTGCTGTCGGCCACTGTAGTAGTTTCCGAAACCTTGGTTGTTACCATAACCTCCTCCGTAAGGGGTACTGCCGTGGCCCTGACCAGCCGAACCACCTAGGCCGTACGCACTGCCTGCAGACTGATTGCCATGAACACCATGGCTCAAGTGACTGGGATACCCGCCGTAGCCACCCATGCCTTGAGTTGACTGCGGAGGCGGAAGACCAGATCCCGCGGGTGTGGTGTTCGTAGCGGAGCCCGGCCGTGCTGCGGCTCCAAGCGAAGGACTGGGTCCAGCAGCCTTAGAATCGCCGTACGGTTTCAGATCATCAGCTCCGGAACCCGCAGTAGAAGCAGGCGCATTAGGAGCATTGAAAGCTTGGCCGGCTTGAGTCGGGTAACTGGAGCCACGGCCAAATGCGTCGTGCATACCTCCGAATCCACTGGTACCAAGACCTGGAGCTCCCGACTGAGCCGAGCCGGCTCGACCATAAGTGTCGATGCTAGAGCCGAGCCCACTGTCACGACCACCTAGAGTCGACTGGCCAAAGCCGCTCGTCGCAGGAGACGAAGCGTGATCGAAAGGAGCCTGAGGGGACATACCGTATTGGTGAGGCTGTCCATAAAGCGCACCCTTGCCGTACGGTCCACCGCCATATGCACCTTGTCCGTAGCCACCACCATATTGACTCATGTAACCAGCATAGTAAGGACTGGAGTAGTAAGGATGTGAGTAGGGATACTGGTTAGCATGCGCCTGTTGGTGCAGATTAGACTGTGGCTGGTTGGCCTGGGCAGAACTGGGCTGCGCTCCTTGGCCAAGAGGGTTGGGGGTGTTGTGTCCACTGTTGTGAGACTCCGCAGCGGCACCAGCTGCATATCGGGACTGCTGAGCGCCGCTCTGGGGATACTGACTAAGGTTATCATTGTGAGTAGCGTTGTAGGCTCCAAAACCACGACCGGGGGCGTTCGGGGTATCATGCTGGGCCTGTCCACCTTGCGACTGGCCATAATGCTGGCCGTAGTAATTGCCGTAGGTGTTTCGGGTCTGGGAGTCGACCGTGTAGTTCGGGGTATAGTCACCAGGTGCGGAACTAAATGCGCCACCAACCTGCGGCCCTGGTGCTTGAGATGTAGGAGCGGGGAAGCTGTCGAAGCTTCCGGTAGAGGTTACAGCTGTCTGCTGACCAAAGCCTTCGTATGGCTTTTGGGGGAATCCGGCGGGTTCCTGCGTATTCGCCTGGCCGTAGCGTCCAAATTGCTGGTTGCCAGACGGCGCTTGCGGCGCTGCTTGGAGGTTAGTAGGATGACTGGTTTGAGGGTATGGCGACATACGCTGAGCCATTGCAGCAGCAGGACCTGTGGGCGGGGCTACAGGCGGGGCTAGAGGACGGTTAGTACGAGGGTTCTTGTGGTGGAGGTGAAAGGGGATTCTACCAGCTGTGCCCGGAGCAGAAGGTAGCGCGGTGGCTGTCTTCGAAGCCGCAGAGAATGCGTCGGGAACTGCAGCCGGCTGGGAGACCGGGGGCAACGAGGCACGGGGGACGGCAATGGGTGATTCAGGCGGAGGCTGAGCTCTGGTCTCGGGGTCTTCGCGGTCACCATCGATGTCGTCCTCGGTTCCATTCAGACTGAAAGCACCAAATTTGACAGCAGCACGATCGACTTCGCGGTTGCCAGGCATGCGAACCGCTTCCTCTTGCTCGAGCAGCCGTCGTTGGTAGCTGGGCATTCGAGCAGTGGGACGCTCGGTGGCCTTGATCGCAGTCGTCGCAAAACCGCTTGCATTAGGACGTGCCGGCTGGTGCTGGGCCTGTGAAGCCGAGAGCGGCGTGGCTGTGGCGCTTCCCTGTGGCTGTCGAGGATCCCACGAGTCTGCAGTAGTGCTGGCAACCGTAGCTGTTTCCAGAGGGTGCGATTCGTCAGGGAGAAGTTCGAGATTTACTCGAGTCAAGTCAGCTTCGGGCGGCGGCAAAGCAACCTCGGGTTCGACGACCTTTGGTGTCTCGGCAGCGGGAGGGGGTGCAGCGACGTCCTTCCGAGCTTCTTCACCTTGAGGCTGAGGTTCGGGTTCGGGGGCGACAGATTCAGAAGGTAACGGGTCGAGAGCTTCAGCAGGTTTGGAGCCAGCAGGTTCTTTGGGCTTCGGTGCTACCTTCGGGGCAGTTGACTGTCTCAGCATGCTAGCCCAGGTCTTCTGTGCCGCACCTTGTCGAATTACAGTAGCTTTTGCGGCGGCAGATTCAGTAGAGGCGGCGGTTGGTGCAGGAGCCGCAGCAGTCTCTGTGGTAGTAGAGTCGGCAGCGGGTAGGCCATTACCAGTAGCTTCGTCACTTGTGGTGGTAGCTCCCCAGCTAGGTGACTCCTCGGTCGGGACAGAGAGTTGCTGGCCATCCTTCGATCGGTGTCCATTAGTGGTAGTAGTGGTGGGATGTGTGGTTGCTCGACCTCTGCCGCCTCCCCGAGCTCTCTCGTTACCACGAGCGCGTCCACCTCGACCGCCATCCACGCGACCACCACGTACGGGTCTGCTGTTACCGGTCGACTCAACAAGGCCGGCCGAAGCCGTAGCTTCCTTGGTCTTAGGGCGAGTCGTTGTCTTCTTCGGTTTCGATACTTCGCCCCATTGGGAAATCGTGCCTATGAAAACATACCACATGTCAATAAGATGAAACCAGTGGGACAGGCACAGGCCCACCACCAAGGAAGTGAGCGAGGATAGAAAATGGGATGAAGTGGGAGCATAGAGAATAGAGAATAGAGAATAGAGAGAATAGAGATACATGCCTTCGGCAATACGAGTGGCGGCGACCTCAACTTCGCCGTCGGTCTCCTTGAGGGCATAGAGAATGTCGGCATCGGACCAATCTGGGAAGAGCTCTTTGATGGTGTCCAACTTTATGCCATACTGCTTTCTGAGCTGGCTGACATCGCTATCGTCATCGAAGCTGGCGGGATCTGCGATTGTAGACTTGTCGCCGTTAGGTCGTCTGTTGCCAGCACTGCGGGCACCGAAGCCCCCTCTGCCACCTCGACCACCTCTGCCACGAGTGGGCGTCGGGTGAGATCTAGCCTGAACCTCAGCCATTTGTTAGGGCGAAGGCAATGTGAGTTTGTGGTGTTGTGTGTGTGAAGTGAAGAATGAATGATCTCCCTTCGTAAAAGGGTAGGTCAACGACAGCAGTCAAATCGGCGATCAAAATGGTCACGAATTTCGGTAGTAGAGTGTGTGGTGATCGTGGTGAGGGTGAATTGATGGAAGGGAGGAAACAGAAGAAAAGAGTAGGAAGGAAGAGGAAGAGGAAGAGAAGAGGCGGGCTGAGACAGGATGCAGGTTTGCGAGATGCTCAATGCGAGGGCTCAATATGTGAGATGCTCAATGCGACTCTCAGCTGACAACCTTGGAAGATTAACTTCGAGGCGTGTCAAGACCGCGACGAACAGGCGAATTGGCCGCTTGCCCGTACGACAATGGCAGCCGGATGAGGGTGACTACCTAAAGTAGGCGAAGCTTCAATGTGCAGCGGCCTGGGTGAATATTTGTGCAGTGCTGTGCGTATTTGCGAGTGAAGTGCAGATGTGTAATGGGGAGCTGTACGGGCAGACAGGTATTGTATCTGTCTGTCTGTAGGCAGTAAGTAGAAGATGGGCGAGACCCAGTTCCAATGCTCAGATGGTGGAAGGCTTTTTCGGCGGTTGGATTATCTGAAAGTCCAGTCCAGGCTACTTAGGTTCAGTACGTACGTAGCACCGTGTACACATGTACCTTATAATTGTGTGTATATACATATGTACATATTAGCTGAGGACCCGCCGAGAATGATCTCAGACGCAGAGCTCCGCATTCCCGCCGTTCCGCCCTGCCATTGGCTCCCTTGACCACTTGGGACCTGCCTGAGCGCCCTGGCCTCTCGATATACCTATGTACATGCGTACATACCCTACCTAGCACTATGTAGAGGCTGCTTAGTATGTACCTTAACCTAGGCAGGTAAGACCCACCACCCACACGGCAGGCTCACGACGCTCTCAGAAGTACATATGTACATACTTCCTTCCATCCAATTCAATGTTGTAACCAACCAGGCGTGCGGGATCATCGATTGTGTGGTGGTCAGTGCCACCATCTTAACATTTTTTAACGCCAGTCCGGTTCTATGGTTGGTTTGTTGGTTCAGCGGTTCTCTCGCTAAGGTAACCTATCCGTCCTTACACATTGGATACTACACATACCAGGTATGTACAGATCTGTATACGTGGTGCAGTGATATTTCTACGTACTAGTGAATTTTTAACATTCACATCCCCTCGTGACAAACTTTGCCTAGCACGACACAACCTGATTGAAGCTGCAAATAGCTGTATGTAGGCATGAATGATATTGTTGACATTGTTCCCTGTTTTCTATACAAACATTTCGGGTGCGAGCATGCAAGCCTACCTAACATACTATAGTACATATTCCGTGCATACTGCGTACATCCATGAATGGAGGTATGCTCACACATTAAAGCAAAGGCAGTATGCATTTGGTTTTGGCCACTCAGGCTGGGCTATAATTTATATGATTATCATCTTGGAGTTCAAATGACATTTCCGGAATATTTCTTAGTTAATATTATCCTACTTCTGTACTATAGAATTGGGAGATATGTGTAAACTGCATACATACAAGCTACCTACTGTGTACATGTCCCCATATAATTGAATGCTCAGGTGCAGCATATCGAAGTACCTAGGTACCGTTCAATCTGATTAAAGGTCACGTGAGACTTACCCCGACCCCGACTTGAGCGATGTGTAATCGAACGGTCAAAGACGGTCAGGCCGGCAAATGCTCCATTGCTACATCATCATACGACTCAACCCACGCCGCTTCGCTCAACCGTAACACCAGAACACCAGCTGCCGCTACCCATGGCCAATTGAAGGCACATACAACGTACTACCTGCCCAATTGACTGAGCCAGCTTCGTAATTACAATCAAGTCCACCGAGTCTATCGCCCATTGCGCCTCGCCCATGTTCCCGCAACACCAGGCTTGATCATCACGATCCAACTACCAACAGCCAACAACCATGGTCATCCGGACCCCTTCGCTCAACGCGCTCAAGAAAGGCTTCCTCTCCCAGCTTCACCAGCCCTTGCCTCTAAGCCGCCGTGAATCCCAGCAATTGCTCGAGTCTATCACCGCCTCTTTCCGAAAGAACCTCGATAAAGAACACCCCTGGCAGCCGGACGAGGCCACCTCCCAAGCCTCCACCACTGCCACCAAGGCTGGACAAGGTACTGTGTTGACGACGAAACATTCGAACCATTCCAAGGGCCACCGCCCGACCGATCGCCATCTACGCGCAATCCTATCCAACCCTTTATTTGCTCCCCAGCACAAGGAAAAAGCGACGTTGCCCAGTAGCACTAGCAACCCATTCGATGTCTTCGATTATGCCTTGTCTAAGGGTCTCATGACCCCACGCAGTGCCGCTGGTTTTCTCTCTGCCCTCCGATCACGGATTGTGGTCGAATCTCCCGATGATGTCCGTCAGGGCATGGCCAAGTCCGGGGCCGCCCTGCGCGTGGTCCAGTGGCTCCGAGCCTCCGGTCAAGAAAATAGCTTACAGTTCTTGTCCGATACTGTGCTCATCAAGAAGCTAGTGCCGTTCATGTATGCCGAAGGCCTTGAAGAAGTGGCCTGGACGTGGTTAACACGCCTCGCTGCTCGTTCGGGTAGCCTAGAGTTCGAAAAGAGCCCCGGCAAACCCAACGTGCAATCCTTGTCCCACCTCTTGTTAGCCATGGTAAGAGAAAGCAGCGAATCCAGTGGTAGGCTCAAAACTTGCCTTGACGGCTCCTACGAAGCCATGATACGTGCGAACCAGATGTTATCCTCACTAGATCCGGCCGCACGAGCCAGCTTGAGGGCTGCGTGGTGGAATATCTCTTGGGCCTCCACGGTCGAAAACTGGGAACGACCAAAGCCCTCAGCACCCCTATTCGACTCCTTTGTCGATATCGGACGACCCTTCAAGCTCCTTATAGATATGGCCCACCTGCGACTGCACCATCCATTGACCCCCAGTCACACGGCAGCTCTTAAATACATGCATACCAAAGCTGACTCCACGGACACGGCACACGGCACGAAAATGAACCTACAGACCCAGAGAAGGATGATTTACCTGGCCCTAGACACGGCAGAAAGACTAAAACTGGTTGGGAACGCGGACGAGGCATCTTGGGTCGAGCGCTTCTTGACGAATATGTGTAAGGGCTTGGATTTTAGCCTATTCAATCCTCCAAATGTAGGCGACTCGCTGGCATCCGAATTGCCACTTTATCGTATGAGTTGATTCTACACCATACAGCAGGGTAAGGGCGTAAATGGATTTGCAACTTCGGAAGATATCCGCATTCGGTTGGCGTTTAGGGCATTTGGATATCAGGTGATTTCGAACGATATCATGAATCAACCAAACTATCATTCGTGCTAGGAGCACGTAAGCACCAGATCTTGAAACTGGCTTTATACTGAAACAGTTGTTTCTTGTATACAAGGCAATCTACGAACAGAACATCAGGTAGATCCAGATGGCCGGCATGCTACTTCATTTTCTTTGCAGAATGTACCTATCGTTATCGTATATAGCTAGCCATGTAAGTGAGCATGGTACATATCATATCTACGTATATATCATTTCCCATCATTAAACACTCATGGCACACTTATTTCCTTGTACATTTCATTCCAGTTCCCTGCGTATCTTTTATCTTGTACACCGTATTAGATATATATATGGGTATCGTATACTCATTCCTTAATGCCCTCCTACGCCAATGCTGTACATACCAATCACACGATACGCTACCCAGAATAACCACAGCATATGCTGTATATACACACATACGTACGCACGAACAGAGCAAATTCAATCCTCCATCCCATTCACCACCTTCAGCGCCCTCCTCGGCCCCAGCACAACACTAAAGAAATTCGGCTCCCGCCCATCCAGCAGTGCCTCAGCCGACCCCCCGCTCGCCGTGCTCCGACTGGCCCCGCTCTTCGACCGGCCGACACCGCCTCCATACCCGCCATCATATGCCCCCCACGTCGGACTGCTCTGGTAGTCCGGGCTCGGCCGCGGCCCCGACGACCCCGAAGACGGCTCGTCGCTCGACCGCCCCGCCAGCCATTTGGGCTGCTCGGCGCGTCCGGGGCCCACCCAGGCGAAGCGCTCGCCGGGGCCAGTAGTATCGGAGGGGTCGGACTTCCGCAGCTTCTCGCGCCCGCCGATGAAGCCCCCGACGTCATCCGTGCCCGCGCCCGAGTACCGGTTCGCGACCGCCATGTGCCGCTTGTACGCCTTGACCTGCCGCCGGTACAGCCACGCGCAGAAGCCGAGGTACAGCGCCAGCACGCCCGCGAGCCCCGCGATCACGGCGGCTGTGATGGTGCCCGGGTTCGGGCCCCCCGCCGCCGCCGCCGCTCCATCATCCCCAGGACTACCACCACCGCCGCCGCCACTGGAACCGGTTACGGTCGCCGTGCTAGCAGCCTGCGTGATAGTGAACACGGGCGCGGTACCGGTCTTGAAGGGGCCGTCCGTGGCGGGGCCCGAGGCCGGCTGCGTGGCGGTCGCGCCGCCGTCGGACGACCCGCCCACGACCGACTGCACCGCCGCCGGGACCCGGTACCCGAAGCTGCCGGCCAGCACGCCGTTCTCGGGGTGCGCGTCGGCGGGGTGATCGGCGGCGGCGAACTTGCTGCTCCAGGAGAGGGTGGAGGCGTCGAAGGCGTAGATGCCCGGGCTATCGCACGCGATCTCCGTCCCGACGTAGCCGCCGACGACGACCATCTGGCCGTCGCGCGCCGCGCACTGGTGTCCCGCGCGCGCGGGGGGCTGCGTTCCCCCCAGCGAGCCGGCCTTGACCCAGACGAAGGCGGGCACGGTCAGGATCCAGACGTCGGCGTACTGCGTCTGGTTGCCGTAGGGCAGCAGGTCCTGCCCGCCGTACAGGTAGACGTTGAAGGAGCTGGCGTCGGCGGCCGAGAAGACGACGGCGCAGGGGTTGACGCGGACGCGCGGCGCCGCGCCCGTCGTCGCCTGGTGGTACCACGTGCTGGTCGCGATGTCGTAGACGTCGATGGTGCTCATGGAGCTGAAGGCGTCGGCCGTCTCGTCGTCGGACACCACGCCGCCCCCGAGCCCGAGCAGGATGCCGCGCGGTCCCCACCCGGGCACGTAGACGAGGACGCCGTCCGCGCGCTCGCTGAAGCCGTCCTGGTTCTGTATCCCGCCCCAGGTGATGTTGCGGTAGGCGCCGCCCTCCGGCGCCCCGGACGCGCGCAGCGAGTCCACGCCGGAGTTCGCGTAGCCCGGGTGCGTGAACTCGAGCAGGCTCTTCAGGTACACGCGCGCGACCTGGTTGGACCAGCCCGGCGTGGTCGCCCAGTCCAGGTGGCCGCCGAAGTACCAGCTGACGCCCAGCTCGGGCACGGAGATGCCCGCGCCCTCGGCGGCGCGCTGGACCGGGGAGCCCGCGGGGTCGGAGAAGTTGCCGGCGGAGGTCTGGGGGTCCTGGAATTCGGACCACGTCGACGAGGCAACGTCGTACATCCAGGTCGATACGGGTGAGGGCTGCGCTGCGGGGCTGTCGGAGAATTCGCCGCCGTAGAGGAAGAGGCGGTCGAGGTCGTTCCAAAGGTAGCCGAGTGACACGGCGGGTGGACCAGAGGGCTGCGCGAGGCCGCTAAGAGCCGGTGCACTGATGTCCCATGATTTTGTGAGGTCTAGGGCAATGAAGTCGTTGTCTACAAAGTGCATTAACGATATTATCTTTTCCTTTAAACCCGCTGCACCTACTCCATGTATCTGTCTGTTGGTCTCCGGAGGTTTTCGAGCGGCCGCCATAGTAATATAATGTGCCGTTGAGTATAGCACCTGATCGAATTCAGTCTCTTACTCTCGAATGGTTGGAAAAACACCTACTTTGGCCAGACCACCTTGTACAGACATCCATTAGGCTGGCTTCCCGGGTTTCGTGGACAGTTTGTCTCGCCGGTCTGATTAAGCCTGCGTCCGCGCCGCTGGTTTGAATCGTTTGGCGGCCGTTACTGTAACTAAGAGCAGGAAGAACAACAGCAATAAGTAAGGCGATCACGGAGAGCCTTTGCAGGCTTACGGTGGTGGGAGGTGGCGCACTGGCAGTTGATTTAATTTCTGGGCGCCGTATTGGGGCCAACTTGGATAGCCAGCTGGATCTTCCCTTTGAAGAACTTCCCTCAGCTGGAGCTTTTTGTTCCGACTGTTTCATTGGTTCTGAGCCAAGTCCCGTTATCTCGCCAAACTCCCTTTCTCTCGAATGACTATTAGATGTGCGTTGGCCGTCTCCCTCTTCTTCGCTCAGACCGACCTCCTTGAATATCGACCGCCTTCCTTTCCTGATGTTACTAACCATCGAGAATGGTGGAATATTGGAGCTCTCTCTAAGCCGGTCTCCTGTGACATGCGAGTTGAATCTTGGTCGTTTGGAAGTGTGGTGGCGATCGCCAGGATCAGAATTACTATGGGAAAGTTTGACGAAGGTCATGGTAAGAAACAGACAGAGGTCAGGTATGGTGAATTCTTACAGTCATTTCTCAGTCGCCGCCAGTTATCGCCACGCCATGCATACTGACGACTGTGGGAGGGGCAGACTGGATGTATTTATGGACATGAGGTCACAAGGCAGCCTTACAGATTGCTGAAAGCAAAGAGATGTGGAAGACAACATGGGTACGGGGGCAAATGCCACAGCAGATCCTCAGATTGGTTATAACTGCTAATCAAAGTAGAAACATATCAGTCTAGAGCAGATCAATACTTTTACCAAGCACAAATGTGGTATTCATGTAGCATCTATAGGTCAGCCCAGGACTGCCGTAACGAGTTGCATGAAACCCTTGACCCACTACATCATAGATATCGAGAAAAATGTCATGACTGCACCAAAGAAGAATGGCTTACAAGAAATCGGGAAACTTGGCAGGCTGTAGATAGGCAGTCAGGCAGTCGGGTACCTACTACGTATGGAGTCAAGGTGTCACTCGTTGCCATTTCGAGCCAGGAACCGCGAGATTGAAGGTTGTCGATTGGCTGGTTGATAACAGGGGTGGCACCGATTATGACGACAGTACCCCAGATCTGGTCTGGAGAAGACATCAGGGATCCCAGCAACCAGGAGACTTTGCTCCTGACCACCAACGGATTCCTGTGAGCGAGGCCTACCAATCAAATGTAAACCTCATGAATTTATGGCCAACAAATACCGCCCAATGTCCTCTAGCATCACCAGTCATTGATATTACAATACTAGTCTTACGGTGATATTGGAAGAGCATCGGGGCTGGGCTGATCATGGAAAATAGGTGGCGATGTTACCCACAATTGATCTCTGGCGCTAGAATCTAAATTTAGATTGGCAACTGGGAGCTTCATTCTACAAACAGAGGGTAATTAATAAAACGTCGGTTGGTTGATTGCAAGGTATTTTTGGATCCTTCGATGTTCATGTTGAGTATTTAACTGTCACACTGGCTGACTGGTTGTCAGGAGCCCTTGTGACAGTAACGTCTCCTTATAAGTATTAGGTTAGCTTTAAGAGGGCATGGGTACTGGGCTGCTGGGCTAAGTGGGTAAGGGTTCCTACATGTCCCAGCGGAAGCGTGGTTTTCCTATGCCATCACTATAAGAAGCCTGCCTAGTTGACCCCTGGACTACCTAGGTAGTGTAAATGGAATGGCTTCTGTAGTAAATACATGCGTTTGTTGAAATCCCTCGAGTAGATTTTATAGGTACGTATGTCTTTTATAATTATGGCCTCAGAATACTTTATTTGGCCTTGTTGATATTGAAACATTTCTTTATAGCGGACTTCTGCCACTGCATCTTCCCATGGCAGAAATTTACATTATTCAGGGTGTAGCCTTTATGTCCATGTATGTTCTATTTTGTATGTTTGTACCTAGGTACCTATTTTACCTCTTAGTAAGTAACGTCGTACATACACATAGACTGTTTTTATCACATACTTTCTCTGCTTCCGTTTGACGCAAAACTTTATCGCCGACACTTGCTACTTGCACAGTCCAGAGGCAAGTTTCGTGCCCTCATAGAACGCAATTTTCACACAGACATACCTAATCACATCCACATATCTCAACGAGAGCATGGATCGAGTACCTCCCGAGATTCTTCATCTCGTCTGCACCTATCTTTCGCCATCCGACACACGATCTTTGCGCGTGTGTTGCAAGACCCTTGCAGATGTTGGTGCCCGCATCGTGTTCAGGAAGATCACATTTTCTCTTTGCAGAGCCGATTTCGAGAAATTACATGCCATCGCCCAGCATCCTATTTTCAGCACATATGTCAAGTCACTAGTGTTCACACCTCGGATCACTCACTTTTTTTTATAATTATTTTTTCGACCCAAATATAGAAATTCTGATAATAATAATAATTATAATAAAAAAGAAAAAAAAATATGAATGATACTACCACCTGAAAATTGTTCTAACGAGTGGGATCGATCCAAGACCCTCAAGGTGCACAGTCAAAGCAGGACTCGGAAGCCCCGCTGCTACACCAGGAGAGTTGCAAGTACGGATTTTATTAGGCCTTATAAATTTTACTCTCGGGCATCGGCCCTGTATCGGCCCTGGTGGTTTACAGCGTTTGCATCAATTCAATCCAAGCTGTTAAGATACGCCCTATAGGGCTGAGGGTATGGGCCTACGCATAGCCGGCCTCTACAAGCTTGGCATGCTCCGAGAGCCAGCTAAGACGCTTGAAGAGTGCATAGATAATCATCGGTGCGACAACTTCCACCAAAGAGCACAGAGAAGCAAGAAAAGCTGACTTCCCGACAGCGAATTGCAAAAGAAGAGACCGGGGAGGTCTCGTAATCCCAGGCTACTTAGCATCTCTATAGATGACATCCAGGAGCGCTATAACCACTATATGAGAAAGGTCGAGGAGCAGCGCCACATCTTATCCACGAAGGAAGATTTTACCCTACTAGGGGAGACCATCTCGAAGCTCATCAATTTGCAGTCGGTCGAACTTTCTACCAAATTTTGGTTCGAGGTACGTAGGTATATCCTTTAGCAGCTCCTTTCTCCAGCTTACGTATGTATCAGGAGCGTAGTGTTCGGCAGACGGAAGCGCTCCTACAAAGATTGACTTGTTCCGGCATCAAACTACACTCATTCGTTGTCAGCGGACTCGATGTATTTCATGTTGAGCCAACTTTCTTTGACCAGATCATCCTCGCTTGCAACTGTCTAACGAGCATTGATCTTCAATTCGATACGTGTAAGGTCCTCGAACCTAAAGAGGGGGCGATTATTCGCGCAATTAACAAAACACCGGCCAATACCGGTATTTTGGCTGCTTTTCTCCAGAGCTTTCCCAGTCTCGTCAGATTATCAGTTGGCACCACTTATACTGGGCCAGATAAGCCAGGTCTTACCAGCCTTAGCCACGTTGTATCTCCGAGCTTCAAATGGCAATTCTTACGCCACTTTGGCTTGAAGGGAATCCAGATCGAGAGGCATGAATTGTTAAATTTCTTCAAGCTGCATCAGGCCACGCTGAAGAGCATATCCATGGACAACTGCGCGCTCGGCAGCACCTCGTGGACTCGGCTTTTTAGGCAGATGAAAGGGCTTTTAAAGCTCGAAGACATATGCATTTCAGGGAATACCTGTGGTTGGGTAGAGGCTGAATCTGATTATGCTGAACCTGTGGTTGTCGGTGAATCACGGGAAAATTGGTCGCTCGGATATCCTGAGGCGGAGAAAGAAAGTTTTCTGACAACTCAGCTTTCTGCTTGGTTCCTTAACGACAAAACGCCTTATCCTCTAAAACATCATCGCATGTTTTTCATGTCGAGCCATGCAGAATGTGATTCAGTCGACTGGTAGACTTTAAGAGACTGGACGACCCACATGATAGTCTATGGGGCATCCCTTTAGGGTTCTAAAGATAGCTAGATTTAGACTTTACAGCAATCAACGGGCATTCATGATATAGCTGTGGTATCAACTAGCAGGGCAAGTGCTCTTCGTTCTTATCTGCTGGAAACATATAAGATTACATAGACCGCCCGTCGAAGCTCTACCACAGTCCTACGGGTAATCGAGACTTGCCTAATACTCAAACTTAGTTTTCCGGTTGTGAGCTCATAGTTCCATGAGGCTGTTTCTATGTCAGCAAGCTTTCTTGTGAACACATAAGTGTAGAAATACATTCGAATACTGGTGTGAAATCATATCGGCGGTTGAAGGCAAATAACCTACTCTCAGCTATGTTGCAAAGTGGAATTATCTAATAGACTTCACAAATAATGATTCGCATCTCCTTTAATATTCATGAAGCAAATAAGTCTTTAGTAGTTTCCAAGGCAATAGCTATCGTGGATCGTGATGAGGCAGCATAGGAGCATTGTATGGACGCGACACTGTTATGTAAGCCTATCACACAATCGACAGCATAGTATCCGCTATATAAGAAGTGGATAAAGTCCTCCTTGACAATATCAGGAGGGCGGCGTATTCCACATCTTCAAAGCATCCTAATATGGAAACTCCATTTTGAGGATCAGTAACGACAGTACTTGTATAAATGACGCTAGGAATTGTTCCTACTGATGAACACTGAACTGAGAAGAATATTCTGCATTGTGTAAGTCTCCTTTTGTGGAATACTCGATTGCGAATATTGGGGGTCTTGCCAAGGTAGGTACAAGGATTTGAAGGATTCCTTGCCAGTATGTATCATTCCTAGATGACCACAACTTTCTACTACTAATACGACCGACAAGATTTTAGTAATCCTCATCCCTCCCTATAATTCCCAAGGGATATGAGTATATATATTTGCTACATTCTAGTCAACTAAATGTTGTGACATATGAACACAACATCATTTCAATTTTATCAATTTTTCATAATGCGAATTTTTACTCTAGTAATGATAGCAGCAGTTACAGTCGGAGCTTTTCCTCCCCCTCTGCCTCAAAGTGCAGCCACTATGAGTGAAAATACAGGCATTGAGTATTACCCACCGAGACATTTGATCCAAAGCATAGAGCTCTAATATCTCAGCAGACAGTATGATAAAAGGCAAGGCATACAATGGGACACTAACCGTGCCCTATCCTGTTGTGTGAGTCACTTGTTGTGCCCTGCCTATGACTCGCATACTTGAGTTGAAACGCCCATCCACTTACCCTCCATCCTAGATTTTTTTAATGCACGTATGCTATACTCAACATGTCACCCCATACGACTACCAAAGAGACACAAATTTGTAAGTCCCTATCCTGTCTAAGTTATGGGTAGCGTTGGGTCATGGTCTCAGTTCAACATTTTAACTTCGACGTAGTTGTCTTACGTATTCAAATTCGTTGGATAATGCACGTTACTGCGAGGGTCGAGAGCGTGCCTATCGCCTTGCATTTCCTATCAGAGCTCCTAATGGAGACGAAGCTCTAATAGCAAATCGTGTATGTAGAGGTGGGAATTAGGTTCCATGTGAAAGCTTGTATAAACGCAGAGAGAAAAGACGTGTGGTCTTGGATGTACAAGGGTACAGCGAGCTGGAAATATGTTATGACTGGAGGGATCTATTTTAATAATATCGTGGCATACGCATTTCTAGCTACATATTAATATCTCTAATCCCTATGTCTCGCAAAATGAAACTCCCCTGAAGTGGTACAGAACAGAAGCAATATTGAGGTAGTACATATCAGGGCTTATAGGTCGTGAGAACATTACTAATAAGTTACTAATACGCTTTCACAGGCTTTCCCGCAAATAATTACGACGCATTCACAAGTGATAGGTAAACACATAAAATTCCAGATGTATTCAATTATCAGATGATCTTCTGCGGTTGTGAATATGGATAGGGGTTACACCATGATTCAGGACGTATAACCTAGAACAAAGAGGTCATTAGTTTGACAATACCAATCATCAGCTCAGGCCATGCTCTTAGCGAGTTACATGTCACCTCATCCAGCTGTTTGTTTCTGTCTAGATTGGATCTGGCTGTCAGCAAACTGTCGCCAGTCGCTAACTCTCGACACAAGTCTGCGAGTCACTCAAGTTCAAGGTGACTAAGTCGATATCATCTGTAGCGTCAGAAGACTTAGTCACCAATCACTTCGGTGTTTTTTTCCTCATTTGCGTCTACGAAGCTATTTTGTTTGCAGATATCAGCAAGTCGATACATCTTCTTTCCCTAATATCCTTCTCTAGACTCTACCAAGCATATTACCTTTGACCCTGGGGGAAACACTGGGTAATACTATTGTCCGCTGAATATCGGCAACATGCGCGCCTTTATATCGATCATTATTGCAGTGGCACACGTCGGTCGGGCCGTAGGCCTTACTGAAGAGTTCACCAGCACAACTACCATAACAATAACTCCGATAATCACCGAGACATGGCTTACAACTATCACAGCTAGCTGCAATGCTAGCTCAGATGGACCGCTTTCGGCTTCGTCTTTTACAAGCCATGAGAGTGTCACCGCGAATACTTCGACGTCACGGACCACGAGCGCGACAAGTGATCATACTACTCCAAGCCTAGTTTCATCTTCTACTGAGCAGCATCCGTCTGTTAAAACGGTTGGTACACTGACAGTATCCGGATTTATCGTGAAGTCCTCGACAACAAGTTCAGTTGCCGAGCCTACGGCTGCCGAGTATCAAGAATTCCATCCTTGGGATAACACCAACGAGATTGACGGAGCTCGGCAGCACACGACTGATACTCGAAACCCCTCTACAGGTCACCATCTTCAGCATAGAAGTCCAGGAATGTCCCATAGCCTGTGCCGCACTTTACATTCAATCCAGCGGGGAGAGACCTGCGACTCTATCAGCAAAGACAATGGGGTTCCAGTAAACCAACTACTGATGGCCAACCCAGCGTTGAAAGGCAAATGCGACGAGCTACCAGAAGGAGAAGTAATATGTATACCGTATCCTGTAAGTCACTGTATCTCTCAACACTTCTTAACACAGTTGCTTACAATAAAAATCAAGATCGTCCCTAGGTCCAGGCCCGACAGCACTGGATGCTACCAGAGAGTACCGGCGCCACAAGGGAAGCAAAGTTGCGATACGGTCGCTGCGGTAGCTGCCCAGCATAATACCACGCTCGACGAGCTCCTTCGATTGAACTCAGGCTTGCACTTGTATGCCTACGGGAACTGCACTGTTCTTGTAGAACAGATAGTAATGTGCGTCAATGGAATCATTGGACCAGTAAACGATTCTGGAAAAAGTCCTGTTGGAACTATGGAGTTGCCTAAACCAGAGTCTAATATCGGCACTACCATTTCGGAAACTATTACTTCAGTAGAAGCCTCCTCAGCAACCGAAACTACCTCGTCTGCGATTACGACCTCGTCTGCGATTACGGCCTCATCTGCGATTGGGGCTTCTCTCACCTATTCAACCACAAGCGATACTTTGACAGTCATACCGATCCAATAGCCCCGTAAAGGTTAGGTGAACCACCATGGCTGACCTATCAGATTTGGAGACGAATGGATTGTGAAGCAATACGAACCCTTGAATGCTTCTTGGCTATGGTTTTGCTATTGCATACTCTATTCTAGGTGTGTTTGTGGGTAACAGAACTAATATTGGCTCTGGTTATCTTGGGAAAGGGTGTGGGATAGGAAAGTGTGATTGCGTGGTTTCTGGCTGCAGTGCATTGTAATCGAGGTCTACTATAGTATGTCTTACAGCACATAATAGCTATATTTGCTTTACCTCCAAACACTCTCAGTCATATGCATAACTACCGCATAGGACTATAATGGGATTTTTGATTCGCGAGTAGGAAATTGATAGGGACCCTCCGTTATTCTACATGGCGCAGACCGCTATATATACGGATTCTTACAATGGCGTTTTCGGTAGCCATAATCCTTAGTTGACCTAATTCAGCTGCATAGTCTATTTTGTCATGCTGCCACAGATAAGCTCCAGTGAACAAATATTGGTAATCAGTTTGATAGATAAAACAGGTCACACTTTCGTAGCTGGAAATAATTTAGAAAAAGGTAGGGTTTCTGTTTTACTATATGATATCAGATATTCCATAGTTCTTGTCATACAGATGTAAAAGTGCCCCTTGCATGTGACTGCCCAGTCTGACACATTTGGAATCACGGTGTCCCGATGTAGTCGCAGCTGCTTACGGAACCCATGTCGCGCACATATAGCTTCAAAAGGAACCCCCTTGCTGACTCCTGAGAGACGTGATAAATGATGTATATTGGGACAGGCCAATATCCTATCAGTGCCTGGTGTTCTGTTTAACACTGTTTTACTACTGTTGGCTTCTCACTATCGTGTATATATGTGAAAGATCTACATCAGCAACGGAGCCACATTGATAGATAGTGCTGACCTTTCTGAAGCTGTCTACTACACTGATGTATGATCATCTACTGATTATGCTAACATGCAGCTCGTGTAGTGTATCAGTTTCTACCCACATATAATACCAGTGTCTTTGCTGATCTATTCTAGATCATTTCACCTAATTACCTGTATGTTGGATTATAAATCTCGTTACTAACTGAAGACAGTGGGTACGATGAATCAGCCTAAACTTGGAACGACCCGCCTTGAGAAATGTTACTCAGCTAAGGGATACTATTAGGTACTATACAATGATTATTGTGAGAGTAGGGGTTTCGTTTCCTATGCCTCTGCTTGAATGGGCAGCACCCATCCTCATTTGCTGAATTACGATAGCTGTTGTAAGAGCTGGTAGAAACAGAAACCTCTCTGCCAAAAGAAATGCCAGTAATGTCTCTATTATTCTGTATATATAACTGGAGGTGATCCTAGGACATGTTTAAACTAAATAGTATTCCTTCAATTTGCACAAGTACTTCCAGAAGAAACATACCGAACCAGTGCGGTAACATACACTCCCTATATTTGAAACACTTTCCCGCTTCTTCTCAAACAGCTTCCTTATAACATAATGGGTCCTATCTTCTCTGCAATGGCTGTCGAGGAAGCCTTCATCATTATGAGTATCATAGCTGTATTGCTGATCATTGGTGCAAAATCATTCTTCATGTTGTTTGAATACGACAAAAGCCCTTGGTTTCGTACCCAGAAACCGTCACATCGTTTTACGATTCCTCAAGTCCCCTCTCTTCCCATACTAGGAAGTCTAATCCAAATAGGACATGATCATGTCCGTAATCTTAGGGCTTGGGCTCAAGAATATGGTCCTATATTCTTCATTCGTCTCGGCAATAGGGTAACTATCTGCTCCTTCTAGGACCCTGCTTTTAGTAGTCCCATATACTAACCAGAGATAGCGCCTTGTCATCGCCAATTCTCCTGAGTCCATCAAATATCTCTGGCTCAAACACCATGATGCTCTGATCTCACGTCCACGGATGCACACTTTCCACGATGTAGCTGCGGATGGTAAGAATTTCACCATTGGATCCTCGCCATGGAGTGACTCTTGCAAACTTTTACGCAAGATCGTGGCTCGAAATTCTAGTCGTTCCGCCATCCAAGCCCATGTTCCGGTCATCGACTTTTTCACTACAGAAGTCATTGCAAGACTCTTCCAAGATGGATGCGCTAGCGCACAGGATCTTGATCCAGGCGCTTACATACACGAGTACTCTATCAATGTAGTTTTACGACTCTACTTCGGAACATCCCTGCACTATGATGACCAAGCAGACGCGGAACTTATGCGAAAGATAATCTACAGCGAGCGCGAGATGGCGAAACTGCGATCCATGGGCAACAACTGGCAAGACTATCTCCCTCTACTTCGCCTATGGCCGGTGCGGGACTTTCATGCCACCAAGTTGAAGAAAATCCAAGACGAATTTATGGACACATTTTTTGAGCGGCTGCAGAGAGATATTAATGCGGGCGTTAGCGAGCAATGTGTGGTGGGTGACATCTTGAACAGTGAGGAGAGTCAATTGAGTAGAACCCAGATCAAGACCCTCTGTCTCTCTACCATTGGCGCTAGCGTTCTGAGTGTACCGGGGAACCTGATTATGGCCATTGCATGGCTGAGCTCTGTGGCTGGTCAGACCACACAGCAACATATATGGGAAGATATCCAGGCCAACTATCCTAATGGAGATGCATGGGAGCGCGTGGTGTATGAAGAGAAGGTGGCGAGTCTCACAGCCTTTATGAAGGAATCGCTACGGTATTTCTCTTCACAGCCACTGTCGTTGTCGCGACAAAGCGTCAAGGATATCGAGTATGCCGGTGCTACCATACCAGCGGGTACCGAATTTCACATGAATGCGTGGGCAGCCAATCACGACTCAGCCAAGTACGACAGACCATTCGTCCTTCAACCTGACCGTTTCCTTCGCAGAGCTGATGAGCATACCGTTGACGGAAAGGAGAAGGAGGTCGAACATTTTTCTTTCGGCGTTGGGTCACGTATGTGCCCAGGTATGCATTTAGGGAATCGGATGTTATATGCAATGTTGGCGAGGCTAATACTTGCGTACCGTGTGTTGCCGGCGACGGAAGAGAAAGACTTACCGGAGCTGAACGCACTTGAATGTCGGTTGAATCGCAATGACCTCGCGCTGGACCCTAAGCCGTTCAAATGCGGATTTGAGCCAAGAGGATCGCCTGACTTGGGAAGAATCGCAACAACTTTGAAGAGTAGTGCGGTGCTGTCTGCCTGTGAGTAAAGGGGAGAGGGAGAGCTCATGTAACGGGTAGCTTGCACTCTTGCGTGGATGTAGTTCGATACTTGACTCATTATCACTTTTGACCTATAGGTATTATGCAGTTGACAGCTCTGCCTAAACATCGGGGAGATCAACCCCAAACTTGTTCTACTACGTATCTCGAATATGATTTGCAAGCGAAGCTTCCATATCTTTTGGCATTGTTCGTTTTAGATAATCCAGATCACATGAATTGGCTGACTAACGCTACCTAGCCATGGTCTCGTGGGAAAGGGGTGAATACACAGGGCGCAATTTACATACACAATGACAGTATACAAGCTAAACCCCCCAGGCAAAGAGGCCCATAAACCCAACGGTGTGTTGGTATCAGAGGTAGTTTTCATGTTTTGGCCCTTGGCAATGCCCTCCTTTAGATGACCGGGTGTCCACCGGGTAATTCGGTAAGCCCTGCCGGGGGGAAAAGAGTTAGCAGGTGGAAGACTGCTCGGGATGGAAATTTCCATGACCTACAACTATCGATATCCTCTTTGACCATGTCGGGAACTTTGCACTGGTTCTGCTGAGCGATGCCCTGACTCTTAAGCATCGGAGCGGAGACGTAGGTATGACCGTCCATAGCCCGTTGTAGTGAATCATCCTATTTCACATGGACTTGTTAGAGATGATTTGGCTCGTAGTCTTTGGGAGCTCTCGGGAGTGACATAGGAGGTAAACACCAGGTACACAACTCCATGTCTTGCGAGCAAACTGCTCCTGGAACCAACTGGATGGGAAATAAAAGACCATCAAGTTACTAACCTTCCAACCAAACATGTAATCAGCATGGGAAGCGTAACCAGTCGAATCGCCCGTGGCCCATACGAATGGCTGTTCATTTGGATCATCGGGCCAGTCTGCTTTGTTGTTGAACGCCCTGGTATCCCAGACGGTCTCGAGCATAAGTTGGGGCAGTTTGACCGGATGGGTAGAGGGACAAGCGCCTCCAGATTCGAAGGTACCAGTTTCCGGGTACGAGACATGGTCTTGATGATTGGGAGAATCGAGGTTCTTACCGTCCCAACAGGTTGGGAAACGATGGTTTGCCATGATACCGAGTGTACAAGGTTGAGCAGGAAAGCCTATGGTTTCTGGAGCACGAGTGCCCTGGTTTTCCATACAGATATATGTCAATTGTCGGAACTTTCTAGCTTGTTCACGGTTATTGAACGTTGAATCGCCAACGAGCATGCGGAAGCCAGGCTTGAACGCTGTAACTGTTGACCTTTGCGCGGTATCGAATAGGGCATCAGTCATATAGTAGACGACCTTCGAGTTACGTTAGCCGGGTATTGGACTAGAATAAAATTTAATCGGTACTTACCACTAGAGTGTGAGGAGTCAATATTGACTTTCTACGTATTTTGATGAATAATAGGATGTTATAAAACTTGTTTCAGGAGCTTTTGGCTATCCCCCCTAACAGGAAATTCGGGCTCCTTAACAAGCTACAGGGGGATAATGACTTACTGCCGCCCTGAGTTCCCTCCATGCCTGCTTGAGCCACTATATGCAGTTCGAAGTTAGCAAATGCTATTTTCAGGTAGTTGTGGGGCCCCTGAGTGTGTCTTCGTAGTATGAATCTCAGAAATATATGAACAAGGCGGACAGAAGTCCCCTGACAAGATAATATCGAAAGGCAACGCTGAATACGTACTCTGCGGGACTCTTTTGAATGTGCCATTCTTTGCACGGAAGAAGAGTACAGCGGTCCAATAATTAGAGAAGTCCTCAGAGAACTGGCAACTTGTACACGTGGAAAGCGCCGCGAGATCATGCGTCCCGGGCTCCATCGACACGTTGAAAGAATCCTGTGGGTTGTTAGTCACGAGGATTCATATAGAACTACAATACGTACGCCACCTATGATCTGATGAAGATGGGATGAAGGATTTTGGCCAGGTTCGACTAGGGGATCGAGACGCTGGACGGTGAGACCAGCACAGCCGAATCGAAGAAGCGCGCTGGCGGGTGCAAGCAGCCCGAAGGCAGCGGCACATGTATTGAACTTCATCTTCGACGAATCTCTTTACTGTCAACTTGAGTATGTTGCTGATACTCAAGTAAAAATGAAAAGAGGAAAGACATAAGTCATAGTTATGGTCATGGGTATGGTGATCATTACTTCTTCGTATACAACTGCCGTATCTCCCACGCCTGCTCAGAAACTAAGCTTGAGATTTTATTTCGGAAAATATCGCTGAGCAATATCGGAAAAACCTTCCGATAGGTGACCAAGGTCGACTTGGATCTCGGCTAATGTTGACAGCGTTTACTGGTCCGGGACTTGGAGACGGATATCGAGGGAGTGATCCAACACACTACAGGTAGCCTCACCCGCTGATTCCATACATGACGTATCCGAATGGAATGCTATTTTTACCTAACTAGTAGATTCCTTTGTGCTGTGATCACGATCAAGCGGCCTTCTGGAGTACGACCGTTAAGGATCTTAACTATCCAAACATAACAACGAGTGCGGGGAAGTTCCCTCAACGAGATGAGTGCCGTTCTTGTTGCAAAAACTATATTCCGTGAAGCTGACAGAAGTATGTATAGATAAGTACTGGTGGGCGAGTATGACTCCTATTTCATTCACCTTGAAAGACAAAGTACAGTAGCCTACATCAGAGCCACTTCCTAGAGATGGCCACACGACACTAAAGTGATTGCACTGCATATCACACCAATGAAATAGTGTATATCTTTAGTCGAAGATTGTGTGAAGTCTTGATGCAGTATCTGTAGCTATTCTTGGCAATTCGTCTACCGTCGTGGCCAGGAACTCCTGTCTTTTGCCCTTGTGTCTACTCACCCCTGTATAATGACTACACAGATATTTTATATGATACCCTAGCCATCTACCACAGCTAAATCAGTGTGATATCTAGAGGATGACGTTTTGTTCAAGCCAAAGCAGACTTTGCACCCCACAGCTACAGTAAGCTTGTACCGACGCCTATAAGACGTAATGACTCATGTAGGTTTCCTTCTTGCTGGCTCCTCCGCTCAATCAACTGGTAAACTATAGTATTTTGCACAATATGCTTGGCAAATGGGGGTAGGTGACCAATTTTCGGGTGTTACATGTAGCCAGGAAGCCTGCCTCCGGTTGCGAGTGCCGTGCTCGGCTAATATGAAGGGAGTCAACACACACAATGCATATTTAATCTAACGCCCTCGAAATGATTCTTACAACATTTGTGTACTGATATTCTTGAACCTGTTCAGTGGATAGTTTCGCCGTGGTCTTTCAACTCTAAAATCGCCTTGACAAAAATCGGTCTCCGGCACCCTTGCCCATGATGAAGCTCTCACTTGGACTCGCGCCCCTTTGGCTCACCGTGGCTCTCGGACAACAGTTCCCCGAATGCACTCGAGAACTCGCAGAAACTGACGACTGCGCCGATGTCATAAATGCCACAGCCTGCTACAACCAGTTCCGGTTTTCGGGCACCCAGACGCTCCAGTGTATCGGCGGGGCAGATACTGCGGAGAAGACTAGAAAGGTACGGCATGCACGCAAGCAAGACTTCTGGAGAACGAACTGCTAACCATCTGGTGTTAGGCATGTCAGTGCTGCAGCTGCGTAGGTACCGCAATGTGTAATTGGGTGACGCAGCAACGTTTCCAATGCTAAAGGGCGGCGGAGGTGTGGCAGTGACCCCTGGAGTTGGAAAGATGAAGACAGGAAATCAGAATAGAGAGGAGTCTGAGATCAAGTCTTGTATATTGAAAGGCGTGCCAGGAGGATTTCTTTGAAAACTATGTATTCATTACCTGCCTGACTTTGAGCGAATCCTCTACACAGAGGCAACAAATTAGCTCCTGGAGTATTAAGGAGTTGAATTCACAGAAAGCGAAATTTCATACTAGCTGAAAGAGAGAGAAAGGGAGAAAAAAAAAAAGGTTTTATAGCTACTGCGAGAACCAGAATTAGCCACCTTTATGGAGTAAGTTGTTTTCAAGATCTGTGGTGTTAGTCATCAATATGACCCAAAAGCTGTTTAGCACCCAGTAATAGTTCATTGTATCTAGAAAATACTGTTCTATTCTTGAAGTTAGAATCATCCCCCTTTATGAAATATGTTATATGTCAAGATACGTGATGTTAGCTATCCTAGAAGTTGTTGGTGAATTTTATGGCATCGCTTGACAAGTACTTCCCAGAACGCTAGAAACTTGATTTAGCTTTAGGTATTTGAAACTAGATACCAACTGCCAACTGTAAATGTGCCACCAGTGCCGTTGCGTGATCAGCAGATAGGTATAACTTTTGTGCGTGTTCGGGATTCGTCAATAGCGCGCAGGATCCCCAACTAATAATAGTGCAAAAGTTATGGCTGGGCTCAGAAAGCCTGCTCCTGATTAAATAGACGCAGGTTATGAGGAGTATAGTAGTTGTTATTAGAGAAGTATCATCACTAGAGTTTAAGGAGGGAGAACCTCCTATATATAAGCCACAGCTTGTGGGGCGTCCCAGCCACCCGGATTATCAGCCACACATTCTAGTTCGACACATTCCTCCATAAGGTAGGCCATCCTTGATTATCAAGAGACTATTCACGCCTAATAGAGAGTCTGGTTTTAAGTGTTTAAGTAAGTGTTGATCCCATTTGTGCCCTAATGAAAAGCGCCAGCAATATATTCATTTTTGAGGTCGTTTCAGCGTCGGAGTCAGTTTTTGTTGCGAAAATTAGGCACCAGCGCAGACAATCCTCTGAATCTCATAAGTCTAGAAGAGACGGCGGAAGAGACGGAACTGGGCACGTAAGTCGGCTGACACTCGTTCAGTCTTGATCAGCTGAATGGCAATGTAATTACTCGTAACACACAATTGCCTGTGAGTAACATGATCATTTGAAGTCAGGACTCAGGAGCACTTTGCATTGCTATTGTAAGTCTTCTAAACTGTAAAACTCAATGATTCACATCCTTAGAAAGCCAATAGAAACAGCAACAAACTCTTAAACGTAACTAAGACCCAAGTACGATAGTACTGAATTGCCATAATAGAGAAGACCGAGCTTTCGATCTAGGTTCCTGGGGTCAAGCTCTATCAACGCACAACCCCGGATCGCCGATACTATATGCATTTAATTAAAGTCATGGAAAGCCGTTTGATTCACCATACAGTGAAATGTTAAACGCTAGAAAGTCGAAAAGCATATGTTTCCTCATCATGATTGGATACCTATGCATAGGATTTGTTCCCTGGCATATCCTACAGCACGATCAATATCACAGTATGTAATAGAAAACTTCTAGAATCTTTCCATATGACCCCCACACCATCCCCCCCTCTGGGGCTGCTGGCCCCTGGGACACTGGCATCCACCCGCGAGCTTGGATTCGATGCAACGATGCACCTCGGCTGTGGAGGGGTATGATGTAATTGGCTCACCCGGAATCGATCAACGTTTATCTTGTACCACACGCCACCAACGGTTATTATACATGTAGTAAATGAAAACATCGCGAGTCGTCAGGGGCACGTGGGACAGCAAAGTGGGAGATACTGGAAGAGATCGAGACAGACACCAGCCTTCTGGCTCGATTGGCTGGATGCATTGTAACGGCAAATAATGCAACTCTGCTTGATCAATTGCCAGTTACGTAGTAGTATGGAGTGTAAGTAGTGTTAGTAGTGTTAGTAGTGTTGGAGAGGCCGACTTCTCCAATCTCGGTATCGCGGAGTCGCGATTTTACCGCGATTCTGAATTTTGGTGCCTTGGCCCCTTACATTCTTCACTGTATTCTCATGCTTATAAAGCACAGTCTCCCTATTGAATTGATTCTTTTATAAGTAACTTATCCTATTACAATGAATCTTATTGCGTAGTTGATCCAGAGAATGTAAGTGTATGCAATTGGTCTTGCACCAACTTTGAATCATGGTAAGATTTTTTGTTCATGTAATAGTATAAGAGATATAGTCGTATGTTGTATGGGTTGTTTTTGGGTATATGTAAAATGAAAAAAATTGATTCAAAGGGGAGACTTGCACTATCGTAATCTACTAGTAACCCGACCCTGACCCCGACATCTGTGCCCTGTGCCCGGCCGCCATCCCTGCGACATCTTTCAGACCCTCTGACTCTGCGACCCTCCAGATCCAGTCTTCTCCATCTCCATTGCGCGCCTTAACATTTAAACCTCCAACCCAGCATCTTTGTCTTCGCTCTGTTGCATGTTGCATTTTCGACATGAAGTTATGACTATTTCTTTTGCACCCTGGTTGATATTTACCACCTTCCGGGGACATCCATAACACCAATTCCTAAAACAAGCGACCTGTCGCGATCACCAGACGGCCACGGCACGAGAGACTATGCCCGAGAAACCGCTCACGGTCGCTACCTATGCGGCCGGCGCCTCTCTTGCTGCCATTACCCTCATCTACGTGTTTGCCCCGACCTATCTCATCGACAGCGACACCAATTCGGCGCGCAAGAAAGGGGTGGTCGGCCTCCTGAACCCCGCGAATGACTGCTTCATCAACTCCATCCTCCAGGCCCTCGCGGGTCTCACCGACCTCCGAATCTACCTGATACGCGAGAACCACCGGAGGAACATCGATGAGGCATGGGTATATCAGGAGGTGGTTGAGAATCCCGCACGCAAGGACACGCCCGAGTGGAAAGGTCGAGGCCTGCAGGCTGGAATCGTCACTAAGGGTCTTAAGGACATCCTCGATGCCCTCAACGAACGGCCCATTTACAAGAAGACCATCTCAGCAACCGGCTTCGTTAAGGTCTTGGAGACGGCGTTTAGGCAGCGCATCAGTCGCCAACAACAGGATGCGCAGGAGTTCTTGCAGGTAGTGGCTGAGCGGCTTTGCGACGAATACCATGCTGGGCGAAGAGCTCGGCAAGCCGCTAGGAGGAAGGGCGAAGTGAAGGGTACAGAAATTGATGCCGATTTGGCCAATGGCAAAAGTACAGAAAGACTATCAGCAGAGCCAGCTATCAATGGAAACAAGAGCGTCAATGGTGCGGGATCCGCCACCAAATCACCCAAGGTTGAGGCAGATGCATCTGTATCAGACGACGATGGCGAAGACGGATTTCCTATGGAGGGCAGGTATGAAAGCCAGATTGAGTGCAAGAAGTGTGGATTCAAGCCTAAACCTACAGAGAGCACATTCTGCACCCTGACCCTGAGCGTGCCACAGGCGAGCTCTGCTTCGCTCAACTCCTGTCTAGACGGCTTCTTCAAGACCGAGTACGTAGACGACTATAAGTGCGAGAAGTGTCGTCTCGTGCATGCGAGAGACTTGTTCCAGGCCGAGCTGTCACGGTCTAACTCGGAACGATTCAAGGCCAACAACCGTGAGGCGATTGCGAAACTGCAACAGGCGATCGATACCGACCCCGAAAACCCGCCGTTGGACGTTGTGTTACCAGATATGCGGTACGCGCCAAAGTGCAGGATCGCGAGACACACACGTCTGACGAGCTTCCCCAAGATCCTGGCTATCCATCTTTCTAGATCGATATACGATGCTAGTCACATGTCGCATAAGAATTCAGCTAAGGTCTCATTCCCCGAGCAGTTGCCCATGGGTGGCCTGCTCAATGGTAAGAAGTATAAATTACTTGCTGCAGTTACACACAAAGGCAGCCACCATAGCGGCCACTACGAGTCTTTCCGTCGGCAGAACGTGGCCTTGCCGTACTCGACGCCCAATGCATTCCAGCCCTCGGGCGTTTTCACCAAGTCTGCCACGCCCAGCCCAGCTTCCACCCCTCGGGTCGGCGCAATCCAGAAGTCAGGAGAGCCTAGCCCAGTCGCGTCAACACCGGATTTGATATCGCCTCCATCTCGGACCAGCTCGTCAAACGTCTCCGTCGATAACCTACCTCGCCAATCGACGGACACAACGTCCCAGGTCCCATCGACATCCAATGGTATATCCCCGTCTCGCCTCAGCCGCATCACCAATTCGAGAGAACGAGACCCGGATGCTATCAGCCTTAGGTCCGTTGCAGCGTCTGCACGGTCAACCATGTCCCGCATCTCGCAGTCCGCACGAACCAGCCGACCAGGCAGCCCAGCAGCAGCAGCAGCAGCAGCAGACGACAAGACGTCCGCGGCGCCTCCTCCCCCTCCCGCCTCGAAACCGAAGGCGAAGGCGAAGACGGCGCGGCGCCGCAAGCAGAACGAGCGCTGGTGGCGCATCAGCGACGAGAAGATCAAGGAGGCCAAGACCAGCGAGGTCCTCGGCATGCAGCGCGAGGTGTACCTATTATTCTACGAGCTCGAGCGCGAAACCACCGAAAACGAAAACGTACCGAAGGCGGCGTCGGCGGCGGCGGCGGAATCATCGTCGTAGGAGGGCAGAGGAGATGCCCGACGCCGGCTCCTCCCCGAGGGCCTCTGGGACCTCATCACGAGCGCCGCGGCGTACGACCCGGCGCGCGCCGAGCTCGACGACCGCGAGCGCCGGGCCCGCGAGGGCATCGTCGGGCGCGTCCGGAGGTTCCTGTCCCGCCTGGGCAGGCTCCCGAGGTCGATCGCGCGAGCCCTGCGCCGCGCCTGGGACGTGTACATGGGCTTCTACGGCGACTTTGCGGACCTCAACGACCCGGGCGGGCCGGCCCCGGAGACGCGGTGGGGCGAGTATCCTAATACGGACTGCTCGAGCTGTCGCTGCCATAACTGTGCAGGTTCGACCAGTGGGGGGCTTTTTGAGTCGTCGTCCTCTTAGAGTGAGCTGAGTTGATATCTGATTTCGAGAGACCGCCGGTGTGACAGACCTTGGACTACTACCTACGGCGAAGTTCACGTATGTGGCATCATCATTCTATTTTTCTTCATTGTACCCCGGTTTTGGTTCTTCTTTTTTGTTTTAGGGAGAGAGGGGGGTATCCATGCATCAAGAGCAGCACTGCATTCACAGACCGGCGTTTTCAGGAGGTTCTTTTGTTTTATTTTTGGTTTTGTGCTTTTTTTACATACGTTTCATGCATACGGGGGGTGTCAGAAGCGGAAGGGGGATGGGGAAGGGGGTGGGGGGGTTTGATTCCAATACCTATGCATTTTGTTTAGTCTATCTGGCCCGGTCCGTTACGCATACGCATACGCATACATTCCCATACATACAGCGAAGGCATTGCATTGCATTCCAGCATTGTTGGAAAGAGAAGAGAGTTAGCGGGATTCGAAAGGCGGGCGGCTGGCTGCTTGGATTCCCATTTTATGGATTTCCGATAGATGGCGGTGGGAAGAGAAGAAGAAGGAAGAAAAAGACATTCAGCTTCTGTCTGTGTGTGTGTTGGACTACTACGGCGGAGAGCATGCAATGGAAGTGAGCATGGATGCGCATACATAGGTAGGGTAAACAACACGTACATATTGGAAGCGTCGGCGGTCGGATACTTGATACATAGGGAGCATTGAGCTGATTTGTATTGTATTGCATAGGTAGCAGGTATTCGTGTACATGCTAGATAGATGTGTATAACAGACATATGCATCAGCCGGAAGTTCCCCTGAGCAATTGATGTTGTTGTTAGTGAACCTGGGCTGTCTCGAGTTCCGTTGTGTGATCGTCATTTAGGTGCTGTCGTGCTCAATACTAACTGCCCAGGTGGTTAAAGTAAATTGAGAGTTATATTCTTCTGCATATCAAGGTTCTTGCAGCTATCAGTGGGAAGATCCATCCCGCTGTTTTAAGTGTTAAGCTCTCGGGCCCATTATGTTCCCGAGTTCCATAAGAAAAAGGGGTCCGTTACTCAGTACACCTACCCCTATCGTGACATAGATACTATACACTTGTACTAGATAAGGGAGAGCATGGTTTGATAACATGTACGTTCTTTCGGACCTACTGAAGTCAGCTATAACAACACAATTCAACAGGAGAACCAACACAGACAACTTGAAACGACATTGCAGCTAAGTCACCAATTAACTATACATTACACAACTAATCTTTAACACACTCGTCAGTGACTCTAGTCACAAAAGGAGTTACAATTCCACCTCCACAACCGGCCCCTCATACTCCTTCTTTCCTTGCAGAAAGTACCAAACGACTGCAAATAATGCGGTCGCACCGAAGGTTAGTACGCTAAAATTCATGGTTTCGGGCACGACTGGCGTAACTGGAGGCCAGAAGGCCCAAAACCATACCAACAACAAATACATACATGCGAATGCATTGTTTAGTACACCTAGTACCCCTGGGATGCGCCATGGTCCCCAATGTAAGTTATGCGGGCCGACCCTTCTGACTTCTGAGCTGTAAGGTTTGATACCTTGTGATTGTAGGCGTCGCCAGAGAAGCAGGGCGCAGCTGAGAAGGTAGGAAGAGTAAAGTCCAGCGATACTCAGATCGACGATATTATTAAATGCAACGCTTGAACCGAGGATAATCAGAGAGAGGAGCACGGATACTGTGGTAGTGAATGCGATGGTGTATACAGGAATGGAGGTACGGTGTCCCAGCTACAAAGGGGGATGTCAGTATACGAAATCGATAGATGCTTGCAGGATATGTAAACATGAAAGAGCTGTATACTTTAATAAATTGTTTCCAAAGCGGAATCCCACGGTCTCTTGCAAAGGACCAAAGCATTCTAGACGACGATGCTAGAACACCAACTGTGCTACACACTCCTAGAGTCACAACGATCAATCCCATGACAGCTGCGCCTGGGGTTGAGCCTGTTCCTGTTTGGAATACGAATAGAAACGGGTAACCTAACGTCTCCTGGGATTCTAGGACCGCCTCAAGGTCTCCAAGACAGAAGAGATATGCAATTAACATTGCAAATCCTAATACGCCATTGACTGCAATGCTGATGACGATAGCTCGCGGTACTACAGTAGATGCGTTTTTGATCTCCTCGGACATCTTCAGTCATTAGATTATGTGAGAAAGAGAATTGGTGGAGAGAACCCCTCACATGAACAGCTGAATCAGCACCTTGACCGGAGTTAGATAAGACGCAACATGGGCTTAAGTTTTGTGACTTCACCTACCAATGAGGGAGAAAACAGAGGCTGGTAGGCCAATCATGAAGGAGAGACCCTGGGTAGGCCATCCGCCTTCATTGATAAACGTGGTGAAGAGGGAGGCGTCACCATGAGGGGCGAGGTAAACCAGAGGAATTAAAATACTAAAGAACCCGAGAATATGTAATATCAAAATTAGTCCTTCGAAGTGCGCCAGTGTTTTGCTGGCAACCGTGTTAATAAAAACTGCGAATGCTAAGATTGCCCAGAAGAAAAGCATTGTTTGCCATGGCTGTGGCAGGTAGTCCGATTTGAGCATAATAATAACGCTCTGCAACAGGGTTCCTATAAGGTATGCCGCAGATGCAGTAACTGCTTGCCAGCCGACAAACGTCATCCAGCCTAAGTTTTGATTAGTGACCTTGAAGTTGGATATCCGGATTCCCATACCAGTGATGTAGCTCAAGAAGCGTCTGGAAGAGTCAGGGGCTAACATCGCAACCCAGCTAGAACTGATGTTAGTGGAATGGACCAAGGCAACACTAGCCATATCTTACTGATATTGTCCACCTGCAGTCGGCGCCCTGGTGATATTTTTCAGTTTTTTTTCAATGAAAATTTCGGCGAGTGCTTACATAGAAGCTAGCTCCGACAGTACTGTAAAGGTTGAGATGGTGCCCGCCCAAACAACGAGATATCCCCAGATGACGCCTGCAGGACCACCGCTACGTTGGTGAGCTAGGTAGCAGTGATACAGAATAAGACATACTTTAGTAGACTCTGGGTTGAGACTCTACGATTTGTTAGCTTTGCATATGCAACACAATGACATCTTTCCAACTACGAACATCAGCATCCCCTCCCAAGTAATTAAGACAGTGCATGAGAAGCCCAGAATTGACATAAATCCAAAATTGCGCTGCTAATTGTTAGAACGTTGCTGACTCCAGAGTGTTCGACTTACTTTCAACACAGGTTTCTTGCCAAGCCTGATCAGGTCTCTCTCGTCTCTGGTGTATCCTGACATGTCGCCATTCTCAGTAGCAGAGGCCACTGGGGCAGTCTTCGCTAGGCTCTGAAGCTCCATTCCCAGTGCATTGGTGCCGATTTGTCTGTTCTGAGGTGAAGATCAATGAGGATGAAAATTACTCGTTCTTCAAAGTTCCAAGGACTTGAAATTTCCATCGTTCTGGCTAGGGTTCAGCTCGGAAATGCTGTGTTTTCTGAGTAAGCCACTATGAATCGAGCCTGCTCCAGTCCTTACTGTGATACCATCGCACCATCAATGTTTGCAATCTTGTGTGGCCACAGGCTGTACCGCTATTCTGCTGCGACGCCACCGTGACGATTACATTATTTTAGTTTCACCCGTATTGTTCAAGCACACATGCAAGTAACACATCCTTGGACAATAAGTTATTACAATTGGTTGGATACCGGGCTGAGGCTGAGACAATCGCCGAAATCTTGTGATCTCCGAAAACCGGTCAACAGTAGGGAGGCGCGATGAGTCTGCCAGATGGTGTACCCAGGCCAACAAAGGCTGCTAGCACCTTCGAGCTGACGGGGTTGCACATGATTTCTGGCTTATCTTAGTTAACCATTGCCTGCATCGTATATATATTTCAATTATACCCAGATCGGATGTAACCTGATCCTACCGGAGACCCCTGTATAGCAGTCGGCTACATTATGCATATGCGGCAACGGAGACTTGCATGCTAAAATTATGTTGACTACTAGCGTAAACGTATAACACGAAGCGGTGGTTTACGCCATAGTCGACAATAGATTTCATGGCTGCTATATTAGCCACAGAGCTCAAAGACTTCTGAGAACCAGATCTAACGAAACTTGCCATAGTCCACGTAAGTTCATAGTTCCGAAACCTACCTCCCTAGTTTGTCATGAGTTTAAAGTCATACCGAAGCAGCCCGCGGGAGACCCCGCCAATCAGCGAGAACCATGCTGCACCATTGGTCCAAATTCTCGCATGGCTTTTGCTTTCGTTCTCTATTCTATCGGTTGCTGCTAAATTCATCACAAAAAGAGTTGTCTCGAAGCCTTTCGGGACTGCTGATGCAGTGTTATTCTTTGGACTAGTAATACCTTCTATACCCGACACTTCAAAGGCCCGCTAATGATACTAAAACTGCAGGTATTGGGTACAGGACAGACTTCGACCTTGTTAAGCCCTGCAGGCCAGGTCATTGGAGATAGCCAAGTTGGACTCCCAGAGGGAGAGATAGATGCAGCTCTTAAAGTAGGTCTTCGGGTCTGTTAAACCTGGGAAAATACTAAGGAAAGTAGGCCTTGTATAGCGGCGAGATGCTTCATATTGTCACACTCGTTCTCGTCAAGGCATTCTTACTAATCTCCCTCATCTCCATAACTCCTATCACTGCCCACCGGGTCGCCATATATATAACAGGCATTGTCACCATGGTTTGGGGAATAACTTCTATTTTTATAATTGCTTTCCAATGCCCATCGCCAAAGAGGTGGAATGTTTTAGAAACAACATGTATCAACATAGTGAGTTTGTGCATTAAAAATTGGAAAATCAACTGACAACTTATCTCAACACAGCGGAGTGCTAGGACTTATATGGAGGCGATGAATATCTTGACTGATATCGCTCTAATGGTCATCCCATCAGTGATCATCATACCGATTAAACTGTCTTGGGGAAAGCGCCTCACCATACTGGGAGGGTTTTGGTTTCGTATCGCGTAAGCGCCACAAACATATTATCTAGTCATTAGAACCGTGTTTTCTTGAAACTTGAGGTATACTACTAACTGTCTCTTCAGGGTGATAATTGCTTCAATATTCCAAATAATTATCAACCAGTATCTTACCTACGACGAAAACTTCCTGAACAACACATGGCGTGCTGTGATATGTGAGGAAATCGTTCAGGCAACGAGCATAACGACAGCATGTATTCCGTTCCTCAAGCCGTTCCTGATGAGCCTTGAGTCGGGTTTTCTTCGTGCCGATGATATAAATCGACGAACTGCGGCCGGTATAGCTTCGTCCACGGATAAATCTTCAGGGTGGACGTCGAGGTATATCAAGATTCGTAATCAGCAAAGCTCAGCAATTTCCGTGGAGCTTCGAGATCATACTCCTCAAAGAGGACTTGACTGATGTATATTCACGAATTGTATATAATGTTAGCCATCCATATGCAATGAGAAAAAGATTCAATTTGAAACGTTTTTTTCGTATGCCATGGATCTGTTTTCCTGCTGCCTCCACAGCATAGCCCGATAGTTAGACAAAACGTGCGAGGCGGGGTTGAAATGATAGACGGGCAAGAATGTTCACTTTTCAGTAGGGTGTGCGCCTGCATGCGGTTGGTGTTACTTCAATTGCTACTTAGGTACCTAGCAGGATTTGTGCCTCCATTCCCGATCCAGTGCCACCCTCTCGGATGAGGTCTCATATCTCCACGAAAATTTCGACTGCATCCCAATAAAAGCCTGCAGGTGAAAAACGCCACCTTCGTTTTAGTTTCTGAGCCGAGAGCCTGCAGAAGGCTTGAGCCGAATACCTAGTTCCACCAAATCATACATGGAGCACCATGTCATGTCTATGCTAGCAAAAATGCCTCCAAATGTTGAATATACTTCTGTCTTTGGTCAACATGGGAAAAATGGGCGGCATTATCTAGTGTCACCCATTTCACTTTCTCGATGTGATCGAAGAATGGCTGCATTGCAACATCCTGGGCTTCATCGTCTGTTCCGTTGAGCAGAAGTGTCGGAACTTTAATCTTACTTAAAAGTGGGATACAAGTCCAGTCACGGAGTGAGCCAGAGATGTAAAGCTCGCTTGGGCCGTACCTATACCTATTCTTAATGTTGTGATACATTGAGGTTAAAGTGTTGCGTTACTCTTATCGAGAAAAACTGAATGAATAGAAAGCTTACATTGTACCGTATGTCGTCGCGTCTTTGGTGAACCAGCCGAGTGCAGCCTGTACCTCTTCTGATGGCCATGGCCTAGCAAGGCTGAGATGTCTCTTATAAAAGACTTCTATAGCAGCCTCATACGCTGGACTTTCGAAATCCTGCTTCTCTTCAGCACGAGTAAGAACTTGCTGGATATCGTCAGGCAATTGCTCTCTCAACGCAGTTATGCCAACTCTCCATGAATCCATGCTCGCCAGGCTGTTGGAAATCACTAGGCGTCGGAGATTGACTGAGTTTGGTGTTGCTGCCCATTCGGCTGCAAGCATTCCACCCCACGAGTGTCCATAGACGTCGATAGGTCGATCCTTTAGCCCAATATGAGCAAGGAGGTTATCAAGCTCGTTTTTAAATAGGTCCACAGACCAGAATTGTTCATCGCCGGCTTTTTCCAGCAGATGGGTGGATCGGCCGTTCCCAATTTGGTCATAAAAGATGAGTGGCGTAGATGACGTCGACGCAAGGTCTGTCAACGGCAACAAATATTCATGGCATGCCCCAGGGCCTCCATGGACCACAATTAGGGGCGTCTTCGATGTATTCAGGTCACCGACGACTTTGTACCAGGTTTGACATGTCTTGGTCAATCCAGGAACCTCGAATTCGGCAATCCCCTCTTCAATGTTGAGCCCCATCTTAGCAGGAAGAGCTGTTGTCCTAATCTTCGGGGGAAAGAAAAGTTTTCAAAGAGTAAAAATAAGGGAGCTGTTGCAGGTTTCATTGATATTATATAAAGAAAAGCTATCTGCAATTGAACTCTTACCCCACCATGTACCTAGGTACTTCGACGGGCCAATGCATCATTTGGGTTACAATCTTTGTCTAATGTACGGAACCTAGGTAACCCTACAGGGAGGGTTTCTCAAAAGGTCCTGGCTTAACCTTGTACTTGTCCTTTGGAAGCAGCCTCGCCCTCGCCCACTCATCGATCGCGTCCCAATTGAGGCACACGGTGTCTGAATTTGACCGAAGTTCTTTGCTTGGAAATGCACTATGATCTCCAATCCAGTAGGCCGTATAGATAGCCACATCAGCTTTGCACATCAGGCTTCGCCTAATAGTGTCAACGCAGTGTGCTTCCTTTTTGTCAGCTATATATACCTTCCACGAGACATTATTATAACTTACTTAAGTGTACAATCTTATATTCCACCTCTTCGGCTGTTGCATTCGGATAGTAGTAGTTGGGAAATATGTTCCTCCGTAAGGCATCCTAAGAGCTGTATCGGTGCTATGGACTGGTAGATCAAGATTTCAGAACCTACAAGACAGTGAAGCTCGTGATGTACTGAAAGTACAGATACATATCCACCATCCGTGAGTTGTACTATTTCTCTGCTGAAATCTGCATTGGCTTGCTCCAGTTCCTGCTTCGAAGCTCGGATGTTGATGGCTGTATACATTTAGCAAACTTGGAACGCCCTTAGATACGACTCTCTCCCTACGTACGTTCTAATAAGTAGTCCCAGGCAGTATCAACATCTTTAGGAAGTCCTGTATATTTTGAATCTTCACCAAAGTACAAGGGCCTCCGTTGGTATGATAGGACATGGTTAACAGGAGCTATATAGGAGTAATTAATGTCCAGTAATATTGGAAAAAGGGCAAATAACAACTAACAGTAAGGTTGCGGTATATGATCCCTAGTCCAAAAGACAAGTATAGGGATTGAAACCATGACATACACTACGCAGGCAATAGATAGAGCCAAACGCCATACTGTTGGGAGCCAATGGGTATTTCTGTTTCTGAGAGGAAATACATCGTCAAGAAGTGGCTCACGGATTTGCGAAGGAAGTTTTTCCATAATGATGACCTGAAGCGTTTCTTTAAGCTTAAGTTTCAAATTTGAGATGTGTACTTGAATTCCGATGTGGGAAAAACTTTAGTAGACGAAGTCGAAAGACATCATTCAAATCTGGTTTCCTACGCTGCATCGGAATGCTAACTGATATCTAATATTGCGGATGCAATCGCGAATTGCTGAGGTCACAAACCCCTCTTTTCAAGGGCGAGTAGCACCATGCAGATACTCGTCAGTATGTGGTGACCCTGTTCAACTTTAGGCCAGGCTACATCCAGAACTCTCCGACCTCTTGCATCTCTGCACAGTTATTAGCGTGTGGCTTGCAAAGCGGGAGATACCACAACTGTATGGGGTGGGTTGCACCAACTCCTTGATACATGTAGCCAATAGCTTTTCACCTAGACCCTCTCTTGGCCCAATCATTGAATTATCTATGTGACGACCCGTCGCTTCTAGAGCCTCACTGATAAGGTTTATTTGGTCCTGAGACGGATGTAACCCTGAAGCAGTTTGGCCGTGAGATGCCTCATTTCCACGCCTATTTCTGTGACTACAGCTTGATATGCCATGGGTAGTAAACCTAGAGTGCATCCAGATGAATTACCTGCTTAGTGTCTCAGTGTCTGCCGCTGTGTACCGTCTCTAGAGCGGCAAAGCGTGTGGATGAACTCCAGAAGATGCAACATGGCAGAATCCATACAATGTGTGTGCGACTGTCAGGCTGACACGAACAGCAGACAAGGCCTCCTATTTGTGAGTTCTCCTCATCGATTTGATGCGATGTAAGACATTCGGTGGTAACGTTATAACTGATTAATTTAACTTCGGTTGACTTCTATGGGTATAGTGTTGCTTTACTGGACGCTGCTCACCGCCACATGACAAGATAACTACACCATCGACAATGTTGCGCAAGATAACCATGGATCTTCTCCCTAGCTATATATTAATTACTGTTGCATGATCCTAATGCAAGGTATCGTATAGCATCGGTAAGCTATTCATGACAGCAGCATACTTTCCCGATCTACTCAATGCTCACCTTTATCAACCCCAGCAGCATTGGGCCCTCCTTTCTATCTACCGGCATGAGAGAAGTGACACCGAAGTTCATGCCAAAATCCAAGAAAGTTATCGCACTTTTGGGACCCCTCTTGTTCTCGTCAACCAAATCATCTGCCGTGGGTGGCTTGGTGGAATGTTGTACCCAAGAATACCATAAATACCTTTCCTTCTTCTATGAGATACTTTCTTGAAAGTCGAATCTACGAGCAAATCATCTTTCCAGTGCTGAGTATAATCGATCTTACATTCCACCATGCATCTTAATCTAGTCCTTCTGTTTGCTTTCTCCCTGGCTGCTATGTCTGCACCAATAGGTCCGTGTTTCAACAGATTTGGTTTTAAATGTTTTGTCACTAATTTGTTAGCAAATGAAAACAATATGGCCTTCCAAAAGCGTTTGTTTTATCTCCCTCTTGTATTATTAGATACAGTAATTAATATTTGAAGCAGAGAAGCGTGCTATCCTCTCTCGTCCACCACTCTGGGATGGTGGAGTAGACTTTGAAGAAGAGAAGGCGAAGCGCACTAGTCCTGAGCCTCCACTATGGGATGGCGGAGTAGACTTTGAAGAGGAGAAGGTGAAGCGCTCTAGTCCTGAGCCACCACTATGGGATGGCGGAGTAGACTTTCAAGAAGAGAAGGCGAAGCGCAGCAGTCCTGGGCCTCCACTATGGGATGGTGGTGTTGAATTACCCTCAAGCAGTGAGTAGGCTTCGGCTGGACGGATGGATCATGTCGACTTGAGAGATAGGCCATCTTAAGCTACTGGGTCTCCATACGGAACATCTACTGAATTTTCTATCATTTTTTCCCTATATATAAGAGCAAATAATATTCTCCTAAACACATACATATTATTGATGTCACATATTTTAGGCAAGTCTACCCATCTCTACATACAACAAGTATTCTCCACATTATACATAGTGAGGGAATATTCTTCACGGGTAGCATTGCAATATATCCCCAAGCAAGAACTAAGTAGTCATTGTTTTACAATAAATGAATACTAGCAAGGCATTCTTGTAATGGAAGCATATATGAAATGATTTCGCACGAGGTGGGACGCCTGTACCTTGGTGCTCACAGACCCGGATTCTACTGTACTTACCCTTTTCTCGCTGCCTTTTGTCGAAATCCGCCAGGAGCACTGATGCTAGACATCACCATACTAGGGATAGTTTACAACAATTCTGCGTAGTCTTGGCAGGGCATAATTAGCAACCCTGAAGCTTTCCTGCTTTTCAACGACACCTAGATGGAATTATTACCAATGACAATATTGTGCTATCGAATACTTTGAAACTGCCATTGTCTTCTCAACAAGATTGTTTGGGGAGGGGGGCTTGCCAATTGAAGATCCCGAAGTATGTAGGTACGGGATAAGTCGAGTGTGGTTGGATGGGAAACTTATGGAGGAAAGGGAACGCGGCTGGCCCCAGAGCAGTGGTAGTTAGGTGGCAAATACTTACCCTGGTAGCATACATGTAGGTAGGTAGGCTTTAGATTAATAGGGCCAAAATAAAGTCTCGGGTATGCTCTCATCCGTAGGGCCCCAATTGCCTCACAATGTACGGTATATAGTCCTGATTCCTATAATGGCGCTTAATTACATCATGAAAGGGTATTGTCACCCTATAGATACTTCCTGCACTCATATTGGACATTCCTTCTAGCGGATGACATGAGCGATTAGGGTCACACGCGCTGATAGGAGGATCGAGGCTGTGGTTATAGGCACAACTTCGTAGTGCCTTTGCTGTTGAAGTACAACTAGAACGGTAGTTCTTACTACAAGGATAGCACTTAATTCACAATACTTCGAGTGTTCAGGAGGACTGCTACTCGGTACTGAACTTATTAGTTTCATTGCATATTGTGATATCTTTGTACTTGTTACTACCAATGCGCTACTTATTTTAATATGTTACACCTCTCACACTTCTGGGGTGCAGTATGTCGCACAAGATAGAGGCCCTTTGATCCCTGTAATTCAACGTTAGAACAGTGTACCACATCTACGCTTTGCTGCAATGCAACTATGGTCGCTACGGGCACTTCTGGATACGTGGCGCATCCCAGATACATACTACCTTACTGAACGACTACGAACTATACGAAGCAGAACGGTACTGGGTTAAGGCTAACAGTGTACATCCTTGAGATCCGCAGCACGTGCAGTTAGCCACATATGATAATCAGCGTGCCAAGCCTTGTCTGTAGCAATAAGAAGAAAGCGTAATACGTTTTCCTCGATGCAAAAGAAAATCAGCTTGAATTCATAAGCCTAGCGTCTATCATCAGTCTAGAATTGGCAGCAGTTAGTATCTCGTGAAACCAACTACTTCCCCCCCGGGGTTTTGATTAAAGTGGAGTTCTGGTTGAGGAATCTCGTTATCTTGCTTGATTCGCACTTAGACATGGAAGCGATAGAGGATCAAAATACCTTCCCACGGGATGCGACTCCCGAGGAGATCCAAACACTCATCCACGAAGTTGATGAGATACCGACCACAGTCTGGCTCCTGACATTCACTGGGGCAGCTTCGCAGCTTGCACGATACGGAATCACAGTGGCATGGCGTGAGTCTGAGCAATCCTAGGAGTGGCAATCTCTCTCACAGAATTTAGAAAACTATCTCCAAAATCCGCGCGGGAACGAGCTCCTTCCTGGGGCACTGAACCTGGGCCAGTCCAAGGCGACGATAATCCAAAATTCCTTTTTGTTCTTTCAATACTTGACTCCGCTGCCATTTGCACTGATATCAGATATGTGGATTGGGCGTTACAAGACCATGCTCATATGTCTTGGGTGAGTGACGTCCATGACTATGAGATCAAGTCAAGCTTCAATAACTGAGACTGGTTAGACTATTGGTAATAGGATACATGGTGTTAGTTACTACATCTATTCCTGGAGCACTGGAGCACGGAGCCGGAATTGGGGGTCTAGCGACTACTATGGTGCTAATTGGCCTGGGTCAAGGAGGTTTGTCAGCAGTCATGTATCCATTCATAGGCAAGTAAGATAGACTTTATGGAGAGTTGTCCTTGAACTAATAGTAACTTAGCCGATCAGATCCCAGACGCAACCCCGAAAGTAAAGCGGAACAAGAAGGGTGAGCTTTTTGTGACGGACCGCATGCTAACTATCCAATACGTTTTCAGCGGTTATTACTGGTAAGGCAACCAATAAAACTTTCAATGTCCCTAGCTCCCCATGAATATTCAAATGCTGAGGCTCATAGGATGGTCAACGTCGCTTCTCTCTCCTCGATCCCTACTACTTTGATGGAAAAGCACATCGACTTCTGGGCAGCATATCTTTTGCCAACTTGCATACTGGTAGTAGCTGTAATACCAGTTACCATTTGGAACAAGCGTCTCAGTGAGTAACAGAATGTATATTGGGAAATAAAGTCGTTTTCTGAAGCCTATTTAGTCAAGCTATCGCCACAAGGCAATGCCCTTCCTCAAGCCGGCCAAATATTCCTCATTACATGTCGTTCTCGCTTTCGACTATCCGCCGCCAATCCAGAGTATCAGATCCTACATCACAACCGGCACGTTCCTTGGACAGCTTCTTTCGTTGAAGAAATCAGGCGTGGCTTAAAAGGTTGTCGAGTCATCATTTGTTTTGTGGTATTTTGGCTCTGCTACAATCAAACTACCAACAATATCATCTCTCAAGCAGGCCAGATGGAACAGCAAGGAGTCTCTAACGACACAATTAAGGCACTCAATGCAATTGCATGCATAATTATGGGGCCACTGATACAAAGCGTTATTTTCCCCTTTCTTCGCCGTCGCAGGATTTCATTTGGGCCGATCCTCCGCATGACAGTGGCGTTCTTCTTCATAGCCGCAGGTATAGCTTATGCCGCAGGCTTACAACACCTGATATATTCGCGTGGCCCTTGTTACGAGTATCCTCTAGAATGTCCTATATCCGTAGATGATATGGGTGATCCAAGACCGAACGAAGTCAGTGTGTGGTTCCAAACGCCGCTGCACTTCTTGCTCGCTGTTGGAGAGATTCTTGGTCTCGTTTCCTTGAACGAGTACACGTACTCGGAGGCTCCGACTGACATCAAAGCCATGGTCCAGGCCCTTCAGCAAGTGGCTGCTGCCATTGGGGCGGCGATTGGCATTGCACTGGGGCCAGTCTCGAAGAACCCCTGGCTCCTGATTATGTATGCTAGCTTGGCAGGGACCATGGCTATCTCTGCAATACTTTTCTGGGTTGCATTTAGGAAGTATGATGCGACATATGCGAATAAAGATGCGAAGACTGCTCGAGATAGAGAGATTCGGGGTGATATTGAAGATAAGGGCGACATTGCCAGTGCATCAGGTTTATGAGTGGTTCTACAGACCAGTAGGGCCCATACCGCTTCTTCCTCCTACACTATCAACTTTAGAGGCATTTACGACCCGTGGTCGTATCGAAAAGTGATCCCACCCGCCTCCCTGTAACAAAAGAAGAGAAGGATTTGATTGGTTTTATTTAATTTATATAGCAATTGTTTTTTAGATAGGGCAGTCCAAGTTAACCGATAGGATTTCGAACTGAGCTTATATCGGAAACGGCGCTTCGAAATTACGTAAGCATATCGGCTTTTAATAGGTAAACCTCTCAGCTAACCTGCTACGGCTTCCGACGCCGCGCCCCCACATATACACACTAAACTTATCTCCTGATAGCCCTGAAGTGTACTGTAGACAAGTGGAAGGAAAAGCGGAGCAAAAATAAACTAGCCGAGCAGCCGAGTCACCAGTGTCATTATATTGTATCCCACTACGTTAGGTGCACGTGAGAGTGGTCATGGGGCATGGATTTCCACATACAATCGTTCTTAATCCTATCATGCTTTGTACATCGCCAGATTTTGAGTAAGAGGGTGATGCTAGACGCATCAATTAGACAGACCGAATCTTAGCCTACCTAGTATTGTCCCTCCAGTGTCAGTGTGCCAGTCTTGGTAATGAGATACTCGTTGATTGCAACATCCTTGCCCGACTCCTTTCCAAACCCCGAGTCTTTGATTCCACCAAAAGGCGACTCAGTTGCCGATGAATTTCCTGGATACCATTAGTATTGGATCCCTCCTAGAGCCAGCGATTCATCCAAGTAGCAGACTCACCTGTGTTCATACCAATCATACCAGCTTCGAGATTTTCAAACATTCTCCACATCCTATCGATATTCTTGGTGAAGCAGTATGAAGCGAGACCCATCTCAATTATGTCAGCGCTTCTTTTATTTATCAAGTAACTAATTTCAGAATACTTACACTGGTATTGTTGGCTGCTCTTGTAGCTTCTTCCTCGGTGTCGAATGGGAACAGCGCCAGAAGCGGTCCGAACGTCTCTTCAGAAGCAACCTTCATAGATGATGACGCATTGGTAATAACAGTTGGTTCGAAGAAGAATCCGTTGTTCAAGTTCATGCGGTTTCCTCCTGTCAGGATCGACCCGCCATGGTTTTTAGCATCTTCAACTTGAGCAGCAACTTTATCGATCCCAGTAGGCACTGTCAGAGGTCCCATCGTCGTGCCCTTGTCCAATCCATGACCGACTTGAAGCTGGCGAGTCTTTTCGGCAAGGACATTCGCAAATTTTTCGTAAACGCCTCTTTGGACATAAACGCGGTTTGCTGTGACACATGCCTGTCCAGCGTGTCGAAACTTCAGCGTCATCAACGCTAGTAGTCCCACATCAGCTCTAGATTTTTGACTCTATATATCCATACTCACCATCGGAAGCCTGCTCCAAATTTGCATCATCGAACACCAAGAAGGGGCAGTTGCCTCCCAGCTCAAGTGTGAGCTTCTTAAGGCTATGGGCGCAATGAGCAGAGAGAATCTTTCCCACACGAGTCTTATGTGTGTGACCATTAGCTGGCTGAACAGTGCAATGTCTTCAATGTAGGCAACATACCGAACCAGTGAAAGTCACCTTTTTCACCAGAAGATGTTTACAGAGAGCCTCACTTAATGCGGGGGTATTCTCTAAAGTCGTAGGCATAACATTGAATACGCCCTTGGGAAACCCAGCCTTCTCAGCCAAATAGGCCAGAGTCAACGCAGACAGGGGCGTCTCAGGGGACGGTTTAGCGATCATAGTGCAGCCGGCAGCTAAAGCGGCGCTGGCTTTTCTCAAGACCATACTGGAATGCTATATGAGCGCTGGTCTCTGTCTATGTCAATGGGTGTAACTAACGCAATGGGAAAGTTCCATGGCATCAGGGCCGCAGTCACACCAAGTGGCTGTTTGATTGTGAAGACGCGTCGCCCGGGAATCGCAGCTTGAAAGGTCGTCCCTTGAACCCTCTCCGCTTCGCCAGTGAACCATCGTGTAAAACTTGCCGCATATTCAAATTCGGCATATGCTTCAGCCAGAGGCTTACCTGTCTCATATACCAGGATTGTTGCAATATCCTCTTTGTGTTGTCGTATCAAGCCGTCAAATTTCGACAGCAAATCGGCGCGGGCCCTAGGGGTATAAGTACGGTATAACTTAAAGGCCTCGTGTGCTGCTTGCACTGCGTCGTCGACATCATCTGCTGACATATCTGGGCATGTTGCAAATGTCTTGTTGCATCCAGGATCTAATCAATGATAAGTGATTATGACATCAAGCTCTCATGCACTCAAGACGAACCGATGATATCGAACCTCTTTCCAGATTTTGCTTCAATCCATTTCCCATTGACATATGCAAGGTCTCGGAACAGCTCCGGGGATTTCAAATCCAACTATATTCGTAATCAGCTTAACTTGTTCAGTTCGCTCTCTTCTCGTCCCCGTGTCGAGACTTACGTTTACAAACGCATGTGCTTCGTCCATATTGAATCAATAATACTGAGAACTATTGTTTGTAAGAAGAACTTCCTTTGGCGATACAGATTTACTATTACTAGCCTAAAAATACTCGGAGTCTCCGATGGTGGCTGTTACATATATTGCGTATGATGAAATTGTCATTATCGTCACGAGAATCCATCCCCGCATCATATCGATAGGTATTCCGAAGCTTGGTGTAACTATATACTTCTTCTCACCTCAGCCAATCCATGACCGGTTCATCATACTTCCCCAAATTTACCCCAGCTTTCTCCATATAGACCTCAGGAGCTGCATGAGGAACATTCGACTAAACGGTACAATGACTGCATAAAGGCTGATAACAAACGTTACCCCTGTATTAGTGTATCATTCAAAACTTGGAATGTGTATAGCCAGGCTCAATAGTTCTCGTGTGCACGATCCAGTCTCTCTCCGGGAGGCTGAACCAACCTATTCTTCAAAATCAGGATTGGATTTGGCTAAGTCTCTGCACAATATAATTCAACGTTATCCAAGAGTAGGATGAGCTAATCAGAATAGAGCTATCAGAAAAATCGATTCTCTTGACATTTCTTTTGCCCTTCTATGGGATTTTCCATTTCTCAAAAACCCCTCGTATGGTTATAACTCGTCGAAATAGATATATACAGAGAAAATGAACAATCCATTTATACCAATTACACCGAAGACTAATGGTGCCTTCCATACAACCAACCAACTTGCAATAGTATAGATATAGAATACGACCCAGTGCAACTAATCAATTTATCGAGAAAATAACATGATTTGTAGTAGCTAGGTAGAATCCTACTTACTCAACTGATACCAGCAGCCTTGGTGAGCCACCCTTTACGGATTCCAGCAGAAACATGTTCCAAGGTCAAAGTCGATATCTCTTTAGCTATTCCCATCGCGAATTTAGCATCTTGTGATAGACGTTGCACCGCGCTGATAACTCAGATTCGATGCGTTCAGACTTGTTGAAATACATTAGACTAAATTAACTTGACGATTCGAACCTTTCTCTTCATGGAACTGCATGGTGAATGGCAATATGTTTGAAAATTCACAAATGCGCGAATAAGAGAGATGCGATCTGGTAGGAAGTCCTTCACCTACCATAGGAAATCATGGGACCCCCACGTACATCTCAGGCCTTATTCAATGATTTTCAAGACTTGTTGGAGACATTCCTATAACTATAACTGACTATCTAATCTACCATAGCTACCTGCAGTAGGCTACATGGTAACCTGGTAGGAAAATTACAATATATCTCTATAAACGACTAAAACTAAAAAGGAGGGAAAAGCAAAGGAAGGGAGTCTAACTAAGCTGGCCAGGCTGATATATAAGGCGGTGTACTATGTAATCCAGAAATCCATCCTATCGTAATCCTTAATTGTTGATTACACTAATCTTGCACAATTCCATAACATACCACTCTATTCAAGTGACGTTAGTCGGTGCACATCAACAAAAGGGGTCCAAGAATGAGCTTACCGAAAGCAGAGGCGGCGAGACTCTCGGCATTGCGATAGGGCTCAGGGTCGTCAGCTCCTTGTCTACCGGCCTGCCACAGTTTGGCTAAGTTTCTAGCCTGCTGGACAGGGTCATTTCTCGGCCCTACGTCAGTGTCCTCTGTGCCATGCATACCGTTATGACTGTATCAGAAGGTTAGCATAGCCTCTAACCACGAGTTCTACTTTATTTCTGTATCTCACTCAACGGGGTAGCTAGCTTTCTTGCCTACAGCATCAAGGTGTGTCATCTCATGTAAAAGAACAAGCCCTCCAACGGAGAAGTCTCGAAACCTGGCGCCTGGTGTGCACCATGAGTCTTCTCGACGGGTGGGATTCGGCTTGTATGGATGAGAAGTTGTGCTTTGCTTTGTCCAATCATGCGTGAAGAAGGTAGGACAGATCTTAATCTCACGTGGCGTATCACCATTTTGGGGACGTGCATCGGTGATGGCGAAGCTTATTGAGTTCCTATAATTCGAGTGGATATCTGTTAGCCAATTTGGCTCAAATATATATAGGTGAGTATATATACGAAACAACTCTTCGGTTGAAGGTGATAGTTTACAATTGAGATCACTTACCTGTCTTGACATTCCGTATCGCTCGCTTGTGCGCAACGAACACTAAACTTGAAGGGCGCATTGGTAGGGTCGTTATTCTGGTGAATGACATCCCACATCTCCTGAGCCATTTTCCAGTCATCTGTCTTACCCCTGCCTGAGGTACGAAAGTAATGTGTAAATCTAGCAAAAGAACGGTTTCGATCAGCCATCACACAGAATATAAGCTGTCATTTGGAGACATTGAGACTCACGCCGCTTGGTTGTTGTCCATGCTCGAAGCATGGTCTGCGAAGCTCGACGCATCGGCGAAGTCCTGCCCGAGCTTTTTCTTCTGGCTATCATCGCAATCAACATAGCCAGTTATGAGACGCCGGCTGATGGTGTGCTCGGGATTGAGGTTTACGGGTGATGCAAGACAGTGAGTGAGGACGGACATGACTGCTGTCACTGCAAAGCTGAGGTGTCTTTGATGAACCATCTTGAAGCAATATATCTCAAAGTCACAATGGAACAGTTAGGTGCTGAAGATTGCTGGGTAGATAATAGATGTAAGAGGAGTTTATTGAGGTATAAGTAGACAGAAGAAGGTTTTCTACGTGACTTATATACTTGACTGTCTTGTATTTTTAGATAATAATCTTGAGCTGATTTATATGGCCTCGCGAGCATGTTGAATAGTATTATGGCTTGCGATGGAAATAGTATGCTCTCCCCTGGTCAAGTAGCCAGGGTCGATCTTGCTTTGGAATGCAATGTTTTTCCAGTTAAGGAGCGATATTGGCGTCTCATTCGAGTTCTAGGTTATCACTTACAATGCAGTAATCTATAAATAATGACACTTAAAACAGATTATCTAACAATATATTTGGTGCTTTCTGTAGTCAGTGTTCCAGCGTTACCTATATTATGAGTATATTTCAGATAACGTAATTGTAGCAACTACTACCTATCAGTTAGTATAGAGGCTTGTGGCCGTAGATTTGGTGATGAAGTTTTTTGACTACTTATGTCGTGCTACATGTTATCTCATGTAGGCTAGGAGTGATAAAAATACTCAGTAAGCTCTAGTTGAAGCTAGGAAGCTCATGTTTTTAATTAACCATCATGTACCAGGTAGCACAAGACCTTATAGCACCAGGCGTATGACGGCGCCTATATGCCATAACTATGAGCTCATTGACCTACTCAGCCTCCACCAAACATTTCGATACTATGAAATGGGCCAGATTCTATAGGCTGTTAGGATTATAGCTTAACTTCCACCCAAGAATCTAGATCACAGTGGCGCCAAATTAGGCACCCTAGCCTGCTTTGAATTGTACGACTTTATTCTATTTTGAATCATCAGGAATATTTTACTCCTTGATTGCTCAGCATTTCCTAACTCATTTAAGGCACATCATCTCAGTCTGGCATACCGCAAGAGCGGAACGCCCACCTGATCCTTTTTTTCGTTTCATGGCGTATTGCTTGTGTGACGCAATGTGTTGATCGAGACTGTCTCGGGCAACGACTACAAAAAGGGGCAGGCAACCTCACTCAAATACGAGTGGTCAAAGCGTCTTGTGTGCGCTGTCAAAAGGGCACACTTTGGCTAAGCTTCTGCATCATCCCTACAAATTTATTACTATCTTCTAGCCTCTTATTCTTCGATTAGTAAAATCGAAACTTTTACGTTATCTCAATATCATATCTCTCTTAGGAAGATCGCCGAGATGGTGTTTCTGAAATACAAGGTCGACCCAGCTGATAAGCAAGGCAAAATTGCTGTCAAGCTTACCACAACACCAGCACTTCCCCTTAGCGATACGAATGCGAACTTAGACCTCACACTATCTCTTCGCATTGCATCATCAACCCAAGCGGACCGGTCTTTGACCATCTGCGTAGATCGAACAGTCTTCGAGGTCTATGATCCGCTAGAAGGTGGCATGGACATGCTCTCGCGCGGTGCGTTTGGTAGGATCTACAATACCGAATCTTCTGAACGTAGTATCTCCCTGGGCCATTTCAAAGTAAACTCAGTCGCGCGTAGCAACTCACCTGACCTGCGCGACCGTGGGTGCCGGTTCATAACTCTACCTGGGGATGGAAGCTGGGTAGAAGTCACGCACACGATAGGCTGGGAGCGAATTTTCAAGTACGAAGAGAAAATGGTAAAAACAGACCTTAATCCGGGAGAAAAGTTTAAGATGGCTATAAACAATGACTTTCTGGGTACGTCGTGGTGGTGCTGGGGAGACATGGAGGGGGAATTAAAAGGGAAGAAGTTGCATGCCTGGCATCCTGAGCCATTTGCAGACCCGAAGCCGAGCGATGAGTTTGTTAGGGAGGAGAACTGGGTCTTGGGCGAGGAGCCGATGTTGTTGGATTTTGAAGATGCCACGGAGGATGCGAAAGCGATTTTTACCATTGTAGAATAAGGGGCCATTATTCGAAGCGAAGGGGTCGGTGCAGTCCGCGTGAGGAAGTTTATCTGACATACAAGGCAATTCTCTAAGTCTCAATATTCTCGGCGGTTAGCATCTAGGTAAGTAGACTTGTGTTGACTAAGGATTATTCTTTAATCATAGTTTACTAATTTGGTTGATACAACGTATGCGCCATAAATGTCCAAACCTATCCCTCTCCCTTTTTAAAAAATCGACGACCATCTTCACCACCCCATAACTATTAGAAGTTATAGAGCTAGAATCTTCTCCGCAGCATGCTCAGCAGCTGCTACAATCATAGCAGATGGATTACCCGTCATCATACCGGGGAATATCGACGCATCCACGACGAAAAGGTTATCCATACCGTAGACCTTGGCGTTAGTGTCTACTACAGACGTGCCCTGATCAACTCTGCCATCATCGAGCCCCATCTTGGCAGTCCCTATCCAGTGATTCGATGAGCGCTCAGCCGATGTTGCAGGAATCTTCCGTGATGTTAGCACTGAATATTCGCCGCCAGTAGGTTGCGTTGCTAGGGGAAGTAATTCGATTCAACTCACCGAATCCACGAATTCCGTCACGGTCTGGTTCGAAGTGGGTAGGACCCAGGTTAGATTAGTGATAGGTTCGAAGTACTTCCGCACGTTTTCGATGCCTTTGATGACGGCTGCTTTATCGTTCTCGTCGTGGAGGTAGGGCGCTGTCGACACCCGAGTGTTGAGACTAGGGGTGATCGTCATTCTGCCTCGTGACGTAGATCCTGTACCGAGGTACTGTGTAATGGTCATGGAAGCTAAATGGTCAGCATCCAGTGCTAATGCATGTCACAGCTGGGAACTCCGCTTGACATACTGTTCGTGCTTCCCTCCACTCGAGCTTGCCAGTGCAGATGTCGGTCAATGCCGTCTGCACCAGTTATGCTTTCCCAAAACTATTTAGATGTCAGCATGGAAATATTTTCGGTTTGGCTGAGACTTACGATCGGCCCCAGGTTGGGTGCAGCCTGAGCCAATATGCCAACTCTAGCGGCTATAGATACATTAGTAGCTGATCTGGTAGACTTTGTGGCGCTGCTGACCTAAGTATAACTCTGCGTCGCTCAGAATCGGCTCATCCCACGCTCCGTAGAAATCGTAGAAGACAACGTCGGGATGAGCGACTTCAATATCAGTCTGGGATTTCAAAGTAAGCATACATGAGCCGTAATAAGCTGCTCGGAATAGAACTACTTACACCAACGTGGTCATTCAGGTTATAGCCCACCGGAAGGTTGATCCAAGAGTCGGATGGTATCATGGAGTCTCCATCCGACGTCGAATTCTTCACGATGTTTAACTGATCTGTCGGTCCGATGCCACCTATTTCAACTCGGTCAGCCAGCTTCCAAAGATTCGCTTTCATACAAGACCATACTTCTCAATAAGAGCTTAGCCGAGCCAAACGTGCCCGCAGACAAGATCACTCGGCCCGTCCCAGGAGTCACCGATACTACACCGGAGTAACCAGTAGGATCATTGCTACACTCGATCTCAACGCCCGTAGCACGGCCTCCATCGCGAACAACTCTCCGCGCCGTTGTATTCATCCACAGCGTGAACTCCTCGCGCTGGCTGGCACTAACCAAGTACGTCGCGAGCGGGCCACCACGCTCCCCATTCGCAAACATGTGGGTGCTGTGTCCGAACGTCCTGTTCTTCTGGTCCGGGTGATCATTCGGCACGACGTACGCAAACCCGCTAGCCGCGAGGCCGCTCGTCAGCGTCTCGAATCCTTGCTGCAGGTACAGCTGGCCATCCATGCTAGGCGTCATCGTGCCGGGGATGCGGTCGAAGAGGCGCGCGGTGGCGGGCGCGAGGTCGGCGCTCTTCCAGCCGGCCGGCCAGTTGGCGTCCCAGTCGGCCGGGTGCGGCTTCCACCAGAGGCCGGCGTTGATGGCGACGCCGCCGCCGAGCACGCACCCGGACATCTGGTCCACGTCCGTGCAGACGACGCCCGTGGGGTCGCGCCAGATCTGGTTCGCCAGCCCGGGCACGTCGAAGCGCGTCAGCGGCGAGTCCGCCAGCCAGTCCGGCTTCATCGTGCCGTTCCACGTCGCCGTCGACGGCGGCCCTTTCTCCAGCAGCAGCACCGTCTTCCCGGCTTCCGTCAGCCGGTCCGCCAGCGGGATGCCCCCGGCCCCCGAGCCGACGATGATGTAGTCCCAGGTCTGCTCCGTGGTGGTGTTGAAGCAGACGGGCGGCGCGAAGGCGATGTTGCCTAAGGCCGCGCATGGCTGGATCCCTGCGGTCAGTTAGGTTAGATTGGAGCCTGTCTACTGATAGCGGACACTTCGAGCGTCTTGGCTGTGCTTACAGAGGAGGACTGCTGTCGCAACAGCACCCAGATATCGATTACCATGCATGGTTTACTGAGAAGGGTTGTCGCGTGACTGGGAGAGCTGCCACGACTCATCCCAGAGATCTATCGACCCGAGCGTTCGGGAGCACGCAAAGTCTTTTATTATTAATAGCATAGCTGGGACTGTCACCAGCGGCCGTGCGGCAACATTCGAAAGGGGCCTGCGGCCCACAGTGATGTCCCGGCCCTCGCATATTCATGCACCACTTGAAAAACTTGAAAGCGTGTATACCCGGTAATCAGTCTGTTTCAGATTTTGAAAATGGACCGGGGTCGAACGATTTACAGTGCCTTTTCATTTATCTTGATTAGCCAAATTTGGTGTTGTCCGCTGCCTTGGCCGCCCCGCCGTATCGCAGGATTGGCATACTTAGCCGATAATGAAAAACCTGGGGTAATGCAGGCGATGCAGCTGGCCCAGAGCGCTGGTAAAGCTCATCTGCAACCTTGAAACAAGTGCCGATGAAGCCGGAATACCTGATGGCAACGGGTCATGACAGCAAAGTCAGATTATAGCTCTCGTGAAGTTGCGGTTGTCCGTAAAGCGGGGAACGAGTCCTGATGTTCGGAGATTATTGCCGCACCATATTGATCAGGATTCGGAGTGGGTTCCGTTTATCACCAATGACGTAAAGCCAATTGACTGAAGCTGAGCAGCCATTTATGTGCCTGATAGCAAGCTTCATTTCCTGTATAGGATAAAAGTGAAGTAAGTATAGGCTCTGTCTGGATAATGTCTCTAGACATAAATTTAGAGAACTCTCAGTTTTACCTAATTTTATCAACTCCATTACTTCCTCAAATCACTTGTCTCACGTTAACATCTTGGAAGAGAATTCCTAAGAAATCAAATCATAGTCGAAAGTATTGACAACTAACCACAACAGATATCCCATGTCTTTTAGTTTACAATATCATTGCACCCGCACCGGCGGTGTCTTTGGGCTTCTTCCTAACACTTCCATCCTGACCAATTTTCTGCTCCATCTCCTGTCCGTTTCCAGACTACGATAGACCTGTCAGTCAAGTGACTTCCACCCTTCCTTGGTGTCAAAGCAGAGACACTGCGCATATACGTACCGTTGCCAGACGGTCAAGCGGTCCGCCAGAAGTCTTTACCTCGGGCTGGCTTTTCTTCGGTGCAGGCCTCTCAGGTGCGCCGTAGATTCCGGCTGCTGCTTCGTAGATGCCGCTCGCAAGATCTGTGGTCGGCATGGCGCTGACTGAGCCGTTATTGAAGCTTTTGATAGCATCGATGGACGCTGATCTGTTATTCTGCGTAGAACTAGGCATCTTCAAGATTCAGAATAGTATATTATCTAGAGCTTTTTTTCCGAGTAAGAATGTCCTGACTGTCAGTAGAGATGAATTGTTGCATTTATTCTTTGATTTATTAATGATACTCTTACGATAGTAATGCGTCATCGAGAATGGTACCGTAATACATACAACGCGGTCGGAGACGAACTCAGGGTTCTGATTGGATACTTACGTCACGGATACGGGATAGGACCCGATCGCGTATATTAAATCGGAGCGTTCTTCTATTTCAGGGCTCTTTTACTATTAAGGTTTGCCTAAGGGCTAGCTCAAATTGAGGGATAGTCAACTAACTTATAAACTTAATCGACATTTATTAGGTTTAATATTATATGGTGAAGGATAAGGATGGGCAACAACCATAGTGTTAGTGGTTTCTCATAAACTTCCATACATTTTCAACACCACAAGTTGGCAGAAGTGTGTATGATACATGTCCAGAGCCTCTATATAATGTTTCTGTAGTTGATGTCTACTTGAGTTTCTATGTTGTGTGCAATTTAGAGTGGTGGAGATGGAAGTTGTATCTAACTAGAACCACCCAGGTCTCATGCTCTTCCAATCGTTCATATAACTCGCAGAGGTGCCACAAAGCATGAGGAATTGTCGATGAACCAAGTAGTTTCTATATTAACTACCAACGCCCCAAAACAAATGCCTCGCCGGCGCATCTTGCATAAATACTGTCCTGTTTTGAAAGTCTCATTAAATCCAACACTTCATTATAATATTCTACTTTTCCACGAGCGAGTTTCAGGTGAGATTATTATTACATGAAAGTTACCCAAAATGAGCTCATTATTTCTCTATGTTAGACTAACATATAACATGGTATCGTTCAACAAGTTCGGTGCAAATATTTGTTCATGTGTTCACCTTAGTAACAAATCTAGATTCAAAGGTCCCCAAGTTACTAGACAGAAGCCGAACTAAATTTAACTATAAATAGAGATCAGTTACAGAAAGCGCAATAAGAGATAAGTAATAGTAAGTTGATATAGTTTATCTTCTATAGGGATTACGCTGTCTGCTGACTACTAAGTACATAGGTACTTTGGTATGTGGTGTAAATCAGGGCATGAAAGATGATTGGCCAATAATCTCCGACGGTAAGGGCCGGATCCACTTAAATCACGACGGCCAAAAAATCATCTCGACAGCTTCTTCGAGCTCTCCAACGACGCCTGCGGGTGATAAAACGGAATTGGCTCAACCCCGAACAGGCCAATTGTCCCGCAATGGCAACCCCACGCCTCGCTCGATCGCCGACATGTCTCAGCTGCCTCCGGCGGCTCGCACGACCCTCTCCGTCGACGTTCTCGCCGCTGCCCCTCACCCAGACCCGAGCGAAGACGACCAAGGCTGAAGAAGAGGATCTCCAGGGCATCCCCGTGCGTCTACTTCAGGATATCCAGACGTTCGGCCGTAAAAGTGCGTCTCATATCTGTTGCGCCCCCCTTCACCCCTCCCTTCTGCCCGATTCCTCACGCTTACCCTCGTCGCATGAACAGATGCCATCATCCGCGTAAAGCCCGGCCGTATGCGCAACTACTGGTTCCCCAAGAACCAAGCAGAGTACATGACGCGCCTCCGATTCAAGGAGCTCGGATTGAGCGAATCCGCCATCGGCGTGCGCGACCGCACGTTCGGCGCAAGATTAAAGCTCGGGGACGGCGACAAGGACAAGAGCAAGGGCAAGAAGAAGGAGGCCGCGGAGCCAGAGATTCGGAAAAAGAAGGAAGTTTTAACACTATCGGTACGTTGTCTTGGACATGCATCTTTCTATCTACCATACACGCCGAGCAAAGGCTATTATCAAAAGTCCAAGAGTGACTCGATACGACAATGCAGAACCTTTGACCATACGATGCTAATCATGTTCCAACGCTAGCCCGAAGACTCTCTCGCTCTCCTCAGGACTCTCCTCCCCTCGACCCTGACCTTCACACGAAAGCCCATATCGGCGCCCCCACCACCGGCTCCCGCCGCGCCCGCGGTTCCACGGTCTCCCTCTCTAGCCGCGAACGCCGCCACGTCCACGCCCTCTCCGGACCCCGAGCCCGCCGGCGGCAAGCCCGAGCCGATCGCGATCTTCGGCTCCGTGTCCACCGGCGACATCCTGGCCGCGATCAAGGAACAGCTGCAGGCGGACAACGCACAGGGCGACCGCATAGGCCTGGAGGCCGAGGGCATCGAGATCGTGGGGCTGGAGGAGGGCGAGGACCGCATCAAGCATCTGGGCTCGTTCGAGATCCGCATCTCTACCAGCAAGGAACTCGAGACTGTGCGGCGGACGGTGGAGGTTGTTGCTGAGGCTTCGGAGTAAGCTGGCGGGCGCGTATGGGATGGCTCGTGTAGCTGTATGGCCGATGTTTCGCGTTGAAAGATCTAGCTACGAAGGAATATAGGAGACGCCCATTAGAAGATCATATCAGCGGAGACAGTGAGCTCCTTGGGTATCGACCGAGTGCGGTATGTGTACATTATGCATGGTCAGATAAAAAGGGCGAAGCCTGTGTGGGTTGTATATAGGACGGGAATGTAAGGCCAGCATGTACTTATCTACGTCTTCATCCCCCGATCCCAAATCAGAGTGTTCAGTAGTGATAATCACTCTACTACAGGTACAGTAGACCTCCTGTCTTCAGTAAGGTTATCTCTCCGTCACTAAAACACCTAGGAACGAAAAGTAGGCTGAAGGAATATTGCGTATATAATTCGAGCTAACTATTCTTGAAAGAATACCCCATGGAACTGCCTACTGCGGTACATTTGCCAGCTGGAAATTCAGGTAAGCAGCTCTATATCCATCTCTATCTAGAGGTCTTGCATCCGAGTCTATCTAAACCCGTCGACTCCCTACTGAGTCTATGTAATTAAATAAAAAGCTATCAACAACCGGACTTTGAAGAAGGAATAAACCATTAAATCACCCGGAACTGTAACTTAATGCGCCGCAAGAACACGGCGATCTATCTTCAATCTCGCCGTGACGAGAATCCCTCCGCCAACAACGAGCGTGACGCCCGTCCACATGCCCAGCCCCAGATATCCGCCCTTCGCGAGGATCTGGCCGCTTATGGGCGTTCCAACTAGCGCCCTATAGTTCCCAGTTAGTCAGCAGGAGATAAAGTTTTGTTGTATCGAAAGTCTGCAATACGTACGTGATCGCGACAGAACCCGTCACAAGTCCCACCGCAGTCCCCTGGTTCTCGCGCTTGGCGATCTTGCCGGCGCATGCGCCTTGTAAACTCACGACGGCCTGGGACAATAACCGTCAGCATCAAGTTACACACACGCACATCTCTAGCGATGGCCTCATTCAGGGGTATCCTGGGGGAGTGAAAAGGAAAAAAGAAAGGAAAGGCAAATAACAGCACTCACCCCCGAAGCAAACCCATACGCCAGACACCAAATCACCAACCCCGCGAGGCTCTCCGCAGCCGTCCACGTGAACCCGATGACGCCGGCGGCGAGCACGGACAGCGCGCACAGGTTGAAGTGCCCGTAGGCGTCCGCGAGATATCCGGGGACGACGCGGCCCAGGAAGGACGCCGCGTTGATGGCGGAGATCAGATAGAACGCCGTCGACGAGGACGTGCCCCGGTGGATCGCGTACGGTGACACGTAGAAGAACGGCGTGAACAGCCCCAGGTACGTGATCGCAAGCCCCGCGCAGAGAAGCAGGAAGGCGCTCTTTTTGAGTGGGGAGAAATCGGCTTTGTGCTGCTGCTGCTTCGCCGGCTTCTCGGTGTCGTTTGCTATCGGGGGAGGTCCTTCGTTTTCGTTGCTGTCGTCGGCGGTGGTGGACTGGGCTTGGGATTGGGTGGAGGTGACTGGGGCGTCGACGATCGTGAGACAGCCCACAGCGAGCAGCGGCAGCATCGTGAACCCGACGATGCGCATGGTCCAGCCAAAGCCCACGCCGTCCTTGTACAGCAGCTGGTCCAGCATGATGGGCCAGATGATGCCGCCGATCGAGGAGCCGCCGATGACGATGCCGAGGGCCAGACCGCGGCGGTGGGGCATCCGGCGCGAGATCACGGCGATCGTGGGGCAGAATAGGAGAGAGATGCTGGCTCCGAGGAGCAGCCCTTGCGTGAGGAAGAGCTGGTAGTATTTGGTGCACAGAGACGCCAGGAAGATCGCTAGCAACTGCCCGACGCTCCCCACGCAGAGTAGGATCTGGGATGTGCCACATGAGTGTCAGTCTAGTCTGTCCGTGTATCCTATCATCGCCGTGATTCCTTACCGTCGGACCGGCTTTATCGACTAGCAGACCTGCCATCGGCGCTCCGATGTACAGGAGGAAAATCGAGGCGGAGCCGATCCATGATATATCCGAGGCGGAGTAGCCCGGAAGATAGGTTTCGTAGTATTCCTGGTAGACGCCGAAGGCATTGACGAAACCGACTGTGCAGAATAGTGTCAGAGAAGCACCGAATACAGCGAGCCAAGCTCGAACGCTAAATGCAGAATTAGTATATATCGCCAACCAGGTATATGATGGAAGCACACCTGTTGTAATTGGGCGGCGGCTCCTGTGTCGGGGAAAGAGCCATTGGAAAAGTATTTCAGTGATTTAATGCGACCTATATATAATCCCAACGACTAGAATGTATCAATCAGTGTGAATATTTCGTTTCATCATCTACTCTTATATGTATGGGATATAGGGGGTTACCCTCGGATTATCCGAGGACGCACCACTATAGTTTGACCCTGCCGCGGATAATCCGCGGACATCCAGAGACACGTTCTTCACCGTATACTCCGGATCATCCGCGGATCCTTGGGACCATTTATCCCAACACACAAAGAATATTACTATACTCAATTGAATTGAGCATACATATTCTTACTAATGAAACGTAAGGCTCCGGTTGCGGCAGATGAGCCGCAGAATCGGCGCCGGCAGCCCCAGATTTCGTGCGACTTCTGCCGTAGTAAGAAGCTCAAGTGTGACCGCGGAGCCCCGTGTTCCAGCTGTGTAGTTCGCAAACTGCATTGCTCTAGCCAGCCAGAACCGAGACCTATGTAAGTTAGCGTATTTCTTATAGTATTTATGTATATGGAGATTGGGTTGTGGCTAATGGGCCTATAGTACAGATCCAGACACGGTCGTTGAGGCCGACTCTAGCATCCTTCAAAGGCTTCAGAATCTAGAGAAGGCACTTTTCGGATCCAAGAGAACAGCTGAAGCTCAGAAGGGCTTTGCTACAGCTAGTCATGCATCGTCACCGTCATACCAGGACAGTGAACGTCAACAGACCGCGAAATTTCTCGATTCAACTTACACAAGGGATGACCATGGTGTAAGTAGAACCTGCGTCCCTTCGTCAAGTCATTGCCAAACGCTCAGCAAGGTAACCAACTAAAGATCCGTAGGTCTCATTACGACCAGGACGCCTACGCTTCCGCGTCGCCCCAGCCGCTTCCTTGGCAAGCCCTCCTAGTGCTACAGGTATCTTCATAGACGGGGATGGAGCAGCGAAATCAGCCTGGATGATGACGCGCGAGGAAGCCCTGCTCCTACTGCAAGACTTCATCGATAGCCCTTACCACCTACTCCCCATCCTCCACGAGTCCTCAACTCGCTCTCTCGTAGAGGACTTCTACACGCAGCTAGAGCAAAACCAGGCCGGCGACCCCGCCAGCGCGGCCCTCATCCTCAGTATCGCCGCCACAAGCGCGTCGTTCTTCAACGACGACAGCGGCGAGAGCGGACCGCGCGTCTTCGCTTCCACGGAGGAGGCGGCCCGCGCCTCGGCCGCCTGGAGCCAGTCCGCGCTGAAAATATTGCAGGATCCCGCGCGCCCGACGTCCACGAGCCTCGCGGCGTGCCAGGCGTGGGCTATCATCGCGTACGTCGTGTATAATGCGGAGGGCTGCTCGGCGCGCTTCCGGTTCCTGCACAGCTGCTCCGTGGCTGTGGCGCGGGATTCGTCACTGCATCTCGTTGATAGCCCGACGATGATCGCAGCAGCCGCAGCCGCGGAGAGGCAGGATGATGTCGCGACGAGGGAGATCAAGCGGAGGCTTTGGTGGCATTTGGCTTCCACAGACTGGTGAGTGGTCTGTCTGCTTCTCGCACTTTTGGGTTTTTTTATCAGAGCAAAAACTAACTCAGCTAGGTTGCTGGGCTTAATGGGCGGACCTTTAGGTCAGTATTAGATGTTTCTTTCGGTATCCCCTACAGTCACTGACACATATGGGTTTTGATCTTGAAATAGCCAACCGCGAGTCTTATCATATTTTCTTCTTCGAAGATATCTTTGCTACCTCAAAAACCACCTAATAAAGCACTCCATGCTAACTCCCACCCCTAAACCAGACGGCACATACACAATCCAACCGCGCCACACCGCCGTCGCCTACCCGCGCAACCTAAACGACAACGACCTCTCCCAGCCTCACTCCGCACACACCACCTACCCCCTGAACACGCCGACCCAGATGTCCTGCTTCCTGCAGCGCATCCGGCTCTCCGAGATCAGCCGCCGGGTGATCGACGCGCGCGCGCCCGGGTCCCCGGACCTCGAGCTGCTCGACGCCGCCCGCGTGCGCGCGCTGGACCGCGAGTTCGCGGCCGCGCTGGCCGAGATGCCGCCCTTCCTGCGCTTTGACGCGCCCGTGCCGCCCGGCGCGCCGCCGCACCTGGCCCTGCAGTGCGCCCTCGTCTTGCTGGGCTTGCACGTCCGTCGGGCGCGCCTGCATCGCCCGTTCCTGCTCCACGGGACCGAGGACCCGAGGTGCGCGGACTCGCGCGCGCAGTGTCTGGGCTCTGCGAGGACGGTCATCTTGATCTCGGCGGAGCTGCTGGATGGGTCGTTGGCTTTGGGGGTGGGTCGGGGCCGGGGCCAGGTGCGCGGAGGTAGGGGTGGACCCCTGACTTATCGCCTGGGTTTGGTCGTCGGCGCTATGTTCATGGCATGTACGGTTCTCGCGCTGAACGCGGGGCTGAGCGCGAGCCGCGCCGGACGTGTGGACTCTGACACGGAGACGCACGCGGAGCTTGCGCGCGCTTGTCGCGCTCTCTCTGCCGTGGGGAAGAAGTCCGCAGTGGCGGCGGGACTCGTGCGCAGTCTAAGGAGCGTACTGCGACGGTACCGCGTCAAAGCGCTTGACGAGGACGAAGCTATCGTCGTTCCTCAGGGTAGTACTAATCATAACGACGTGGATATCGAGGCTGCGGCTACTGCACCTGAGTCGACTGCGGAAGCTTCTGCTAGGATATTAGCTGGAGGGGAAGGAGAGACACATCGAGTTGGAGAGCAGCAAGTCGACGCGCCCGGTGATTTTGAATTCGATGGGCTATGGGAAGAATTTCTCGGCACAATGCCGATGCCGGCTGAGGAATATGATCACCTCTTTGCTGGTTTGGATTCCTTTTGCGGACCAACATAACTTTCATTACCGTTCATCCTTCACGCCACTGTAGTTAAAGAAATACATACATTATATAGTTTCTGTTGGGCGAGCTTATACGGTTACATGTGACAGACTCGAGCATACGTGCCAACCGCCACCATTGTATCGCGAGGTCCTAATATTAAGCTGTATAAAGTCCTGAAGCCGTGAATGATTTATGATAGCATTAGTAGTGATGGCGTGGGATACATTAGATAAGAAGCGACGGGAAGCGATGAGGAGGGCATGTTGATACAGAAGCCAAATGAAGGCCAGACATCTAAGTTCTAGAAGAAAAGGGGCTAAGGCATACCTAAACCAGTAGATTCTCTCCCAGGAATTAGCATGACTAACAACTACATATTATTTCCTTCAAGCTCATATGCAGCAAATCCAGATATTCCGATAAAATACTTGTATTTTCTCCACGCCTCAACCCAAACTCAAGCCCGAGAAGCCCGAGTTATAGAATAGAGACGTACGTGATGTGATAGCTAGCTAAGGCACCGACAGACCGACAAAGCAAACGGGGTATTTATTCCTCCTCCACCTCCTCCCCTCTCTCTCTCTCGACAGCAACAATCTCGACCCGAATCCCGTGGTGTGACAAAATCCCCATCAGCCAGAAAACATCCAAAACGCAATCCAACCCAACCTCCCCGTCACCGTCACCCCCAATAACCTCTAGGAAAATAGCATGCTGTCTTCTGGTCGCCACGTGGATATCCGTACGCCGCCGCTGTATGTATGTATGACGTGCGCCCGTGTACTGCAAACAATCGACATAGGAAAGCAGCACGACACAACCACAACACGCCACACCACGTCCAGCGTACCATGTTCATCCAATAGCACCCACACCACACCACCCACATAGGAAAACTCAGCCCACCATGCAAAATTTTCATATCTCCTGCAAATTTAAAACCGCAGGTAGGTAGGTGGTGATAGAAGGTTAAGTCATCTATCCAGATACACAGGAAAAAGGTAAGTACCTAAGTAATCACTTGCCGGGGTAGCTGACGTCCAGGTTCCACAGCGAGTCCCAGAGCATGCTCCTCCTCTTGGGGCTGGGGGTAGGGGGCTCGATCGATGCGGCGGCGGTGGCGGCGCTCAGGTCGCGTCGGAGCTGCGGGCGTTGTTGCTGCTGTGTTCGAGGCTGACCCGCTGGCCTTTGCGGACCTTGCTGCGGATGCGGATGCGGAGGGTCGGAGGCGGCGGCTACGCGGCGGCGCTAAATCCCATCAGCCATGTGTGCCGTCAAGGACCAAGGAGACTGTCAACTATTTCGTGCCGCACCTCATTACTCTGCTGCTGCTGGCCCTCGTCCGCGGCCGCTTGCTTGTCTTTGTCTTTGTCTTTGTCTTTGCTGCTCTTCCCGCTTCTCGAGGATGGTGGATCTTGCTGTTGTTGCGGCTGGTTTCCACTTGGCCCCGCGATGCTGCCCTGTCTGCTGCCCTGTCCGACAGCAGTCGGACTCGGGCTCTCGGCCGTTGGGCTATCGGCTGCCACCGCACGCACGCTGTTCGTCTCGCTGGCTAGCGCACTCCCCGGTTTCGTCGCACCGCTTCCGCCGACAGCAAACGGTAGAGCTTTCTTAGAACCCGTACTGCTACGTCGGCTCTCGAGGCTCTTGCTTAAAGTCCTACTCACGCCCTCGATGCCTCCGTTGGGACCTAGTTTTGATTTCTGCTTGCTGGTTCGCCCATGAGCGTGCATGTTAGCCACCGCCGCAACATTATTAGCAGCAACAGTGGACTTGCCGAGTCCAGGTGTGGATGGGGCACCGGGTTTGTCCTCGTGCGCATCGATAAGCCACCAGCGCAGACCATCAGACAGGTCGAATGGGTTATCGTTTTCGTCGCTGGTGTTCACGGAGTCTGTCTCGCCTTCTGATGGGGGCGCGTTGGTCGGTTGCAGGCTCTTTGATAGGTCTACCACACGCTCCTGGATGCGTGTTATACGGGCCACAAGCCATTCGCGGCTGCGCAAACGGTGGGGTTCCTGTTCGCGAAGGAAGAAATGGGGGCACCCGACGTTGAAAGCGGCCCAAGCGCCAGTTGTCTGGTTTCGCGTAGGCAGGAAAAGTGCTAGGTCGCCTTCTTTGAAGTGCTTGAAGGCGATCTTGTCGTGCGCCTCCTTGGCAATAGTATGTGCTCGGTCTCGATAACTTCTCGCATCTCGGGTCATCTTTCGAGCGGTGTGCTCGATTTCCTTGACGCGGCGATACATTGCGTCCGAGAACGCATCTATATTAAAGTTGCCTGGACCAGCCATGAATGCCTGGTATTGCTCGACTTCGGCATCCAAGCCCTCGGCGTTCATCCAGTAGAGCAACTTGAGGTCGGTACTCTCCGCGAGAAGATTGCTCGTCAACGACACAGACTTCCGTATGGAAGTTCCAGGGTCAGACGAATCATTAGGGTTCTGGGATGGCCGCTCGGAGCGTGGAATCTTTTGAATAGTCATCGTCTCCCCGTTGCGGGTAATAGAGAAACCTAGTCGTTCAAGAAGTCTGCAAAGCCTTTCGTTCTGGGTGTACAGACGCTGAGTGAGCTCTTTAGTGCGAATATTGCGACCCTCAAACCGGCGGTTGAGTATTGCTAAGCTAGAATCGGACGACTGTAGCTTTTCTTGGAACATTCGGACTTCTTCCTCAAGGCTGCCAACTTGGCATTGCTTTGATGTCAGTTGTTCGGTTAGTTCTGCAACTCGCTTCTCTTCATCTTCGAGCTTCTTTCTCAGACTCTCAGACCCCGTCTCACCCTCGGTCATCTTCACTCTGAATCGGTTGAGCTGCTCGCGCCCATCATTGACTTCCGCTTCAAGAGTAGCACATCTAGCTCTCTCCTTATCCACAGATTCACGCAAGTGGATTACCGTCATCTCTTCACTAGAGAGCTTCTCCTTCGTTGTATCGAGCTCGGATTTGACATCCCTGACGGTACTCTGCGCACAATCCAGGTCAGCCTTCATCAGAGATATATCCTGCTCGAGAGACCTGAACTTCGCCAAAACGTCGGTCGACTTCGCAGCCACAGCGTCTACTATATCCGCGAAATCTTGTGGAGCCTCCTCTGTAGGTGAAAGTTGCCCGTGTAGCTCTCTAAGCGAGCGTGCATGCGCCTCGGTACTCTCTTCGAAGGTTTCGGCATGTTTGTTCAGTTCTTTAATCTTCTCGCGGGCCTCCTTCAACTCTCTTTCGAGTGATACGTTACGATCTCTCTGCACTCGAGCTTCGTTTCGTAAGAACTCGACTTGACCTTGCGTTTTGAGGACATCGTCCCTCCTCTCTTTAGCCAGGCGCTCAACTTGCTGCTCGAGGGTGCGGACCTTCTCATCATATGTGTCTTTCTCGTTTTCTCTGGATTCGCCGAAATGTTCTATCTCATCTTCGGTTTCCTCCAGACGGGCTTTCAGAACCTTGATCTCCTCTTCTAGTGACTTCCGTTCCCCCATAAACTCTCTCTTCAATGCTTCCATATTGCCCAAGAGATCTTGTTTTGTAGAGTTAGCTTCGTCTATACGATCTTTCATATGTTCAGCATGTGCGTTGGCTTCCTTCTCCAGGACTGCAGAATGTTCTTTCTGGGCGTTGAGGTTGTCTTCCAACTGCGCAATTCGATTAAAGAGAGACTCGTTGTTCTCCGAGACAGATGGCCGCCGACGACCATCGGCTTCTCGTGGGGTCTTCACTGAGGCAGTCGAACCGTTCCTCTCAGGCTGTAATTGTGGCGAGAAAAGATTTCCGATTGATGGCCTTGACGCCTGTGTCTGTCGGTGCAAGAGATCTTCCAGCCTCCGGACTCGACTTTCTGCTGTCTTCAGTTTACTTTCCAGCTTGGACTTATCGCCCTGCAGACTTCTCAGAAGATCGTCGTCCCCACGGATGAGCAAGCCGCTCCTGCCGAGCGCTGCCTCATGAACGCTGCCGTTCTTGAAAGCCTTCAGCCGCTTAGATTGCAGCTTGGTTGGGCCTGTTAGTTCATTAACGAGTTTAGTAATGTCACCCAAGATAGCTGCGTCGGCCTTTTGGTGTTTCAGAGCTTCCAAGAATTCGTTGAGCGCCTGCTTTGTCACTTGTGGCCATGCTTCATCTTCTCCGCGCAGATTAACCTCAAATCCGAGGACACTGTTCTCGGCCTTCTCGGGCCCGTAGGTACTGCCGACCATTTTCTGCCACTTTCGCCGCCTCTTCAGTTCTTCGTCTTGGAAAACTGCCATCTCATTGAGCAAGGTCGATGAGTCAACTTTTACCTTCTCTGACCACTCCCTCCGCCGGATGGCCTCGGCGACAAAAGATGCGTACATAAACGGTAGTTGATGGATCAAGCGAAGATAGTCAAAAGTAGTCATCTCCTCCTCACCTTGGTTAACGACATTCATTTGGGTCTTGACACTGTGGAGTAGGCTCGTGATCTCGGCAATTCTGCGCATGAATACGAGAGAGTCCGTGGCAACATCATTACGCGCCTGGGTGGCATAACGAAGCATATCACTCATCTCTACTGCCCGATTCTGAATACTGGGCAGCAGTTGCTTGGTATGATTAACGGCGGTCTTGGAAGCCTGCGGAAGATCCTTCGTTTGATTCGTATAGGATAAAATCGCTTGATAATCTGTGTCAATCTTCCTAGCAACGGCTTCGATGTCCTCTAATAACTGGGTGCAGTCATTGCTGTGCTGCATGGCCGAGCGAGCTACGAGCTGGTCAAACTCTTGAAACAGCTCGTCGCAACTGGCAAACATCTTATCCGCGACCTTGTCGAGTTCGGAGATCTTGCCGTTGAACTTTCGCAAAGACGTGGCTGCCAGCTTCCCGGCTTTCCGCGTCGGCTCCGGATCGATAAGATCCTCTAGCGTCGCCTGTCGGGGCTTTCGAATATCCTGGCTGGTCATGAACCGCACCATGGCCGGCGAGATGGCGATGCTCCGGGCCAAATTTAGATGTTGCTCCCAATTCTCAGTTAAGGCACCATATTCCTCCTGGGCGGATGTTGCCCACTTCTTTAGCTCATGATACTTTGGGTCTATCGGTTTCAGGGCGGTGTCGAGATTTGCTACAGCAGCGTCAAGGCATTTCAGCATGACATCCATCTCGCCATAACGAGCCCGTGCCGCTTCTGCCATGACAGCACAGTCTTCTACAACCTTCAATGCCCAGTCGCGACGCCGCTTGAATAGATCTCGCCATGATTGGAGTGAATGGGTGTTTTCGATAGAATTAGGAGCAGCGGAGACGGTATAACGCTTGGGCGGAGGAGACTCGGATATGAGGGAGTTGGTAGTGCCGGGCGAAGTGACTTGGGTTATTCGAATATCGTAGACGTATATTTCATGCTACGGTGAAGCCAAGATCAGACTGGATGCTCTGGAACACGTCCGAGGGCGGATGGACTAACCTCTGTCTGTATCGTCTGGATTTTCACGGTCTTTCCCTGCGATGTAAGAGCAACGATATTCTGTACCGGGATAGAGCTTTGCCGGGCCACCCAGGCCTTGAAGTCATCGAGACTACACGGAGAGCATACATTATTAGTCACAATAGGGCAAATACGGGCTAACGGCGAATGCTAGATAGGTCGGATTTGGGGGCGGTGGGAACATACGACTCGAACTGTGAGATATCGACCTGCAGGCGCTGGCCCGTATGGGCAATCAACACCTGCGTCTGCGCCGTCGCCATGATGCGTACAGTCCATTCCCTTGGGAAATTAGAGGAAGAATACCGAGCGTAAAACTAACGAAGACGAACAAGAACAAAAAAGAAGACCAACAAGAAGAAGGAGAAGAAGAAGATAGAGACTAGACGTAGGACCAGGTGCGGGTCGGAAATGAAGCTCTATCAGAGCTCAGATCAGCTCAGCAGACAGGCAGGAAGACAATTCAATAGTCACAGGTGCTGCTTCGACAAGGCTCTTGATTAGTCTATCAGCGCGCATTCGTCACCCAAGACACTGACAGCAGACAGGGCTAGCAACGCCGTAGGTCTAGAGCCTAGCAACGCTGTAATACTGCCGCAACTGGGTACGCTTAGGGCGCTCGGGCCACGTCGGAAGAGGACCCCCAGAAATGTCGGTATGTAGGTTAGGTGTGTGTATGTATATCCGTACCTCGGGCCAATGTGACAGGGCCTCGTGACGGGTAAATCGTGACGGTGGACAGGTGTTGGATTATATGTGATAGACTTTAAGAAAAAGCATCAAGGGCAGGGTGGGACTACCCAAAGAACCGCGGGCCGATATGGTTTTCATTGTTGTTCATTCGTCTGCGAATCATTGCTTGCAGGTACAGCAGGTACACCAACCAAACCTTGGTCAACGGGCACTTTTTGTTGCTTGGGTGAGGAAACATGACATGTCTAGCGAGTCAAAAGAAGAGAAGCAAGCCACAACTCTAACCTAGCAATAGGACAAGCCACAACTTGGCCCAGCAGCCCAGCCACAGGTTGACTTAGCCGTAAGTTGACTTAGCCATAGATTGACTCGGCCACACACTCACTCAGCCACATTTGACCAGACGCGATGTATGCTTGGAAAGCTATTTACAGAACGCGGTCTGAATATTGATATGGAATATGGTCATGAATTGTGATTAACTACCTTGTTAAACATTATAAACTCTTTATCATTGAACCACCACGTAGCACCTAGACGCGCCCCGAACGCGCTCTAGTGTACCGTCCATATAATCATGTCAGACCAAACCCCTGATGCCCCAGGACCACTTCTTCTATCAGACGATGAGAAGCGAGCCTTACAGCTACACGACCGTCTTCAGCAGCTCCAGTTGGAAATCGCCTTGTTGACTGCGCAGAAGAACTATGTTCCAGGTAAGTCTTACGCCCAATCTCAAATTCATACATAATCTGACAACTGCCCTCAGGTGCAAACTCATCACCGGAAAATGACACCATCGAAGCAGCCCAGAAGGCGCTTCTAGACTCTAGATCCCGATACGTCCTACGGAACGGGGTCGTAGAGAGCGTCGTGACGGCCAACCCGATCCTGCAAGCCGTGCACGGGGGCTCCAACGCCTCGCCCATCGAGAAGTGAGCCCCCGTTCTCCTCCCCTCCATCAACCGTTCCGCTCTTCCACCCCTCGCTTCACTTCCACTCACCCTTCTCTTCATCCCTTCCTCCCCTTCTCATCTACTCACTCCCTCCCTTCCCCAACAGGACCAACTAACCACGCCCCAGGGACCTTCTCCCCATCCTCACAGCGCGCGACACCAGCGCCTCAGCACTAGCGCACCAAAGCACCTCCCTGCGCACCCTGCTCGACGAGATCACGGCCACGGAGGGCGCGAGCCAGCGCCTCGCTCGCGAGAACGTAGACCTAGCCTCGCGCGTGCTGGAACTGGCGGCGCAGACGGCGCAGCGCCGGGGCGCCGCCGCCGTCGAGGACGCGGAGATCGCGCGTCTGGAGCAGCGCGTGCGCGTCAGCCGCCAGCGGTGGCGCGTGCTGAAGGAGACGGCGGGCGCGGTCGTCGTGGGCAGTGGTGTGGACTGGGCCCGGGATCCCGGGTTGAGGGATGTGGTGCTCGATCCGGAGGATGAGGAGGATGGGGTTTGATGGATGGAGGTAGGGATGGAGGGAGGGGTAAGTGAGAAAGAGAGAGAGAGATTTCCCCCTTTCTTGGTGGGAGGCGGAGATTACGGACGGCTGTTCGTTCACGTTTGATGATACCCATGTTTTCTATGTTTTAATGACAGGATGGATGGATTCTAGGTAGATGGCATATTTGCTTTCCATCCTCGAGTATGTCCTCTATTGCATGTTCATTCTAGAACGACTGTCTAGGTTACCACTCACCAGCTTCCTCCGCATCCTAATAGGGTTCTTAACGATTCCGCCGAAGCAGTTTGTCAAGTATTATGGTAATACTATGATAGAATCGCAACGCATCATCGTAAAATAGATTTCCACTCTACCAAAACATCGTGAAATTCCCAATCGGCTTCCTATTTTCTCCCACAGAGCCACAATGTTCACCCCAGCCAGCCACATAGGAGAGATCTTGGTGAGCTAACCTAAAACTCGAGGATGCGTTCCCCTGATTGATAGGGCTTAGCGCCATCACTAACCTTCTCGATACGTATCTGGTCGCTTGGTTGCTCGGTCTTGGCATGGATCACGTGCGGCGAGTTCTATTTTTGTATGCACAGGCCATGCATCGTCGAATGATGCACATGCGTAGATTGTGGGTGGTAGGTGGTAGGTACATGTAGTCCGACTGGCTACCTGGGCAAAGGCGGCGATACATTTTCCTCTAATAACCTCTCGGTTTACCTAATAATAGGGTTCTGAGCAGTGACTTCCTGGTGGGAAAGTGGGAATGGTTCCTCCGCGTCTACACGTAGAATGATTTACAGCACGTGGGTTCTTTGGGCAAGTTCGCGAGATGTGAATAATCATTGGCACGTCATATTAACTGCTACATACTGTAGCTGGATTCAGAGCTATTTTTGCTCTGCTGCAATCAGGACCCGTTGTGTCGTAGTGTTTTCGCTAGTGGAGAGGAAGTTCTCATATGTACGGAGTAAGAAAATCAAAAATAAAAAGAGACCAAACCGATGTGAAGGTACCTACGCAAAGTAGACAGGGTGCACAGTAGGTATATGCACATGGACTATTTTTTCTGATGTCTTTTCTTGGTGTAGCCTGTACATACACTACGTACTTCGCAGTTGGCTGATTTTCTGCTGCAATGATTTCGGCCTAGCAAGACACCCGATGCCTCACATTAGGAACGAGAGACAGCGCGCGGCTTGTCGCTGCATAAAGCAGCAAGGTTGACGGATCTAGGCATGACCAAGCGTTTCCCAACTGTACGATCTTGCCCAGAATGGTGCAGAGCCCGCTCCCTCACCCTACCGCGTTGGTAAGCAGTGTCGCCCTAAAGATGTAGGGACATGATAGGTATTTCACATCCAGTACTCAATTGCTACCATGACCTACCGAATCGCGACCTGTTTCACGCGCTTATTCTTCAGAATAATCGTTGAGTATGGTCATTCTCTTGGTCGCAACGCGTGTTCAGGGAGTGTTGCGAGTACCCATATATGCGCCTTGATAACATGGTAGTACGACACATCTTCCGTGCGACGGCTGCGACGGCCTTGCTTTGTCCATATTGCTACAATGTTCAAGGACATGATATACTTGGAGGATGCGCAGACTCAGGAGGCAGGCTCACGGGTCATTGCGGAGTAATGTTGCGCCAGTGCAACAACCTGGAGGACTTCCAATGCAGAATATGAATGAAGAGTAGACTATCTATTGGCTGAGAAATCCTTGCGGCCATATTTGCCTGTGAAGACACGCTTATTTTGGATAGTTCATCAATACAATCCTGTTTGTGTGGATGATGTAGGCAGTACGGAGGAAAGCGAGGGAGTTCGGTTCATTTACGGACTAGGTCCAATAATAGGTACTGCATACGAAGCTGCTAGAAATGGGCACAAAGGTGCAATTGATCCCGTCTAGACCGGCATACCGAAGAATGAAGCATTACAGGTAGAAATGACACCGATCAGTGGTAGATTTCGATATAAGTGAGAGGATTTTTTATTTTTATTTTTATTTTTATATTTTTTCTTCTTGTACTTGTCGTTGGGTGATATGTTCTTAGGAGAAACTTATTATACGGAAACAAATTGGTAGGCGATTGTTTGCTTAGTCAGCCTCCTTGAGGAGTGAGTGGCAGTAGGTGTGCCAGGGGGCAGAAAAGGGGAGAGAGGGGGAAACCAGCAGGAGCAAAGCAGAGAGGGGGCAGGCAGACTCCCAGAACCGCAGCAAGGATTTTGTGTGGTTGTAATCACCTGCAAGCGCCAGCACCCGGCAAAGCAAAACATCCACATCCACCAGTGCCTCAACGTGCTGATAAGGTCGCTAATAAGAGGTACCACTAGCGCTAACCAGAATGGGAGAGGTACTTCCAAGAACCGGTGCTGCAGGTTTTGGAGTGACTGGACAACATGAAGATCCCACTGCCTACCTACAGAACAAGCAATGTCTGCCTACTGCGTAAATGTAGAAGCAGCACTAGGTAGATTTCAAATGTGCGCGTACTCTCTTACCTACCTAACCTAGCTGCTTTATCAACTACTTGCCTACCACATGTAGAGACAGGTATGTAACGAGTTGTCTATCCAAGGATCCAAAGACGTGCAAGGCGAACAAGGTCTCGAAGGGTGCAGCTATTAAAGACACGAGACCAGGAAAGGGAAAGCTGGTAAAAAGGGCTGATGGGAACAGGAGGGTTTGTGGTCACTTACACAGTAGGAAAGGGGGGATACCTAAGGGGGCAATAGGTGATTGGAGGTGATGTCAACAAAGTGAAAATGTAGCTTGATAGGCAGTAGGAATAATAAGCATTGACAAAAAGTCATTCCAAGCTTGATAACAACCACTGAAGATCCATAAAATCAATGAGATCAGGGGTACGCGGTTCAGACCTGTACATTCAAACCTGTACATACATATACGTGTGTCAAAGCCACTTAGCGGAGGTACATGTATTTGCAGGCTGTGTCTAGTCTCTAGTCTCTAAGGTAGACTCTAGCAACTGAGGTAACCATGGCAGGCAGCCCATGGTGGGCTGGTTTTCTCAAGAGTCGTGTTCGATATAGTAGGGTTGGTCCTAGTCAAAAGTGCCCCCTTTTGTCTGATCATGGCCTTTTATGTAGTTAGGCTCTGAGTGTTCTGGTGACTGAATGTCGACAATCAGAGGCGCACACATTACCCGTTGTTTCGGTGGGAAACATTGGAAGAGGGGACTGTGGGATGGAGGAATGGAAGCGAGACAGACCATGGAAGCTGGCTGGCTGGCTGTGTTGCAGCTGAATGAATGAAGATGAATGAATGAATCAATGAGTGGTGAGGAAAAGGTAAAGAGAGGCAGGCGGGCGGGCAAACAGGGTGTCCATGGTAAGGTTGTGTGTGAAAGCAGCAGCACCAAAGCACCACTACCTGGGCAGCTGGGCTCTTTCCCTCCCAGTAACAGAGAAATGGCCCATACAGTTCCAGGCACACTGTACCTCATGTACAATGTCTAGGATAGGTAGGTACCTAGGTAAAATGTACCGGTTGCCTCGGACGGAATGTCATACTGTACTCCGTATGTAGGTGTGTCAGGTGTGTGCCTGCTTGTATTCCCTCCTAGTAGCCTACCTAGGTACCCGATTCGTACAGTATTAGAAGACAGTATGTAGAACTTGCCGTAGTCACCAGAGTGACCGGGACATCAATGAACAAGCAGGAGCAGCAGCACCCCTTTGACAAATGACAGGATGCCAGCTGCTGCCAGTCGAAATCACTCCAGCAGGTCACTGTGTGCACTCTCTGTGCCTGTCTTCTTTTTGCATCCTGCCCGCTTTTTGATGCTGCCCCCTCCCACCTTGTACCCTCCCTTAAGAAATTGGAGTCCTGAGTCTTGCGCTCACACTCTCCCCAAGCACAATCACCCTCCCGCAGTAAAAAGGCAGTAGGCCAACGCTCCCCCCATACAAATTTCCCTCTCTTCTCCCTCATACAAATCTCTCACCCAAATCCTCTCCCAAACAAACGCCGCCTACACACAACTTCAATACCCGCACATACAATCGTAAGTACCTCTGTTTATATGGCACTGCACTGCAAACACAAAGTCACCACATCGACCACCTCCATCGTCGACTCCCATCTGCTGCTTCTCTCCGTTTAATTCATCCAACACAATTGAATCGTCTTTTTCTTTCTCGTTTCGTCTGTCTGGAGTCCATCGTCAACTTTCTGGTTGGCCGATACTCCGAGCCTCTTCGAGTCAACATCGTCCAACCTCGCCTTTACGTGACCATATCCACTGACTGCAATTGCATCAACAGCTTAAGCAACCTCAACACACTCTATTGAATTCTCCAGAAAACTCTCAAGGTATGTGTCTAGGTCTACTTTGATCGATTTAGAGCTTCGAAACGCGATTTTCACGCGTTGGCATGCGCAATTGCATTTGCGACAACTTCGCACGCATCTCACCCAAACAACCGCCCACCACCACTTACACGCCTGCCCCTCCTCACCTTATCACCATTCCATCTATCGCGCCATCTTTCGCGCCTACAAATCCACCACTTTACCACCTCACAACTTAGTGCAGCTCGCCTTAATTCTTCTACAAGACCCCAAGGCTAACCTCCCATTCAACACACAGAACTCAATCGCAATGCCTAAGGAGACTACCAAGCGTGGCAAGACCGGTAAGGTCGAGAAGAGAAAGGGCAAGAAGGGTAAGTCGCACATTCTATGTTGTCGTCACGCGCATATGAAGGAGGTCATTTCAGCTTTCTGCATACTCTGCAGACTACTCCATTGCACTCCATATGTCATTGGGTCCATGCCACACAGGTCCCCTTCCCATTGCGCATTGCTCGCGTGTATCGCATGCACCTTTGGGCTGACATCGGCTAACAATGAACATAGACCCCAACGCCCCAAAGCGCGGTCTCTCTGCATACATGTTCTTTGCCAATGAGCAACGTGAGAATGTTCGTGACGAGAACCCTGGCATCTCTTTCGGTAAGCCGCCACGCTCCGTTAGCAGCCGCCACCTATTGACATAGTCGCAGGCCAAGTTGGCAAGATCCTGGGTGAGAGATGGAAAGCCTTGAACGACAAGCAGCGTACCCCGTACGAAGCCAAGGCTGCTGCCGACAAGAAGCGTTACGAGGATGAGAAGCAAGCATACCAGGTATGTTGAGTAGATCACAACTTTGATAACCGCCGCTGAACGTGGCTGATTAGGCCGAATCGGAATAGGCTGGCGGCGACGATGAGAGTGATGAATAAATAGTTCAATCAGCTCTCTCCGCTTAGGTCATGAAGTTCAACGATGAGATGACTTGAATGGTCGTCTGCCAATGAAGTTGAACTTAAGGTGGCATGCATGGTTTCTTTCCAGGTTTAATGTGTATGGGATCGGTCGGTGTTGAAGCATAGGAACAGGACATGCTTCGCTTTGCTTTACATCGTTTTCGCCGCCATGGCTGGGCGGGGTTGGGGGATGCCCCTTCAGTCACGTTGTCTCACTCGAGTTAGCTTGCGCGATACTCGAGACCACCAGTATGGTGCCGCTTGACAGCGAGATGTGTACAATATTATTTCGCAAATGCGAAGAGTTGCACCACGTTTGAGGTTGTTCCCGGCAGCACATGAATCAGTAGTCGTGATAAAATGCGTAACTGGCACAGTCCCACGTGGCTGGTCCCATCCTGAGGTCACCCACACCCGGCAGACGAATGCGGGTGATGATCCTGTTCCAGAGATCTGGTTTGACTGCCAGGGGTCTGACCTTGATCTAATAAGGTGTGGGAGCAAATGTGGCTGAGACCCTGTTGCCTAACTTTTGTCAACAACACTTTAGGAACGAGGCTACGAAACTAATCCAATCCCTCTAACCTTTGACTACCCAAGAAGTGTTTACATATTCTGTCCATCGTGTATCTCATCCATATGGAACAACAACTCTTGGTAGCTCAGTTGCCAAGGCTCCGGAACGGGCCGCGACTATCATTGGTAACTATCCCTAGGTTAATTACTTCGTATAATGAATAATATCAGTACCCTAATAGACTCAGATACTTCCCGTTGTTATTAACGATCTTCAGTGGCGGGCTAGATGTTTATGAAGGTAACGCAAGCGCAACACAACATAACCTGACTCTAGAAGACCTTCCTAGAACAGGATGCATGCAAGCGCTGTAAGCAACATCTAGAAAGCCCGCCAGTACGCCATCGGAGCCTCAATCGGAACACCGCAGATTTCGGTGAGAGATCAGATCAAACTGTTGTCCTCCCTTTCGTTCCCATTCCCCGCCCTTTCTAAGCTACTCTCCTCTATGTCGAAAGAGTTAAAAGGATGAGGGCTGTTGTATTTTCGAGAGAGGCTGATATACTTTCTATGCTCTATCGTGTTCCTCTTACCAGTTAGACTAACACCCAGCCCCTCTATTATTCATTATTTAGCATAGTTCTTGATTGGAACGCACATCTATCGCTCAGTATCGTCCAGTACGTAAACGAAGTGCAACAAGTCAGAAGCCGGTCTGTCTTGCGACCGCTTTCCGTTCTTCAGCTGTTTCGTCTCGCGCCATGTCAGCGGCAAGCAAGCGCCCAAGCATCATCCTATTTTGTCCACTCTTTTCCCTCCCTGCATATTATTTATGCAAGTGCTCTCCCTTCTCCGCGTCGTGAGCGTAGTAACACCAATGACAACTACGCCTAATACGGCTCGTGTCCTCGCTCCGTCCAATGTCTAATGCATATTTCTGCTGATAGATTCGCTACGGATTCGTGGCAAACGCTCACTGAATGTCTATGTTCTAACTGCCCACACAGGGAAATTCCCGAGTGGCTAGCCAAGCAATTGAACTTTCTGTTGCTTTCTCGCTCATCTAGCAACCCACCTAGTTATTCACGGGACTCTTATCGACTCTATTCTATGGATAACCTCTCACGGCAAGGGCTTATTTGTGGTCCGTTTCTTCATGCTACTCTATTCACAGTGACAATGAGGTCAGTAAGCTATGGTCAAGTCTTCCTGAGTTATGAACGTTGATATTTACATGTTTAATTAAAATACAGCGCTTAGAGATAATAGTCTTATTTCTATTCTGTTACCATAATCGTATCCTTTTTTTGTTTGTCCTCTTCATTTTTTTTTTTACTCTGCCCCTCGTCTGCGTCGGCCATCACCAATCCGGCCGTACTATGACTTGGGACCCTAGTCAGGTTCACATATCTGCCACATCACCCCACCATAGAGATTAGGGTCTCAACGCATCATATGAGACTATCTCGGATCAAAACTCTGCCCTAGGCTACTCTTTGTTGGTTGCGAGCTCAACCTTGAGATCATCTCTTATTTATTGCCTCTACTGCTGAGGTCATTCCCGACTTTCCCCACACGGCCACTTGGCCGGCCCTCTAGCGGAGACATAATTGCTATTTCTACATCTTATCGATCATCAAGAGAACTCCTCATAACATTATCAAACACCTTCAACTCAGACTCTATCTACCTTTATTCCTATCCTAACAAGGTACAGAGATAGCCGGCAGATATTGGTGTAACAACAAACCATTACCCACGGAGGCTGTGGGGGAGAAGCTAAAAGGGTCTTATTGAGGAGCTAACTTCACTTACCACCATCATGGAACCGTAGATGCCAAACTCGCTATGGACATTCAGTACCGGCCAAGAACACCTGCTACCACGAGGTGGGCAGCTCAATTCGGCCCTCAACTCCTCAATGGTTGCTGGCTCGAGGCTGATCGTGCCGAGCAGGTCAGTATTAGCCTTCAAGGACTGCGGAATTGCCTGGCGGAACCATTGCATCCCCACCTCAACGGCCTCATCGACGAGATCCATATAACGAGCCGGCTACTCCGAGATCTCGCGGACCAATCACAAGTTTACATATCCCGTTTACCCACAGTGTTCGACTACCTCAATGTCATCCTCCCGTGTCTCTCCAAAACTCTTAGGGATATAGTAGAGTACGTAGAGGACAACAAACGAACCAAAGAAAGCCGCTGGAGGATGATGTACCACATGATGGGCAACGAACTCCCTGGCACGACTCTTCCAGCTAGGTTTATCATGTACAATCAGTTCTTGACACTGCTCCAGGCGCTTTTGACAAGGTAGTATTCATGAGCCAGAATAACTTGGTGATAAGTGGTGTGCTGATCTACTGCTAGGTCTGTGAATTTTGATCTGAATGCCGTAGAATCTCTCCGTCTCCGCATTCTGCAATTGCGCGCAGCCAGAAATATGCGTCAGTAGCCGCTTCTCAACGTGTCTGTTTAAGTCTCTAATTGTTCCCTAGCTCCACCGAGTCCACTAAGAACAGATACGCTCAGACAAGACGAGGCCTTGGACTTTTGGAACTCGGAAACTGTGGGTTTCTCCTATGTTTTTTTTTCGGTATATATTGTTGATTATGGGTAGAAATCTCATTGGGCTGAGGCAATCTTTACACAACCATTGCCGTCTCGAAGGGAATTCAAGAAACATGGAACGTAAGTCTTTCACTCCATAAAATGGCTAGAATTGAACTGACATGATGAAGTACACAAGCATGTGGCGTCCTACAGCAACTCGGTCACTTGCCGCCACTTCCAAGAGACGTCAAAATCCTGGTTAAAAGGTAGTCATTAGTCTTTGTTTGCCGCTGTTTCTACATTCCCATCTATTGATTTCATGGTAGCGTGGCAGGCATGATATGCATGAACTAACCAGACATGATAGATCGTTCGACAACAATCGTATTTCTGTCATCTTCTTCCTGCAACTGACAAACCAAGCGCCGTCAGTTTTAATTCGCACCACACAACCCAACGGAAGCTGGTGCTCAGTCCGTGGTGTCCATGAGCTGTGCATCTATCGGAAAGGCGAATCATCCTTGACTCTAGATCGCTGGAGTCAGTCGGAGCAACGATCGAAACCCTGGGCAAACCTGTCATTTTTGACATGGGAAGGTTAGTATCGTCATCTTCACTTACACCGGCGGGCTCATTTGCCTTGGGATATGTCGTCATGATAGAAGGAAGCTAACGCGGGAATAGAGCTAGTTTTGTTCTATTGTACCTTCGTCTGTCTGAAGGCCCAAAGTCCCAAAATGGTCAATTTTCTTAAACCTAGCAGCCGAAGTCTTCGCAAAGAGCAGAACCTTTTCCAAGCGTAAGCAATCAGTACTGGTGTACGTCTATGGGAGACTAACTTAGCCTTTCAGCTTAATTCTTGACGACGGGTATCAGCATATCCTTAATGTGTACGAGGACGAACCCACCGGTGGTTGGCGCCTACAAGCCTCCGTATATGAAGCTGAACTACGATCCTGTCCCGTATGGACAGCCTTCTGTGCGTGCGAACTCCCCACGTATTGATGATGGGTTCCTTCTCTACTCCACGCGCCATTTATCTTATTCACAAGCAAGCTTACATTAACAAATGTCTTTTCCTATAGTACCCGCAATTGTGCCTCCCACCAACATCGTCCGCAAAAACAAACACTGTATCTGGGTCTACGACCTCCAGATCTACACATTTTATGAGAGGTACCGGCCGAATCGCCAGCGGAGAGGCAGTCGCGGGGCCTTCAAGCTAGAATTCATCCACAATGAAGCGGCGGCGCGCTTTGCGGAGCTGTTCTCCCCAACGCCGGCACAAACCGCCGCCACAGAGTCGAGCGATAACAACGAGCATGAGCCTGAGGCTGTCAGTGGGTAGTGCGTCGCCCAAAATGAAAGGATCAGAAATATTAACACGAGGAACCGATGTCATAACTGTACGCATTCGATAACGAGAGTCGACTCGGGACTGGCACCGATGATACATGTATGCCCACGAACGAACCGACCACCCTCTGTATGCATAGCCACACGCATACACAGATACCGACCTGCCCACTGGGTTACGAACGAGCTCGATCATGAACCACCGCTACTGAACACCTGACTCAACCTAGAAACCCGGCGTCCGGCTTTAATATACCACAACGCGCCCGACGCCCCGAAATACCCAGACCCGCTTCTACTTTCTGTTTGTCTCACCATATTCCAACAGGCCGTCGCCACTCACATATCCATCGCATAGAGGCAGCACATGACAGCGAGTATGACTAATCAGACATGCAACGTCCACACGAGACTACGAAACACGACAGACAGACGACTAACGAATCACGACTACCTTTTCTTTTATGTTTCTTCACGATATTGACGACAAGCACGAGATGCAAATTGCATGGTTTGATACCCGAGGCAGCATTAGCGAAATCTTTACGTTTTTCTCTTTTCAACTCCGCAGCTTTTTACGTTCACGCATGATGACGAGGAGTGCTGGAGGAGAGTGGTCATTATGAGTATCCATGTAGGCGCTAATAGTTGTACGCATGGCGACGGATTCACAAGCCTGTAACTATGTGTACTCGCTTGTTTGTCTGTCGATAATTGAGATGGAGATGAGGGGGATATCCCATTGTTGATAATACTATTGGATGTTATGGGAAGACTGTTATCTAAGTAGCAGCCGGCGACTATGCCATTTGCTTCGAGATACGATGAGATATTTGTTGATAGTTACTAGTGGATTATGATGTTACTATTCAAATCAGTCATCATGATCAATTTCTAGGAATTGCCTTATATTCGTATGTTTCTTCCCTAGGAGAGCCGCCTAACCTACTTGAACTATATCATACCCTGATAATTGCACGCTGTCATATTACAGGCCCATTGGAATGTAATGGAACTTACCATCTGATAGCTTGGGTTGCACCAATTTGACGCCCAATGTTATCCTGGTCTACCGAGCCGCGAGTTATGCCGTCTTGTATTATAAGTAACCTAGACGCTTTGAAGTTTATCTTACCTTGAAGTTAGTTTTGGGAACCCTTGACAAATTGTGTACACTTTTTCGGGACACTCCATATGTCGCTTGTCAAGCTGCTCAAGCGCCCGTGTAAGCGCCCGTGAGGCCCCCTTACGCATTGTCCCGAGAACCAGGAGGTTGCAAACGCCATATTACGTAGCGCTTCTACGTGTGTATGAGTAAAACATCAAGTCCAAGTAGGGTTGCAAAGGTGCAGCACTTTTCGGAAAGGTGCCGTTTTATACACATACCCCTGTAAAGTGCGTATAAAACGTAATGTTTAAAACACTAAGCTTGGACCATATAGCCACCTATATATTATCGACAACTTATTTTAAATATGATATATAGCGTATATAATGAAATTTATTTTCTAATATAAAAAATTTATTTTTTTATTTTTTATAAAAAATATATATATACCTTTGCGACCGGAAGATCTCGCAAAATACAGCTAAAATTAGGTACACTAAGCGAGAAAGCTTAGGCCATAACAGGTCCGTGCGAGTGTATAAAACGCAGCCGATTTAAAAGGTGCTGTATTATACATGTATAAAACAGCACGTATTTTATTGAATAATACAATTTGCAACCCTAAGTCCAAGTTCCACTGACTTCTACGCATGGATTATCCTAATCCACCCTTCTACCCGTTGGGCACGTATCTCCTCACTTCCTGCAAATCAGCCCCTCTATCTACGTCAGAGGGGTTTAGCTGATCAACAGTCGCAACTAAGTCTATCCGTTATCGTCTGAGTACCAAAGGACCAACGTCTGCTGCACCGTTACGTAGAACTACACTGTGGATTCAGATAATAAATATTCGCGCTGTTAGATCAGGAGCGTGCCGAGGGTGTGGGTAGGGACATGGTTTACGGCACATATTAAGGAGATAGCCGCCGGACGTCACGCTTGCTAACTCCGTGATGTTCGGAGACATTTCTTCGATCCCATCGGAGCTACCAGGTAGTAGTTGTTCCGATAACACACTAAAGACGGTGGGGTGGCCCGGTCCAGCAAGCCCGTAGTTATTTATAGGGTGATATCTGGATCGCATCGGATTTCCAAGATCTCCGACAGGGAGGGAAATTCCGTGTAGTTACATATAGGTACAGCTTGATGGGCCAACATTGCAAGAGAACACACTGAAGAGACATCATAACTCAATTAAATTGCGATAGACGTCGTGAAATTCATATTACAACTAACGTGGGTTAAATAGTACAGTGTGCTCTTCGTTTCCTACCTTAAAGATTTCTTATTTCACTTAGCTGCCAAGTATTACGCTACTAGATCTATACGCTACATCTCTGAGAGTTAAGATATTTCGCCGTACTAGTTATCTAGGACTATAGGAGCGCACCCAGGGAAGAAAGAAAGGCAACGCGTAAAGATGGCTCCTCAACTCGTCTTTGGAACCGCCTCGTTCGGTAGTGAGTGGTATCTAAAACTGTTTATTGCTTCGCCTGTCTTGGTTCGCGAATCACATCCCTGGATGGGATATAAATTAGTCAAAGGCCTACAAACCATACCTTGGGGCTTGCAATTATTCTCCAAATTGCCCAAAGGCAGAATGCTGACTCGGATACTGTAGTGGACAAGACGGAGTTTCAGGATGCCGAATCAGTCAAAGTGCTGCTCAGAACGCTTCAGGAGCTCGATATCAACCGGTTGGATACGGGTGCACGATACCCGCCACTGAGCCCTGGACGATCAGAGCAACTGATAGGCGAAGCAAAGGAACTCAGTGGAAGCTTTGTCGTTGATACTAAAGTCTTTACCGACACAAGTAATGACGGCAGTGGAGATCTAAGTCGTGAAGCGATGCGAAAATCCGTCAGCGGTAGCTTGCAACGTCTGCAACGGCAAACTGGAGTGGGTGTCTACTTACTCATATTATACAATCCAGTCAGATCAAATATATTAACCTTGGTACCAGGTGAACGTACTCTATGCCCATAGAGCAGATCCCTCGACGCCACTCGAAGAGCAGATTCAAGCCTTTAACGAACAAATCTCACAAGGTCACTGTAAGGCGGTAAGTTATATATCCATTCCTCTTTAATCTATTATCTTAGCATGCATAATGCGGGTATGGAGCTTGGTAACCTGACTTCATTACTCAGTGGGGAGTATCAAACGTGCCAGTCAATGTTCTTGAAAAGATGCTGCAACTCTGTGAGGAGAATGGCTGGCAGAAACCTAGCTGTTATCAAGGCGACTACAATCTAGTAACACGCGGGATGGAAACAAAACTCTTGCCGTTACTCCGAGCTCACAATATCTCGTTCACTTGCTTCAGGTATGTAGAATTCCAATTTACTAAGATCTAAGCTACCCATAGCGAGTTTCATAGTATTAATATATGCACTGGGAACACAGGGCCCTGGCCTCAGGGTTCTTAACTGGCAATGCGATTAACAACCAGAGTTCGGGTACCCGATTTGCAAATGACAATCCGCTGGGTAAAGCCATGCTAAGAGTGTATGGGGACGAAGGCCTAAATAACGCAATGAGAAAGTTCGATACTGCGGTCAAAGAAGAGGGGTTTATGCCTACCGAAGTAGCGATTCGCTGGGTATATCATCATTCGGCTCTGGATGACGGTGATAACATCCTGCTTGGAGCTAGCAAGAAGGCTCAGTTAACCGAGACGGTTGGTTTTATCCGAAAAGGACCATTGTCGGCTACTCTCCTAACGCTGGCGGATGAAATTTGGGATGCCGTTAAGGAAACACGAGGAGAGATTATCTAAGGGTTGGGATATATGGGTGATTTGGGTTACTTAATCCAGGAATCCGTGAAGAGCAGGTATGATCTGTATATGCATTAGCTATCGCAAGTCCATATGTAAGATGACTGGGAAAACCGTTTGTATTATATGGGAAGAGAAACTCAACAATGAAATGGCGTCTCTTCTGTGTAATGCCACGTCTAGTAGTGGGTGTGTCGAGTGTCAATGGAGTCCCGCCAGCCACCCGGAAGCACACGAAGTCTTCCGCTCCAATACTAATCCAGGGATTAGGACACAGAGGAATAACTATCTGAAAGCTAGTGATTAACCAATTTGCAAAGCTGGACAGGAGGATAGAAGCAAGGGGAGCAAGGGGATGAAGAGGTATTAGGATACTCAGCTGGAGAATTGATTGGCCGTCTCGCCTGATGCGGGAGCAACAATTCGCCCAAATTGTCGTTCAACCAGCATCAGGACCGAGACGGAAGACTGGAGACCCGCCACCACCCGGAAGCACACGAAGTCAACCGCTCCAGTACCGATCCGAAGATCGGGAAAGTTTGTTCTGTTGTTCTGCCGCGGTCTCCCAATATGGGGACCATGCCAGGAGAGCAAAGCTCGATCAACTGGCGGTTCTTCTATGCGGTCGAGTCCAACGGGCCTCAAGACCGGGTCAAGTCCACACAACTCGACACCAGAAGAACCAAAGTGGACATCCAAACAGGCCGTAGAGAGATGAAGTGTACTCTAGTGTGCATTCAATCACAATGAGTAGCCAGTATTCAAATCCCCGGGGACACTGCTGGGGCGTGGTCGCCAAAGCGAACCAAGTGGGTCATCCAAACAGCCTGTAAGAAGTTGAAATTTCCTCTAGTGTGAAGCCAATCACAATGAGGAGGCGGAATTCAACCCTCGGAGAACTGCTGGGCATATGGCCACCCGAAGTGATACCACGAAAAGGTGGACATCCAAACAGGCTGTAAAGAACTGAAATTTCCTCTAGTATGCATTCAATCATAATGAGGAGGCAGCATTCAGCTCTCCGGAGACACTGCTGGGGTGTGGTCGCCGGAGCGATGCCACAGATAGGTGTGCAACCAACAGGCTGTAGGGAGATGAAATTTCCTCGAGTGTGACGCCAATCACAATGAGGAGGCGGAATTCAAATCCCCGGAGACACTGTGGCGGTGTGGTCGACAAGCATTGCCACACAAAAGTAGGTCATCCAAACAGCCTGCAAGAGATTGGAATTTACTCGAGTGTGACGCCAATCACAATGAGTAGACGGAATCCAAATCCCCCGGAGAACTGCTGGGTATGGGTCGACTTAAGCAATGCCACTTGAGTGGACATCCAGACAGGCTGTAGAGAGATGAAATTTCCTCTAGTGTGAGGCCAATCACAATGAGGAGGCGGAATTCAACTCCCCGGAGACACTGCTGGGTAAAGTGGCCGATGGGGACGATGCCACGTTGTTTTGTTTCATCTCGAGTAGGCTGCTTGACTGAGGTATACCCTAGTGTGCATTCAATCACAATGGGTAGAGTACAGTCGCTGCATTAACTGCGGTATATCCGAGTGTGCATTCCTGTCACAATGGATAGAGTACAGCCGCCACTTCCACTGAGGTATACCCGAGTGTGCATTCAATCACAATGGGTAGAGTACAGTGTCGGTAGCTGCCTGCTGAGGAATTGCAAGCGGGAGGAGAACCAAATGCACTTGGACGCATCTCGACCGCTGCAAAAGTGTGTGGGGTGGAGGTAGTGGGTCAACCAATAAGCCAGTATGCCGGTTGGGTTATACCTTAGAGTGTTCTCACGCACAATAGGCAGGGACCGCCGGTCACAGTGACTTACCAGGTGCATGCGTGGGAGTTTTGCTGCGGTGGGCAAGAATATCGACGACGCACGACTTCTTTTTTTGGTCATCCGACCCGCCGCGCCGGTTGGAATCGGTATACCCGAGTGTGGTCTCACGCACAATGGGTAGGGACCGCCGACATGGAAGGCCAGGCATCCGCAACATCAGAGACTGGTTGAAGTTTACTCTAGTGTGGTCTCACGCACAATGAGCAGGGACCGCCAAAATCCGAGGAGCGGGGGACACCGGGTGATCACATCAGTGCATTGATGGTTCACAGCCGATGTAGCCTGTAGATGATCAGTATGGAAACTTATGGATGGAACTTATGGATGGGGGAGCGGGAAGGTGGATTAGATCAAGGTGGTAATTATGTATTTACCTCGTTGTAGTTGAGGGAGGCATGGTTGGAAGCTCCAGTCTGTAGCCGATTAGTATGCTAAATTATAGATAATAGAGTAGTAGAATGGACGATGGCGTAGGATAGATGATGGAATAGGATAGGTGGACGGGTCAGATCAAGGTGAAGACGATTATTTATTTACCTTGTGTTATTGTGGTTGCTGCTGTAGTCTTTAGATAGAGTAGGAGGTTCTGGTAGGAAGGTATATCCTGCAGCAGATTAGTGCGGATGAAAAAAATAAACGAGAGAGAAAAGTCTACGCAGGAGAGTGCAAAAGGTGGATGATAATTGAACGAGGGCAGTTGGAAGCTAGCTCGGGTTGTTATAGTTGAAGGGTGCGCAGTTGGAAGCTGTAGTGGGGAGGTGTAGTCTGTAGTTGATGGGTATGGAAATTCATGGAGGAAGAAGTGGGAACAGTAGATGGGACTTGAGTGAGGAGAATCATTTATTACCTTGCGTTGCTACGTTGCTGAGTTGCTGCCTTGCCTAGTTGCTGCCTTGCCGAGTTGCTGTGGTTGTTGTGGTTGTTATGGGTCAGGGACGCGTGGTAGAAGGTTGAAGTTGGAAGCTGTAGCGTGTGGCCTAAGGAAAACTGGTAAGCGAAAACACCAAGCTGAATATTGATGAATATGACAAGAATAAATGCCTCTGAATACCTAGACGAAGAATTAATGTTGATGAAGGAGGATGGTTGAGGATGGTTGAGGATGGTTGAAGTTGGTTGAAGTTGGTTGGTGTGGACTGAGGTAAGAAAGGAATTGGAGTGTGAAGGTGGAAGAATTTTTTTTAAAAGTTGGGAGGGAAGGTCTGAGGTATTTATGTACTAACAATCAATTGTAGTGGAAGGTGATTGTAGGAAGGTGATTGTAAATTGGAAGGGAAAATCTGAAGTACCTATGTATTTATAATTGCAGTAGAAATGGAAGTGATTGAGTACAGGTATTGGATGGGAATTTCTCAAGTACCTATGTACTAACAATGGCAGTGGAAAGTGATTGTAAATCAGAACAAAATATCTGAAGTACCTAAGTACTACCCAGAATGGCAGTGGGAAGTGATTGCAAATCAGAATCGAGTGAGGTTGTGAAGTAATTGTGAGTGATAGGTGAAGTCAAGAAAATTGGTACAAGTTGGAAGGAACTGTGAGGTAGGTACTTCAATACCTGAGTCCTCGAACCCGGATCTATATTCTATTGGTCTAAGAACTGTTGGAATACAGGGTTGACGAGATTTGATTACCTTGAGGTTGGTTATCTGGAGGGGTGGATGGCCTGTATATACGCACATGTTCACGAGATGCCCTGTACTGTACCAGTCCTTGGCCCCTCAAATCAACAAAAGCTATACAGAAGGTTCGTACAACCTATCTACTATCAGTTACACTATCTAACCTTTTGCACCCTATCAATCCACATCAAGAACTCGAGATTAGGGTCCAGGTGTAGTCCCGTCTTGATGGTCTACAAGACTACTCCGTCAGTCATCCAAGAATCAAATCGATCCACACTCGGTCCTGCGATTCCCATGCGTTCTTCATGCGTCCTTCATGCGTCCCAAGGCCTTCCGGTACGCGGTGTCTGCCTTCCACTCGATCCACAACACGAAGTAATACTCATAAAGCGGCTGTCTCTGTGGCCTCCGCTCGTGATACCACTCGTCCAACACTTGGCCCAGATGGTTCTCGTACTCGTGGGCATTACACTTCACGTAGCCTTCAGCTATCTCCACCAGTTCCATTACCTGGCCAGGTACTGGCTGTATGATCTTAGCGTTTCCATCATGCTGGCAAAAGCCTTCCTGCAACCGCACCCATCTTCGACCGTCATTGCCGATACACGAGTCCACATCTTAGGGGTAAATATCTCGCCAGCTCGTAAGAAAGTTCTCCTCGTCCGACAAGAGATGAACAAAGCAGGAGTCTGGAGTGGTGAACGGAACGGCAGTAGGTAGAGGAATAGGATACCAAAAGAATAGGATACTAAAACTCGGACTCTGGCTCCGAATCGTGCTTGTAGAAGTAGCGTGGTGGAGATGCTGGCTCTGGTAGCCTCATGACACTCCAGTCATCTACATGGGGACGCCTTGGCAGTACATGACGAGTCCATCCGCTTGGGCATGGGGCGTTGCTACTCGCGTTGTGATATCTATCCTGAAACTCAACCCAGCTATTGTGTATAAGCGTTTTTTGGCCCATTCCTATTCTTGTGCTAGCTCTAGGTCACCAATGGTTTGACCCTGTCAAGTTGCCTCGATGGTTCCCTGTGAGGGGATTGCTCCATGAACCCTATGGTCCAAAGCCGAAGGTCTAGGGATCCTTCCCAACCTGCCCAACTCCAGCTGGGAAGACAACCGTCATTTACAGTGCTCTTTCGGACTCGACGAGTGACCATAGTGTACGGATTCCATAATAATGCAGCATAGAAGAAGGCTTCCGGAAGCCCAGGGATGAAACCTTCCACGAATGACCTAGACATAGCGAAAAAGCAACCTCCGATCGCATGTAGTGCATCTTCGGGATATGTCAGATCCCTTCGATTGTATGACGATATCATAAGTTGAAGTAGCCCCAAATTGGGAATAATTCGAGAGAACGCCGTCCGTGAATCATCTGGACGCAAATGTCCCTGGCTGCGAATACTACCTACCTCGCACCAAACCGCATCATCACACTCCCATCGCATCCATCCATTTTCGAAGTAAAGTTTACGGCGCGAAAAGATATCTTCTTGAAAGGTCCAACCTCTTGTGTGCCAGACTGTCCGTTGTGATTCCATCTCTCGACCGTTTCCTTTACTCTCGATTATGCGAACATTTCTCGAGAATGTGTGGACCGTTTGCCTTGCCGATCGAGGTTTTGAAATTCCTGGTAAGCCATATTAGAAATATCGGTATGTTTGTTGGCGTCGTCCTGGACAATGCATAGACTGTCAACCCAGAGGTATCATACCTAATCTCTCAGCTAACCCCATAGTTTTGCGAATTGTCCTCGGGATGTTGACATCTTCCTGGGCTACCGACAAGGAGAAGGGTTCTTGGAGATGATTTATATTACTTTTCAATGCCACGGAAACTGGTGTACCGCCCCATACGTAGCCCAAAGCCACATATTCATCGTTTGGAGAGGACCGCTTCAGGCATTGACACCATATATCAATAGCCACGACGGCCTAATGTCTTAGAGATGTGCCATTGCAAGCCGATGCTCAGGGAAACACTTTTCTTTCCAGCGCCGGGGGAGACTATAATCTACCCAACGAACATTCACAGGTGTCCCATAGTTCGCTCGTGACCCATGGAGGCGTGACCAGAGCTGCAATTCCCCGAGAATTCGCCTCGAACTTCCCAGATGTAGTATCATATGCCATGATTTGAAGGTGGTCATGGTCTTTAAAACTCATCAACGTGATTTTATCCAATTGCGTAGAGTCGAAGTTTACGTTGAGCACATCAGCAACCAAATTTATGATGATTCTTGCATTGCGATTGTTCGAGTGTTTCTGAAGTACCTAACTCTAACTGGAACTCGGGGGTACCTCTTACATTAAGAGGAGCTTAAAGAAGATGTATGATACGCTCACAAATTTCGCACTGGGGATAGATCAGCTAACATAGCTTCCGCGCGTACTCTGAAGCTACGAGGGGGCTAAGAACCACCTTCATCTTCCTGTCCCGAGCAGCTTGCTTCCGTTCGCTACCGTAAATGTATTTTCTTGATCGTATGGCTCAGTGCAGAGGCCCATGTTGAGCCATCTTCACTCAGGCGCTAGATGGAGTAAAAAGGAGCCTGAGTTGAGCTCATGAAAGACTTGACAAGCGGACTCGACGATATTGCTAGGCAGTCAGCCCTTTCTCAGTAGCTGTACAGGTTTCTTTAGAAAAGTCGTTTTCGTTAGTCTCTCGAGCTGTGTTCTAACTATAAACATAGAATTATCTCTTTTTGATGATGATTAGTCTCGAAGCCATTTGTTACGAGGCAGGAAAAGGGACATAAGGCTAGCTGGACATGATCTGACATATTCAGGCACAAGCTATTGGACGTCTTCAAAGTCTTTACTAAGCATGTCCTAAAACAGTCTGAATCAAAGTATTACATAACCATTCCAGGCCTGGGACATTTACAGCAGACTCACGGCCATTGGACTTCTCCGAGACATCTCGCCTCCCTCTTGGGATATAAATCAAGAGCAATATAGATTATGACAGTGTAGTGTTGATGTCCTATTAGTGCACATGTTGATAAGTTTCGACAACCATAGACGCTATTGCGTCATCTCCACTCAGGGAGCTAGAATACTTAGATAAGTCTATCGGCTGTCTACTTAGTCCTGTACGAAAGAATATCCCGCTCTAACTTCTGTGGAGCTAGTGGAACTCCGGACCTTTGACTTATAACTAATAGTGGGGTAACTACATGAATTGGTAGAGAGATAGGTGACCTCCGGCTGTAATGTCGTCGGTCAGTTAACATCACCCTGCGGATCGACCCGGTCTCGGACAAAAGCACCAATGGACCGTCAAATATGGTGTGTTAAATTCCCAAAGCCGATAAACGTTACTCCCAGATAGGCATGTCCAATTAAGACTTACAGAGTGATTTTGCTATCCCTACCTTTACTCATTATATCTTCGAGACTTCCCAACATCCCCGACTTATGATATAATTCTATGACTATAGACCTAACTATGCGTTGTTGACTTCTTCGAAGTTTATCGCAAGTACTTACTCCACTGTAGCAAAGTGGCCTCATCAACTGAATAGCCACTACAACATTCAACTAGGCATTTATGCCCAAGGACAACAAACTTATATCCACTGAGATTTAACAGAAACCTTCACGATCAAGATATAAATACATGTTAAGGAGTAGGATAATTGCCTTAGGTATCGGCCTAGCATTCCAGGATAGACCATCGTTGCCATGAAAAACCCAACGCTGAGAATCGGGGTCGATGTTGGCGGGTGAGATACGACCGAATTCTATTGGAAGCTTATATGCTGAATCGGAAATCGTAGGACTAATACAGATGGAGTCATCCTAGATCCGACAAAATCTACTGGCTCTGATCGGGGTATTGTTGCATGGAAAAAGTCGAGTACGACGAAGAACCCGAGCGACGGCATCAATAACGTAATACAGGAGATGTTTCGGGAGTCAAAGGTGGAACCTGGTGATATCGCCAGCGTCACTATTGGAACAACGCATTTCATCAACGCAGTAGTTGAGATGGACAAATCGCGTTTAAGCAAGGTTGCCGTCATTCGCCTGTGTGGGCCATTCTCAAAAGCGATACCTGTTGGAGTGGACTGGCCGCCGAAGCTCCGAAACATAATATGCGCGTATCGAGCTACTGTAGATGGTGGCCTCGAGATCGATGGTAGTTTGATCTCAGAGCTTAACGAAGACGAGATCCGGCGTCAGGTCGACATCATCAAAGATATGGGAATTAGAAGCATTGTCGTTGTTGGAATCTTCAGTCCGATTGATATCGTTTACAGACAAGAGGAAACAGCAGCAGAGATCATCCACAAACTATACCCCGAAGCCGATGTGGTGATTTCGAAAGAGGTAGCGAATATCGGGTACCTTGAAAGGGAGAATGCGGCAATACTGAATGCTTCAATCCTCCGTTTTGCTCGAAACACCATTCATTCATTCCAAGATGCTGTTGCTCGGTTAAACCTCCAATGCCCAGTTTTCGTCACCCAGAATGACGGCACGATATTACCAGCTAGCTCTGCAGCTCGGCTCCCTATCAGGACGTTCTCGAGCGGTCCAACTAACAGCATGAGGGGTGCCGCTTTCTTGACCCAAGACTTGGATAAAGAGCCCATGATGGTTGTGGACATCGGCGGAACAACGACAGACGTTGGCCTCTTGCTACAAAATGGGTTCCCAAGGCAGGCTGCAGCGTACAGCGAAATCGCGGGCATCCGCACTAATTTTTCATATCCCGACGTTAAGAGTATTGGCTTGGGAGGTGGATCAATCGTTCGAAAAGACAGAGATGGGCGACTAACGATCGGACCAGAGAGTGTGGGGTACCAGATCCAGGAGAAAGCTTTAGTTTTTGGAGGAGATATTCCCACGGCCACAGACTACACCGTTCTAGGGAATGCGAACGTGCAGATCGGTGATCGTTCTGGAGTTGAAGGGAGCCAATTAGAAGCTGGTATATCAGAGTTCAAGGCGGAAGTGAAATCGATGCTAGAGCGTATCGTGGACACCATGAAGACGTCTCCCCAAGACTTGCCAGTTGTGCTGGTGGGAGGTGGAGCGATCATAGCTCCAGATATACTTGTAGGAGCTAGCAGAGTTATCAAACCAGATTGGTCCGGTGTTGCGAATGCTATCGGGGCGGCCACCGCTCGCGTTAGCGGCGTAGTGGACTCGATTGAAAGTACGGAATCAAGGACAATCTCCCAAGTGATCGAACACTTATCAATGAGAGCCATAGATAAAGCAGTGGAAAACGGGGCGACGAGAGAAACAGTGATAATTGCCGAAATGGAAAACTTTCCTCTGCAAGTAGGTAAAACCCAATCTAATAGTCAACAACTTGAATGAGTTGATTGCTAACTAGATGCCCCAGTACGTGGCAAACCAATCGCGGATCATAATCAAGGCTGTTGGGGACTTTAACTTTTCTAGAACCGATTTAATGAGAAGCCTGACGAATGGTAACAGTCGGGACGACTTTGCAGACCAGGCAATCGACATTGCTGAAAAGCAAATTCATACGGATGGCAACGAGGATGAACGCTCCACCCCTCAGTCCTTGGAATATACCCAAGATTACATTGATACATATAAGCCAAATGTTGTCAACCGGCAATGGTATATGTCGGAAACAGACCTTCAATGGATTGCCACAGGATGTTACATCCTTGGGACAGGTGGAGGTGGCAGCCCGTATCAACATATGCTAAGACTTCGAGAGATGCTGAGGGCTGGAGCAACAATAAGAATCATCTCGCCGTGGGATCTAAAGGATGATGACATAGTCGCATGTGGAGGTGGTAAAGGATCTCCACAAGTATCAATTGAGAAGCCATATGGTGACGAGTAGGTTACACCTTTTCTCTACTGCAAAATACTTCTACTGACAAGGTGGTATAGGATCTTGGAATCGCAGAAAGAGCTGTACGAATTTCTCAAAATTAAACCAACTGCTGTGATCCCTTTGGAAATAGGAGGTGGGAATGGTCTACAAGGGCTTATAATAGGAGCGTCATCGAACTTAGACATCCCAGCGATTGATGGTGACTGGATGGGAAGAGCCTATCCAATATCGCATCAGACAACTCCTGTGGTATTTGAGAAGAAAGCAACCATGATACCATCTTGTATTTCCGACGGCAATGGACGTATTATGGTTAGTATTCCCTATGCTTTGTTATGAAGTCTATGGTACTTTCTTTACTTACCTAGGCATATTTAGTTCATGACTAAAGCCCACACAGAACTGGATGTAGAGCGCGCATTCCGCGCAGCTCTCTCCCAGATGGGCTCGCATGTCGGATGCGCAAAAGGACCCGTCAGTGGAGCCAACACGAAGTCCTGGGTCGTTGAGAACACAGTGTCCTTGTCGTGGAGAATTGGACGCGCAGTTGCTTTATCACGATGTTCAAACACAATTGACAACGTAGCTGAGGCTATTATCAAAGAGGTCGGCGGCACGGACTCGGCAAAAACTCTTTTCAAAGGGAAGATTGTGGGAGTTGAAAGAATCACAAAAATGGGACATGCCTATGGCGAGGTTATCATAGAGTCGACAGTAGCCAATGACTCATACAGTGGCAAGGATAGCCACTATGTTAGAGAACGCCTTACGATTCCGTTCAAAAATGAGAATATCGTGGCGAAGAAGCTGAGTTCAAATGGAGAGGAAGAGGTAAACAAACATCCTTTGGAATATGATTGGTACGATCATTTAATAAGCACAGGCTGACATTGTCATGGTCTAGATACTTGCAATCGTGCCGGATCTTATCTCAGTAATCGATGCACAAAATGGTGAGGCGTTGGGGACACAAGAATATCGATATGGCCTACTTGTTGTTGTTATTGGAATAACCGCATCGGAGAAGTGGACGTCAACGACAAGGGGAATTGAAATCGGCGGTCCGAAAGGCTTCGGCTTCAATGACCTTGTTTATAAACCCCTTGGAAAGTTTAAGAAACCGAAGAGTGTCATAGAGGAGTTTGACCAGTTTATTTGAGAGGATCTGGTGTCTAGAGGTCAAGTAAATGATTGAGATTTGAACAAATACGGTACCATAATCACACACATGAGAAAATTAGAGGAGTGAAAGGGAATTTCACACTGTTGGGGCAGGAGCTCAGCCCAGGCGAAACCGACATTTCCTGTGTGTAACGCTTGATTATGCCGCTAGATTAAAAAATTGCACGTTTGACGATGCCTGCACGGGAAGGTGGGCTTGCTAGACTGTTGTCTATCAAATTGAGAACACAAGCAGATAGAGCTTTGTATAACATTGGTCACGAAATCCTTCATTAGTAGGCGCAAAGAAAATCTTCCCTGGATAATCGAAACGATTATTTTAACAGTGCTCACTAATAATATCAACTAAGTTTAATCTATACCGTATTTAGTTCCTACTGGTAATTACCTGATTCGACAGCAGGTGTAAATGACAGGGCCGTATTGTTAGATAGTGTGGTGGTAGTCCGTGCCCACAGCTCTTAAGGGATCTGTAGGTACCATCATTAATACACCACTTTTGGTCACCATAATCCTTGCCCTCGACCTCCCTCCTAATCCACAACTACAGTATAGATTGTTATATTATAGCTACTAAGCTTAAGTCACGTTCGTTTCCTAACACCGCCTTGATATTAGCCTTGGTACCTCATCTGGTGCATAGAGCCATCAGACTATTTGATAGCGCTTCTCATAAAGTTTCTGATGTATATTCTCAATAAGCACATATTTTCGGCTGAGACAGATTCATCTAGGAAATCTTCACCGAGCTCATTCTCTGGGGGTATAAGGCCTTCAGATAAATGTGTGCTTCGTTCTATAAAACCCTTTGGGAAATTTGTGACACTCTATTATTCTAGGGTATTTAATTGGCCCTTAGAATTTGTTGTAGCCGATAGTGCTATTCTCTCGCAGCTATATATAAAGAGTGTGACGAGCTTACGAGCTTCTGACGAATTAAGATATCTTAGATAGATAGCAGTATCTTTTGCTTTGCCACCCAACTTATTGCAGGGAGCGGCGCATTGCATACGTGGATCTGAACCTGGAATCTGAGACGCTTCTTGAGAAAAACGATATATTTGTAATACTCGACTGCTATTTGTTTATGTTGCTGACGCTGCTGTGTAACTCCGCAGCCTACATGAGACCCCCGGTCCAGCTTCTCTTGCTTACTTATGACACTCTGCTCCTCCAAAATTGGCTGTAGATATTGGCTCGCATGCAGATGCAGGCGTCTTATTGGAAGTTTTTTTTTGTGGGCGGACTGAGTCGGCAAATTGAGAAGACCGACTCATATCCCTCGTTGCCCCCTCTCCCCGAGTTCCTGTCTCTGACTTCATGTGTTTTGTACTGACACCCTAGCCACAACGCATTTTAGATACAAGAACCACGATCGATATGTCATGGCAACACAATATGAGAAACCAACCGTGGATTACGAAGAAGGAGAAGAAGAGCCAAGCAAGCAAAATTTGCCAAGTTTCGAACAGCCAGATCAACACGAAGATCATATGACTCCAGGCAGCAATCCAGCGCATCCTTCTGGCCGTGACGAGAGTCGTCAGACGCCTGCATCAGATAATAATACTCCAGAGAAAGAGGTGATTTACTTGAAAGATGCCACAGGAAGGAAGTTCACATTCCCGTTTAAGCTGGCGAGGACATGGCATGTATGTATATCCATCCTTCTAGCTCTCCATAGAAAATTGACGTTAGCAGGGAATGGTGGATTTGATCGAACAATCCTCGCATCGTATAGAAATAATTGGTCCGCTTATTAAGGCAGGCCACTATGATCTTATTGCCCCTGATGGAAGTACAATTCTCCCTTCAGTCTGGGAGCAATGTATTGAACCGGGATGGTTAGTATCTATGCGCTTGTGGAAAGATGCTGACGATGCGAAAAGGGAGGAGGAATATACTTTGAGGAAGAAGGTTATGGAGGAAGCAAGGGTAAAGGCCGAGGAGGAGCTAAAAAGGTCTTTAAAAGATGAAGCCCCTATACGATTCAAAGATGCTGTAGGAAGGAAATTTAGTTTCCCTTTCGAAATCTGTAAAACTTGGCGAGTAAGTTCTGTGTTGGGCCATGTCTTGCTTTGTCGGATTTAACTAAGAGTTAATTTTATAGGGCATGGAGGAGCTGATAAAAGGTGCCTTCATACACCTAGATATAGTCGGCCTGCATGTTCAAAAAGGACATGATGACTTGGTCGGACCGAACGGCGAAGTCATTCTCCCGCAAGTCTGGGAGAAAGTGATCCAACCTGACTGGGCGGTCACCATGGCTATGTGGCCTATGGATAGCTTGCGGGATGGCATTCGTGCGCATCGCACACGTCCACCTCCGCCTGGTATGCAATATCCTCCACCTCCACCTCCACCTCCTATACAGTATCCACCAGCTCACGCCCATCTGCAAGGGCCAAATCCTAGTGTTCCGCATTTTGGCGTTCCGTATCCGTCCATGGGTGAACCTCAATTGGAAGCTGAACCGCCATTGAAGAAGGCAAACAAGAATCCGGATGGTGTATTGCAGTGGATGGTGCCCGACGCACGCTCTAGGCTAAACCAAAAGAAACCAGATGCGCCAGTACTTGAGCCTGATTTAGGTGTTACCAAGGTAAAGATAGCTAAACCTCTTAAAAAACAGGGAAGACCCCCACCTTTTTACCTCAACCCAAACCTGTTGCCAAAGGGTCTGCAGAATCGTCTACAGTCTCAAACGAGTCTATAGCAGACGGCAACGGCGATGACCCGGACTCAAATGAGATTGATTTCACCGAGTTAGATACTCGACGGGAAGCTCAGAGAAGGAATTTGATCGTAGTCTGCAAATATAGAAACCCATCCAGTCTACAAGGTCGAACAGTCCGACGCCAGACTATCCCGCTGGTAGAGAGGGCAATTGCTACACCTAGACGGCTCGAGATTAGCTCAGCTCGTGTGTATTTTGAAGGCCCTATGATGATCCAGCCCTCTTCGTTGGAACTCATTCGACGTCCGAATATAACTCCCGCGCCTGGTATTAAAGTGGCGCAAAGTGAACGAGACCAAATGACTTGGTTGTAAGTGTTTACTTATATGATACAATCCTCTTTTATATCTGCGACTCGCACCTCTAGGCACGTCACTAGAAACTTCATGAACTTTCAAGAATTTGAGGTATGCGATCATTTTTGACTCACCGTTATGAGCAAAACTCAAGGATAGGCGTACAGGACATTGCACTGTTCGACCTCTCATCAGATCCTGAAATTCGACGACTAATAAATCATTTACTTGATACAGTCAAGTCTAAAATGATTGATGAAGACTGGTACATAAGGCCTGGGACTGTCCTCCGATGTGATACGAATCCAGCGGAAGATACATTTAACTCCACGCTGTTCGTCTCCTTGCCAAATCTGCACTCATGCCCTTATGATAGTCGTCCTTTTCAAAAGGGCGAGGCGATTTGCCGAGACCGGAAACTCCATGAAGCCTTTGATCGTATCAGCACTACGAACTTTGGCCAAGAGAAAGGCTGGTATAGCAGACGTGATGGGGGGTTAGGGAGGAATCAAGTATTGTGGGTGCGACAAACGTGGATATTACTTGCTGGTCAAAGTAAGTCATCCTCATGTGCTGAAAATGAGTTAGAAGTGCCTAATATGATGCTAGATATCCTCACATACGGTAGCTTTTCGAAGGATGTACTTGAGGCTAGTAATATCACAATACAAGACGAGATATCTCATGCTGACGATGGCGACCGAATCATCCAAATTATGGATCAGGATAGAAGACTGTTCTACATACGCTCTAGCAAATGCAAGAGTTTCTACGTAAGTAACGATTAGTTGATATTCCCTTGGACTGAAACAATCCTCTGTAGGAATTGCAAGTGGCTTTGATCCGCCAGTTCGTCCGAATAGGACAAGTGAATATAGAAGATAACCCACTTCACTTTTATCTTCAGGACGGCCAAGAAGTGACTCCGAGGAAATGGTCTAAACTTCTAAAACAGGTTGATATTCCGTTGATCAGGGTTATTCTGAATCCGATTTCCACAGCCAAGCAATTTGATGAAGGCTCCTCGTCTTCGGTGATGACCCAGGTTTCAAAGAACATAGATGACGATATGCTTTCACTGGACGGATCTCAATCGGACGAAGGCACCGACAACACAGGGTCCCAGACATCCAAAAAGGATGCCTATGGAAACAATGATTGTGGGTTCTTACTCATAAATTCGGAATCAGCAACAATCAGTACGTATTTACCCGTGCACAATTATGTCCTCTTGTTGGGGCTAAGCCAGACGTAGCCCCGGAGTATGATCTTCCAGAATTAAATCGAAAGGTTCCGCCCTTTCTTAGCTGGTTAAGCGAAGCAGGTAGCGGAAAGCCGAAGAATATTGCTAGTGGATTCAAGGAAGCCATAATACGCATTGAGTTGAAGCTTCTTCGCGTGGACGAGAAAGAGTACTCTGATAACTTGATGGAAGAATTCTACCAAACTTTTGACTCGACTGATTTCTATCGAGAAACGAATGCGCTCGAATACGAGGAATTTAAGCACCAAAGAACGAGGTTCCATAAGGGGAAATACAATCAGAAATACCCCTATACTTCAAGCCTGTCCGATGACAAAGCCTTGAAGCTGGTGGACGAATACTTCGATGTCAGAATTCTCACACTGGAGTCGTTTATATTAATCGATTTTGAGTCGAAGCCAACATCCAAGTTCCTCGGTGCCTTGGCAGATATTATGAAGGTATAGTATGACATAGAAATGCACATATATTCTTGACAGGAGTGACTAATTTGTAGGATCCTACTTTCAGTCTACTTGTTAATGACAATGGTACTGAGGCTTCAGACCCAGATATTCCAGACACATCTATGCAGGAAAGAAAGTCTAGGTGGGTCGTCTCCCAAACTAGGATGCTTACCGGTAGTCATGAGCTACGCAACAGACCTCGAACGGTAGACGATACGAAATGCAAAGAGTGTGAACGAGGAACCGTATATTCGAACATGGAAAGCGCCATCACTCACATTCGTCGAGCACACGTCGCAGATTCCATGACTGAAGAAAGTCCCCGCTACTATGTTCTACCATTACTAGACGCTTTACACGAAAGGCTAGCAGATAGTCAATTCGACTTGCTTCGGTGTAGTCGCGATACAATGGCTTCAATCCTCCAAAAGCTAGTATCTATTCAAGATGGGGTCATTTATGATAACGAGTTTCGAGAACAACGAGGTCTTCCGTGGCAATTGCTCGAGGCATTCAAATGGATATTCATATATGTCAGCGGGGTCTCCCATCTTCTTCACCAGATATCATGGTTCTACAAGGATGAGCTCCGTCATAAAAATATCAAATACCTGACTAGCGCCAAAATTCGAATAAAGAAGCACTTGCTTTCTAAGGTCGGCTTGACAATTGAAGACCTTGTCAGGAAGGCCGAGAGAGTCCTTGTGTCCCCGACCACTCTGATGGAAGAAGATAATCCAGAGGGTTTCGTCAAATCCGTCGGGCAACACTATGTGGCAGCAAGAATAGTGTGCAACCTCCTAAGGATGCCACTTAGGAATAACAAGCAGATATCCAATACATGTGAAACATATACAAGAAGTCTCGTAGGTACTTTATTATCAGATTTCTTCTAGGACTATGCTAATTACAGACAGGCATCCCAAATTACGCGCAATCCTACCAAGCGCCAGATCCTCAGTATCGGTGCTCTAAGAAATGAATTAAATATGATCAAGGAATTCCATGAATGGCAAAGGGAGACTCTCTACAACTTTGATCTTGTCATCAATCCCGATTCATATCCACGCGGTTTCAAACACGAAGAGCGAGCCAAACTCTTCTCGAGCGAATACGGTCTCATAATATGGGAGGACAAGAAACTTGAGAAGGACATCCATCAGATTTCACAACTACTGTTAAATTGCGATTGGATGGTCGAGCAAGTCCGCGAACTGACTGAAATTATGAAAGATGATCAAGGGCGCGCGATCTTTATCTTCACGACAGTTACCATCATCTTTCTTCCCCTGAGCTTCGTAGCTACATACATTAGCATGAGTGGAGGAACGACTGGACAGGACTGGAGCGGAATTCAGGCTCTGTTCTGGGAGGTTGCCGGCCCGCTCACCCTCGGAGTCCTTACTTTTTGTCTGTTTGTAGCCCAGAGAGAAAATATTGCAAACGCAATTCTAGCTCAATGGGTTGAGAAGGCAATGACTTGGAGAGATGTAGAGATGTGGAGATCGCCCAGATCCTGGAAATGGGGAATGAATTCCGAGACTAAAGAGGAAGTTCTAGAAGAGTTAGACTAGTAACCTGTCTAGTAGCGGCCAGATAATAGAGCAAATTCAGAGCTATGCTTGGCTCTTTCCGGGCACCTATGTAGCTTGACAAGTCACAAGGGAAGACAACGAACTACAGTACGCCATGGTTGCAGATGAAGTGGATTGTGAGGGTGGAACTAAAAGAAGAGGAATTTTAAAGTGAGAAAATGGGCAAGACTTAGATAGAAACGAATATGAAATTGGTGACAATACTAGTAGTGACGTATTCGTTAGGAAAGTTAGAACCAGGGAACAAATATTCCTTTCCCTAGTCAGAAGTATCAGATAAGTTACCCGATCTTTAATAGCTTATACCATATTGATAACATAGCCGCTCGTTTAGGTATTCAATTGAAAAAGCTAGCTAAGAAAGTAAATATTGAAAAACTGAAAGTGTAAAGGGAGAATGGAGATAGTATGCTAAACACTGTTTAATCAAATGAAAAATTATGATTCCTAGACGAGTTTCTACAAAAATAAATGTTAGGCAGGTGCTTCCGATCAAAGCGTTGTCAAATGTTATGTCCATAGCAGTAAAGAGAAACAGGCAGAAAGTAGGTATGCAAGGTATTCTATGACGCACTCAGAGTCTTAAGTGCTTTGTGGAACTTAGTAAGCAAGGTCACTCCATAGGCTTGTAACTATAGAAGCAACTAACTTTTGAAGTTATTTACTTTATGTTGCTATCCACCAACCGGGAACCTGAATCTTTGCACAGCAACCCCCTTACCCCGCCGTCACCAAGGTCGAAATAGCCAAATCAAGTTTAACAGGACCAAAAGAGACACCAAATGAAAAACGCTAGAGAGTCAGCAGATTTCATAAGACACTGGGCCAAGTTTATTCTAGTCATACCTATACACAATGGCGATTATCCAAGTTGCTGAGACACACCCACACTGCGTCAACTCGTCTCCGAATTTCTCACACTCGGGCAACTTGCGCATTCCTAGGATGGGAACATACGTGGATTGAAATACGATCAGGATGATACACACAGCGAGGCACAAGGCATGCCACGGAAACGAATACTTCAGGATGGACAGCCGTGTCTGATCGATGCTGAGTTGGTTGAAAGGGTAACGATTCATCCGAGAAAGATGGATCGCCGCAATAGTGATGAGACAGCTGTGTACAATAAGTCCGAGCGACGGCTGGGAGTGTCAGAATTTGCCTATATGTTTTTAATCCGGGTTGTGAGTAGTCACCAGTGCGATCTCTGTCCGTTGAATGTGGTGGCCTGCGGGCGAAAACGTAATCCAGGTGTGTTTGAGGACTGCCCTGTCATCTTCACCCTGCGCACCAGTGTACGCTAAGACGGAGACGATGAGCATCCCTATGTCAATCAGTATACCAAATATGTACAGCCATATGGCCGTGGTCATGAGACAATGCAGCAAAGCAGGCGATCGGGAGGAGCTGATTTCAGGCATCGCAGGCGATGGGAAATTTTTGGTAGCTAGGATTCCCGTATCTTGTACAGTCGACGTTTTTTGATATCCTTGCTTCGAGTTAAGCTCCATGATCGGGACTGCCGGGCCTGGCGGAGGCATCATCGTTTTCAGCTCATGATGCCAAGACACATAACTTCACTTTAGAGCGTGAACCTGTCAGTCCGTCAGCTCTGCCACTGCCAAGGCGCTACAGATGCAAAAAATCAAGGAACATTGCTGCTGTTTTATCCAGCTACTTACCTATGACCCTCCAAGATCATTCGAATTTCGTAGAAGAATTTGATAGCCACGGGAGCCAAGGAGCCATTCTTCGCACAATGAAAACGCCGCCTCAAATGCCAACTACAACGGAGAAGCAATCTAGTAGAACCTAGAGTAAAACATGATATCCTTGAAGGTCGATGACATTAGGTGGTTAGCCTATAGTTCGCGTTTCACCAGATGAAGTGGTTAAATTGAATTGGGGACTTTTACCGGCAGCCGTATATGAGTTGGGTATCGTCTGAATGCGTCTTCATAGGGTAGTGGAAGCCCCATTTTGTATCCAGAGTTATATTTCTCTTTTTAAACAGTTTCGAAAGCTCTATCATTTGCCCCCTACAGTTTCAGCCCTCGAAACTTCATGAATAAGAAAAGAAGTACTGAAATACTTACTCCAGGTTTCAAACAGGAATATTGTACTTAGGTAGCCTATGGTATCAGCTTGGGGAAATGGCAGTGACCTTGCATATCACACGGATGAACTGTTAACATACGCCCTATAGGGCTGAGTGGAGGTACGGGCCTACATATGGCCGATACGCCTATACATGTATATATAAGGTGGCGTAGCCACCTTCCTATAGCTTCACCTTGCACTAATCAAGTCACTATACTCCTCATTACTTTGTCCCATATTGACATGAACAAGGACTCTTGCTATAGTAGACTCTAACGAGACATACTCTACTTTGATATGAATATTTTTCGCATCTGATTAAATAGCAGTTTTCATTCCTACATAAATCGCAATTAAGCAGTAGTTAGGTCTAAGATTTACCAGTATTGTTGTGTTTGCTGCCGTATGGGCGGGAAATATTTCCAAAAAATACACACCCCATTATGCTTAAACGCTCGCCTAGGACAATGTATTGTCTTATGATATGGCAAATGGTTGATCTATACAGTACAGTGCAAAAGCTAGTCTTACTACAGAGAGTGTAATGTCAACACGAGAGTTGAAGAAAACCCGACAACTCTACTGCGGTAAGGTATGTTGAAAGTGCTGGAAATGATGAAAAAGGCAGCGACGCAGCAATCTATTTGGAGATCAAATGCTAGCAGTTTGAGTAGGGCAAGGACCTTGATTGGGATCGGCCCTAGTAGATATGTCAGTTATTCATTTTGTACTCCAAGCCGCCAACACGGATAGAACTGGCTCACTTATATTCCCAGTTTGTGTATCTTGATCTTCCTCCGGACTCTCGGCACCCCTTGATTTCTGCTTTTAGTCCCTTGGTACACTCGTCTGTGCTGAGAATGCGTTCGCCCTCTTGAATGTGCCATATCTGGAACTGGATTTGCTTATTGTTCCAATCTACACAATTCCCTTTGTATCCGCCGACAGTTCCAGCGGCGGTGTATGTACCATTGAGTTCTGGGCATACTTTGTCGGCTTCCTTCAGAGCACCCTCCATGTCACCCCAGCGTTCCCCTCCCGGATAGCATCTGGCATAGACCATGCTCATCAAGAGAGCTAATGTAGAAAGAACGGTGGTGGGTAGCATTGATCTTTGATATAATGACCGAGTATTAATGGTAAAATGATGCGATAACTGCCGAGAAGAACGTTTTTATTTACGTGGAGTAATAGTAGGTCCTACGAATTCTATGTATATATATCGTGGCTAGATAGGCTATGTTACTGCTTTATACAACGTTGGTATGAGCGATTTCAGGTAAAGGAAGAGAGACTGGGAACAAGGGCTAGCCCTCTTCCACGTCACACTACCTGAGAGAATATATCCAACGGCTCTATTCATTCCTGTTTGTGGAGGCATGGGAGTCAACTATACAATTCTCAAATACATCCAAGTCTTTAATGGGGTGGACCCGGTGTGTAGTGGAGCCACTTGGATCGTTAATAGTAAGTATGAGGCTTTGGTAGGGGGCTCGGTGACTATCTGAGGTCTAGGTTTCCATTTGTTATATTGGAGAAAGATATAACCCGATGGTTATCTCCTAGGCTAGATATTTATAGGCCGTCAAACTTGTTAGGGAACGCAGTCTGAACTTACGGTTAAAGTTTATCTAATAGCTCCACACGGGGCAGGGGTTTACATCTCGCTGCACGAATGCTACAGAACAATGACCCTTGTGACCTGTAATGGCCATTTGCTTCTAACAAGAGTTATATTAAAGGAACTTTCCGAGAAAATGCTGTAAAAACGAACGAAGTTTGGTGGAGCTTAAGGAAGCTTAAGGAGTACAACCATGTTCAGTCCCAAGCTTTGATCTACCCCCAGCAGAGCCTCTTACATTTATTCGTAGTCCAGCCCACAGTAACGACTTTAAATAAACCAGCTTGGCAGAATGGAGATTGATGAAAAAGATTTCATTTATGACACAATTATCGTACCCTCAAAGTCAAATGATACATTTCATGCTAAGCAAGCGACTTATAGTAGGTTGTTCTTAGAGAAGACTGAGCCTACAAAGATAGGACTAGGTTATACGTATACTAGACTTCCGGGATAAAGCCACATGTTACTGAGCAGCCCCCTTCTATGCGACACCTACATACATGTGGCAGCCTCATCTCGGTCCAGGCTCCAGCCCCGGCCTACCTACCTGATTCTCAGGACCCGGGGCCGTCGAACCATACACCTCAAGACATACTCGCCCCAGCGCCCGCCCCCCCCGGCATCCCAGCAGCTCCCCCGGAGTAGTAATCCAGACCAAGCTTCAACCTCTCAACCTCCGCGAACCCGCAGCTCGCGAACAGCCTCCGCACGCCCCCGGACGCGTGCACCCAGACTAATACGACCGCGCGGTCCGCCTGCGCCGTACCCCACGCCACGAGCGCGGCCCCGATGCCCTGCCCTGGTGCGTCGGGCGTACGGCCATGTTGGCGAGGTATAGGCACCGCGTCCTCGGGGGTATGACGCGGGCCACGAAGGCAGCCAGGTGGGTGGTGGTTAGGTTGATGAGTGCTGCGATGCGGGATGCGGGATCTTGCGGTCGGGCTTGCTTGCCTTGCACTTGGGCCAGGCTACCTCTATCCCCATCCGTGTCCACATCCGCATTTTCATTTTTTCTTTGCCTGGGCTGTTGAAATGCTGTCCGATTTTAAGTTTGCCGTTGTCAGTTGATCAGATATTAACAGGACCGCGTCTTTGTTAGAGTAGATGTAGTCGTTGTCCCCCTTGAGGATGCCCGTTGACGATGACTCATTCGGCGTCAGGTGGGTGGTTATGTTGCATCTCAAACGAAAGCTGCAAGTTGTGTTGATCCTAGAGTACGATGTATGCTGTACGTAGCAACTTAGTGCTTGCGAACTTCAAAATAAGAGTGAAATCAGATAAGATCGAACGCTAGGGTAGTCTACAGTTGAACACTTCTAACGAAGAGTCTCTAACCCATAGCATCCCAAAGACCAGACCGTGAGACCTCCGTAATTGCAGCCAAACATGAATTCAAGCGAGGTATCTTCGTGCATCAATTCTATATACACAGGCAACTACAGTCCTCTACAACCTACGTGCACTCAAAACCCCCAACGCCATCAATGATGTTTAAGCATTAGTCACGCGACCCTTTTTTCGCCTTCTTGGCCTTCTTGTGCTTCTTGTCCCCGAACGCTTCCTCGTACACCTCTGCGGCGGTGGCGCCTCCGGCCTTTCGCTTGGCGTGGCTGGTCTTCACGCTGACGACCGGGTTGGCCTGGCCCTTCTTCGTGGCCTTGAGGACCTGCTTCTCGGCTTCCTCCCATCCGGGGGTGTCGCCGTCGATCTCATATCTGGAACGTATCGTCAGCGAAAAGTCACCTAAAATCTAAATGAAGTCAACTTACTGGTCAAGGGGCAAAGAGTCGATGAGCTCTCTCTGCTTGGCCCTGAGCTCGTCCAATGCCTCATCCCCAACCTCGTTCAGCTCGTCCTCCAAGCTCATCTCGAGCGGTGCGTACTTATCAAACACCATTTCGTCGTCGTGGACGCCTGAAGCGTTTTCCCGGCTGACGCCGACCGAGTCTGGTTTCGGCATGTCGGCCTCGACGGCGGATGAGATGAGCGATGCGAAGTGCGCCGTTATTTTCCGTATGATCTTCATGAACATGGCCAGGCCCTGCGACGAATCCAGTGAAAGTTCGGTACATATCGCGCCGATGTCCTTTCGCTGTAAGCCAATGCCTAGTAACAGAGCCCGCTGCACACCCGTGAGCTTGATACTGGGCTTTAGAGGACCTGTGAAGTAGAGATCTGCTAGTTTCGGAACTAGGTCGAGAATAGCATGATGATCCAGCACACCTCTGGCGTATGATTCTAATCGCTTGCAGTCGAAGGGTGTGAGGATTCTGTCTAACTCTGGTTTTGTGAGCTCCGTAGGTCCGTTCGACGGATCCAATTGGGCTCCCGCTGTGGCAGATTGGTCTATACTCAATGCAAGCACGCAGGGGAAATCGCGGAATTTGTAAGACAGGAGCGCAAGGAAACGCCGGTGGAAATCAGATGCAAAAGCTCCGAGCCATTCCCGATCTTCCTTTAACGGCCTGAGCATGACGCAGGTGTGTTCGCCAGTCAAGTCGTTGGCGGTTTGTCTCTGTGGTGAAGCTGTCAGTTTTGAATTCGCTACTCCAGAATTCTACGAGATAGGCACAATAAACTTACCAAGTACACTGGCGCGAACAAGGCGCGTGACCAGAACTTGTGGAGAGGCTGTGTGAGACCGTAGCTAACCCCAACATATTCAAGGCTCTCTGGCTGCCGTTCTGCTAGTCTGGAGAACAGAGGCTGCATCTTGTTAATATCCCGAATTTTGATGTCTTCCTCCAGAAGACCACTTTTGTCGGAATCATTTGCGTTGGTATTAGTACCGGGCAGCTTCTTGGCAGTGACTTCGTCATCCTCCCCTAGACTTATGAATTTATTTTCATAGTAGTCGATAAGAAGCTCCAGCGCCTTGGAGCCGTATCCCATTGAGACGCAGTCAGGATGCGTGGCTATCCGAACTATACGAGCACCGGAGAGGGAAGCGAAGTCATCTTGGAATTGCTGACTAACTAGCCACGGAATTAGATCTCCAGCTGGTCGCTGTCCTCTGTCCAGGCTAGCCATAACACTTTTCTTGCTGATGTTGCCTTCAAGCGCGATCTGAATGACACAGAGAGGTTCGGGTAACCCATTGTCTTGTATGGTGGAAGAAGTTAGGACAAAAAGCTCATGTGCGGGCGCATCGCTCATGAGCTGCATGTCGTCTGGCGTGTTTTTATAATGACTCGTTACGAAGAGAGCTACCATTTGTCGCAAGAATCGTTCTGGAACTGGGTGGAAGGAGAAAAGGGTATCGCGGTTGACGTGTAGAAGTTGACATTGCGAAGGATCTGGGAAGACGTTGTTTTTGGGCCTCGAAGGGGTCACATCCAAGCACAGCAGCGAGTTGAGCCATTTCTCAACTGCATCTCCTTTCGCATAACGTATGGGTTCTGCCAGTGTGACCTCTTTTAAGGACCGTGGACTTTGGCTTTCATTATCCTTGGCTACACTCGTTGCAGTTTGTTCCTTCAGTTGCTTTATCAATTTCAGCGAAAGTGATCGACCAGTTCCTTCGTATCCACTTATTGTGGAGGCCATGAAAACCGTATAGGGGCCCATAAGCTTTCGCACCAAAGCTGCAGAACATTAGCATACGCAAACCGGGTATGAGAATAAGGTATATACATACGAAGGGGAATAGCTGCCGCTTCATCAATAATGACAAGTTCGGCTTGCCCTAAAACATGGGCGTCTTGGGGTCGAATGTATTGGATGGTCTGACGATGGTTTCTGAAAATATTTACTCTGACGATTGCTTTCTTGAAGTCAGGATTTGTCGATTGAATGATTGAATAATCCGTATGATCTTGATAACTCAGAGCATCGAAGGCTTTGAATACAAATTCAAATAGAGTTCCCAGGTTTTCCGGAGAAGGAGACGTGACAAAAATATTGCTATACCCATAAGCTACAGCAGCCGCAATCGCGATACCCACTGGTGAAGTTAGCAACTATACCCGATAGCGAGAAAGAGAAACATACACGCTGCTGATTTACCACGACCACGCGCCGCAGTTAGTGAAACAGTATTGCGCAATGTTTTCGCAGCAATAGTATCGACAAATGTGACTAGGGCCTCTGCTTGGTCTTTCGTCCGTGCAAGTTGAACTAGGGATCCTATCGGTTGGGTATCGCTAAGCGACTCCTTGATTTTCTCAAGCTCGACCTCGGAAGCGGATTTCGTCTCCTCCGTAGGCGGCAGTGGCTTAACCCCCCTTCCACCAGATATAGGAAGAACATTCAATTCGTCATCGATAACAAGACATGATTCGCATCGGCCTAGAGAAAGTAAGAACCGTTCGTTGAATCTCGCGACGATATCGTGATGGGCTTCGGTTCGGTATCGCGAGTGGACGTCCATTGAAAGCGTATAGAGTTGTCTTAGACTATCCATTCCCTTGAGAAGCAGGACCACGAGCCCACCACCCTCGACGGTTTCGATTGTTCGCGCTAGGGTATTGGGCGTGAGCGCCTCGAAATCCTGAAGGATACACTGGAAGCGCATAAGCAGGTGCGGCGCGCATATGGTCAACCACTCCAAGAACTCACCATTCCAAAGGTGCGCCCTAGAATCTTGTCCGTCTCCTTGTAGTAGACGTATCTGATGTCGTGGAGAGAAACGAAGAGCTCGAATGGGTCCTCGGAGTTCGCCTCCCTGGTGCCGCGCTTGATCTCCTTCTTGATCTTCGTTTCTCGCTTCTTCCGGTGGCTAGTGAAGCCGAGTAGCTTGTTCTTGTAGGCCCAGAGGACGGACTTGTTCTGGCGCAAGTCCATGCTGGACATTATATAATGAAGCTGGACGATGACATCTTTGGAGCGGTCGCCGACCACGATGAAGAAGCTTCGCTTGTGCTCGGAGAGGCCATTGCGAATTAACGTGGGGATGCGCGAATCTCTAGTTGATTGCCAAATTAGCGCCTATATAAACGACAGAAAATGGTTACTTACACAGCCTTGCGACTCATATTGTCGTCCTATATCTATGAGGACTTCTGATAACTTTCGCGATCCTGCTCAACTGTACATCCAAACTTTTTGGTGGGCCGCAAAAAAAGCTGTAGAGCATCGATATTCTGCCAGGCGGTGTAGATATTGTGCCGGGCGGTGACCCCACACCTCGAGGTACTTGGTACTGCCAAGCCTCACCCCTCAGCTGAACTGAGCCTCATTATCAAACACTATAAATCACACTTTGTTCGTTTTAGCGCATACTTTCAACACTCTATTTCTTAAAGTCTTATCTTGGACTTACAGCTGTCTATAGTTTAGTCACCGCGTTGATTAACTCGTTTCTTGTTAGCCGCCTATGGCTGCCATGAGATGCTGAACATTGACGAAATGCCGTCAGCAATACATTAAAGAAAATTGGGATCGACTATGCAGAGTAAGCCCTAGTTGGCTCAAGTAAGACTTTGCTCGCCTAGTCCGAGACAGCGGTTGCAACAGTCACATACTATCTCACCATAGAACTCAGGAGGGGCCTTGGACAGAAAAGAGGGGAAGTGAGTCCGGCATTGGGCTTTAGCACGAGAGGGTAAATAAAGCCTACCTATTTACTCGGTGAAGTGAAGTCTATTGAGTTGAAAACTCACATATCTCGTATATATGGTATCCTAATTCGAAACTTGAAAAAATCACCGCAATTTTGAGGGCCCTTGAAAAGAAGGCAACAGTAAAACCCGCCACCTCTCATCAATATCCAACATATAGAAAACGCCTAAACGTCGAACCCCAAAACCTCCAACCGTAAGTGGGAATCTATTACATCAACACATACCACCCACCCATGATATCACAGAAACGGAAAGTACTGCTATAAATCCTGACGTGCCTCATAACCCATTTCCTCTGAATCCTTCTCGTCTCTCCCATAAACATATCCCGTTTTCCGTGTGCCGTCTAACGACGGCGGTTGGCATAGTCCGCCGGATTGTAACTGTAACTTGAATTGGCATTGGATTGTGATGGGTGCTGACTGCCCCTATGCATCTGCATCACGTGGTTATGGTATTCTTCTATCGTTTCTGCGTGAGTTGGAAGTTCGGATGCGAAACCCTTATGATCGAGTCCGGGAGACGCAAAGCCGATACTGCTTGCATCGGAAGAGTAGGATGTTGGCCGTGAACTGACTAGCGACGGACTATGCTGGTCCTGAGACCATCTCCACGCATTAGGATCCGGAGAGCGAGAGTGATTTGATGCTGGGGAGCCTCGACCTTGGTAATGGTTTGTCGGTGACGGCTGTGGCGCTTGCAAGTGCGGCGATGTCTGCGGGTGGTGAAAGTCGCCTGGTAATTCCATAACGGCACCCTGTGCGCCAGGCCTCGGCCCGGACCCCGAGTCTGGAGAGTTCGGTAGCTCAGCATATTCCTGATGCAGCTTGTTCTGCTCGTAAGCATTCTGCTGCTGGAACTGCTGTTGCCAGTGCGCGGGATAGCTCAGAGATCCTGCCGTTCCAGGTCTACTGGCTTGTTGGAGCGACATTGGCCGTGGAACCTGATAGAGCGATGGAGACATCGGTCGCGGGATTTGATACGGTGTGGACGGAGACATCGGTGGCTGATACGGACTCCCCAGCGGCAGTGCCGGAGACTTTGGTCCTGCGTCCAAACCCCCGGTGTATGTCCTGTCATTCGGATTGAAGGTCTTGATCTTCCCGTCCTCAATCATCGCCTGCAGAACACCAGCATCAAGCAATTCCGCCTTCTTTATGATCCTCTCTACCATATCTTTGCTGGCTGCCTTCATTTGCGACTTTATCATGCTGACCATAGTAATGTTGCACCGTATTTCGATATCCTCGCGCAGGTATAGTCCATCTCGTGGTATATCGGGCTGTCCAATCTCAGGCGGCTCCGGAGGTTCAACGCCGGTTTGATTTCCGGCAATGCGATACTTGACTCGCAGATCGATACTAAACGGCAGGTAGATATGCGTTTGCAAACCCCACGGAAGATCATGAAAGCAGCCCCTGAAACTGAGTTTGCCCGACCCTAGCCTTCCCATGCCTGGGACGTACTGGATCCGCTCGGTGATCTCGTACCATGTTGAGTAATACTCGTCGGACGGGGCATCGCGCGGGGCTTTAACCTGTTTGTAACCAAGCACTAACGGATTGACGGTGATGACTTCGCCGCTAGAACACTCGGAGTCAGTATTCTTCCTCTCTTTTAAAATAGCATTGCGACTGATGCGAAGTTCTTGCTCGTGGTTACGGCAGAAATAATAACATATGGCTGCGACTCACTGGCTGTGGAATATGTCGATGGCTAACTGGCGCGGGATGAAGGACGGAATAGGCGTTATTATAGTATACACTTCTTTCTTTCTGAGAACCATGGTGGGCGGCTGGCGGTCGATGTTCTCTCTTTCGGTGTTGTTGGAAGTTTCGCTCAAAGGGAATCTACTTTGTAGGTAATAAGTTGAAGTGGAGAGAAAAAAATCACCCTCACTCGTCCACGTAAGCCCGACCTATTCAGTACATACATGTATGTACCTGTTCAGAGGCAGGTTAGGTACGTTTCTACGTTTCCATGATCATTAGCCCTGCGAGGAAGCGACAGGCGGGGGAGGGCTGCGTGTCTTACCTTCCTGATGGGCGTCAGCACAGCAGTCGGTGATACCTACTTGCGAAATCGATTTGGATTACAACGGGGGGTCGCGCGCTAGCTGATGTGACGGAATCAGGGAGGCAGGGAAGGTCGGCATTAAAGAGGGATGCCCTTTCCCTTTCTAGACCCCGATTTCCTATTCTTAGCCCTGAATTATTAACGCCTTACTCGCAGCAACCTCTCCCCCCTCCGACCTTCCAACCTCCAACATCCAACGGAGTTAGGAGAACCAATAGTTGGGACGACACACCGCCACGACTACACAAGAACCAAACGGATGGCTGTAAGTTCCGAGCATACACGGCGTGGCGCGTGGAGAATCTTACATTCAGCCACATTTTGACACCCCTGCTGCCCTGACATTTGGATCCTGATCGCACTTGGACATGGTGCATGGATGTCGATTGCCCACTCTTTCGGCTTTCTCCTAGCCTGATGCATCAACACGTTGATCAGCCAAATAAATGCCTCTTCTATCCATTCTGCCATTATATATATCTGTTGTAGGTGCCGCTACGGCCGGTCTAATTATTCTAGAACGTTTTTCGAACGACTTTCTTATATCATATACGCCGCTAAGGAATCGGTGCCCACGTGGGATCAACAGCTGAAAGATGTAATACTATCGTCAGCACCTCAGTGACAGGTTGACAGTTAGACTAGACTAGGTACGCTTGAACTTTAAAGCAAATTGATAATAAAAGTTCTTACGAAAAAAGTGCTCTTTTAATGATCGGCTAAAGCCACCTGTCGCACCAATCAGACCTGCCCTATTCCCGTGAACATTTGAATACCGAGTACGCATGTAGTCGACACAACCGAACAAACGGTCGATTGACAATGGGGGCAATGCCATGAAGCCGATTGATTCCTGGAATTACTTCGGAGCTCAAGAATAACGACTAGTTGAAGGAGTGCCTGTTGGACTCATTATGGTGTACGAAAGCTCTCCAGCTTAGTGCTGACAGGCAGGGCAGAAATCGTGGACCAATGGAAATACCCGAAAATGGACAATTTTAACCAACAGGCTATCACGAGGCACTAGATGTCGGGTCTACGACTTGTTCAAGATAAAGACTTGTTTGTTCTATGATGATGTTATAAGTCTACGAAAGAATCAGCATTCAATGTTGGAGTCCGACATCCTCCTAAATTAATACACGTATCGAAAATCGGGGTTCTATTGTACGAGTTGTCAGCAATGCTCATGATCGCCAATGCGGCATTATCACTCACTTCAAAATCGGTCAAGTCAGCACTAATCTCCTCCACCACTGGATCCTGTTGAGACGAGTTCCCCGCTACAGCCGCGGCCTCTCTCCTCTTGTTCCTCCACACCAATAGGAGTCTCAAGGCCACTGCAATGCAAATCTGGGCGACTGCACAAGCCAAAATAACTTGGCATCCGGTCGGGTATGTGGGAGCCTCTCGTTCTAAGAATGCGTGAGGCCCGATGATATTCCCAATACAATACGCCATGAAGACGATGGCTGTGCCAGTTGTTCTCTTCGTATAACCACCGAGATTGGTGCCCGGCATCTGCATTGCAACAACAAGCGAGGAGACGAAGCTTCCAGATATATAGTACGCGAACAGAACGCCAACTGGAGCAGTAGCTCGGTCAAGTTTCCATATCAAACATGTTCCGATCACGGTTGGGATTAGATAAATCATCATGATGATGGTGCGGGAGTTGCGAAGCCGAGAAGCGAGATACGTCCCGGACAGAATGAAGAACACCTGGAACGCGCCTTGAGGAATCCCAAGGGCAGTTGTTCTGAGAGCATCCTTCACTACTCCCTTGATGATCAGCTTCCCAAAGTTGGCAATCCCTCCGTTGATGACCTCGTTCAGCAGAGTATAGAGAGTCAAGAGCCATACTTGGGGATCTAACAGGGCCTCTTTGATCTGTGATACCTTGATGTGACGATGGAGGATTCCCGTCCGGCCAAGCTTAGCACGACCAATCAAGGTTGCCCTTTCCTGGAGGGTGAACCGCTTTGCCGTGATGATGCTGTCTGGCAGAAAAATAAGTAGGAGTATTCCCCATATGATCGTTATCCCACCGCAGAGCAGAAAAATAGCCTTCCAGACGGGAAATGTCTTGATCTGCCCAACGGCGTAAAAAAGAATACCACCGATCATGGATCCTACACCGTTGCAGCTGTAGAAAACGCCAGCACGGAACGGTTGCTGTTCTCTGGTATACCTGCTTTTGTTCAGCATATCGTTAGTCTCGAATTGGCTAGGAGTACTCACCACATGGCCACAATCATCATGAAGCAAGGAGTGATAGGAGCCTCGAAGACGCCAAGCAGGAAACGACACGCAGCGAGACCTCCAAAGTTATTTCCTGCTGCCGTACACATCAGGACAGTACCCCATGACACTATGCATGCGCCAACTACTTTGGCCATGCGAGTGCGTTGAGCCAAGATGCTCCAGGGGTACTCTGCCACTAGATATGCTATATAGAAGATGCTGGCAAACCACGAATACTGGTCTTGGCTGATATGCGTGTCGGTGAAGAGATCGAACACGGCGGCATAGCTCATAGCCTGCTTATCGATATACTGAAGCGTATAGGTCCCAGCTATTCCATATTCAGGAATTAGAAACTGCTATACTTGGTGGGTTCCGGGAGTCATCGAGAACATACCCGGGAGGGAATCAAGAGAACATACTTCCAGTCATGGTTCAGGAGTAAATTGCTTCTGAGCCCGACTCAACGGGGAAATGAAACACTCTGAATACTAACCTAAGAGCGGTAGAAGAACTAAGTCTACCTTGCGGACGAGACTCTTATTCAGCGATTCGTCCGCGAGGAGTTCTTGTACGTATTCATGGCTAAAGTTGTTCTCTTGTAGAAAAATCTCCGCGTCGTCAAGGTCATGAACCTCCTCGATATCGATCTTTCCCGTCGGGATCTCTTCTTTGGTTTTCTTGTCGACGTCCATCCTGTAGGTTGAATTGTAATTTAGGAGGATGGTCTCTAGCTGAAAGTATTAACAATTCGGAACAGATGAGAACCATTTCCATCTTTCAATTCCGAAGGGGACGACACGTAAATACACCATATCATATCTATCTATCTGTCTATCTTGAACTGCTCTAGATACTACTAACCCCGTCGGGAGATGCTGCCGATATCTGCGGGTCGGTTGTCCAAGCCCCATCTACCCCATGTTTTCCAAGATACTGAGTACGTAATTAGTACAGAAGCCAATCGTGATTTGCATTATTATCATAGGCTGTTCTATCTATTGACTAGCAGCTATCAATTAGTTGGTAGCCTGGCTTCCTTACAAGTTATCCCCCATCATCGCCCCACCGGTGCCGGCCGAAGATAAACTTCCGCGACACAGGCGGCCATGCCTCGGATCTCCGTCTTCGCACATCTTCTCCGCCTTAGAGATTGGTAGCGATTGGTAATATCAGGAGTCAAGCCATTGACTAAGAGCTATATTCAACCTCAATTATATGCTATTTGAATCAAATTCTTGCCAATTTGCTCGGATTGTCAGTGTATCCAAACTCCTATGCCTAAACATCTCTGTTCCAAGCGATGGCGGTAGAAGAGAATACACCGGCGCGACCCAAAGTGACCCTCGCACAGGGGACTGTGGTAGGCATACAGCAACAAGATGCATACCCTAAGCCCGTCGATGCGTTCTTAGGAATCCCTTACGCGCTCCCGCCGACGGGAGATCGGCGGTTCCGGCCGCCAGAGAGAGTTCTACCGTCAACCGACATCATTGACGCATCTAAGTTCGGACCACGAGCACCGGCAAAGCTGTTCATTGTCAAAGGGCCAAAGCTCAAGGAGAGCGAGGACTGTCTCACTGTCAATGTGTTTCGTCAGACAGGGACTGGGAGCCCAGGTTCTAAGTCTATACCAGTCGGCATTTATTTCCATGGTGGCGCGTTCAATCGTGGCAATGCGGCTACGCATGACAGTGCATCGATGGTTGGCTGGTCTGCCGAACCTTTGATTGTTGTCTCCTGTGGATACCGTATTGGCGCACTTGGTTTCTTGCCCTCGAAGCTTAGTGCCAAGGAGGGATCGCTTAACCTGGGACTAAAAGATCAGATACTTGTCATGGAATGGGTACAAGACAATATCGAGAAATTTGGAGGTGACAAGAATAATGTTACGATCTTCGGCCTTTCTGCTGGGGCTCACTCGGTATGTTCCCCTATCCTAATTAGTACATGTCTAGAATCGCTGCTCATTAACCAAGATCGGTCACCACCTCCTCAACTTTGACGAGGGGAAGGCTCCGCTCTTCCATAGAGCGATAATGGAGTCAGGTGCTCCGACCTCACGTGCTGTTCGCCATTACGATGCCGAGATCCACGAACAGCAGTTCCAAGACTTCCTGGAAGCAGTGGGCTGTCCCAAAGACAAGCCAGAGTCAGAGATATTCCCCTTTCTACGGTCACTGCCGACCTCTGTGATTGCCGACGCCCAAACTAAAGTATTCTATAATTACAACCCGAGTCTGCGCTGGGCATTCCAGCCCGTCATCGACGGGGAGATCATACGGGACCGGCCAATCGACGCGTGGCGCAACGGGAAATGGCACAAGGTGCCTATCATGACGGGCTTCAACGGAAACGAGGGCTCGCTATACGTGCCGAAGGCCATGTCGAAGGCGTCTGAATTCACAGATTTCTTCCACACGCTGTTGCCACAGCTGACACAGGAGGACCTGGACACGATCAATGCCCTGTATCCCGACCCGGAGACCGTGCCAGACTCCATCTACAAAGAGGACCGCCTGAGCTACGGCGTCGGACCCCAGTACAAGCGCATCGAGGCAGCGTACGCCCACTACGCCTACGTCGCCCCCGTCCGCCAGACCGCGCACTTTGCGGGCCCGCACGTGCCGGTCTATCTCTACCACTGGGCCGCGATCAGCAGCGTCGTCGGCGGCGCCAGCCACGGCGACAACATGGCGTACGAGGTCCGCGAGAAGGCCGTCTGCGAGAAGTCCAAGGCGCAGGACGAGCTCGCGGGCGTGCTGCACGCCTATATCACGAGCTTCATCTGCACGGGGGACCCGAATAAGATCCCCGGCAGCTACGAGAGCAGGCCGGAGTGGGTCCCGCACCAAGGGGCCGAGCCCAAGAAGATCGTCTTTGGCTTGGGTAATGAGGAGTTGATAGGGGGCGGTGTTGGCGTTCCTGCTACAGTAGAGGACGATACGTGGACAAAGAAGGAAAGTGACTTTTGGTGGGATAAGGTCGAAATTTCACAGCAGTGATAGTAGTATAAACCACCATGTTACATATCATGTCACTAAGAATATCCCGCAAAATTATGGGTGTCTGTTGAGGTGAGTGGAATAGGTCCCTCTCGGGACTTGCAAAATACCAGTCGTATGAAGCCCCTCGAGAACTGATGTATAAACCACTTGCGTTTAGCATTTGGGAGTTGAGGTTTGCGACCAGAAATTTAAAACCATGTTTCTCTCAGAAGAAACATCACCAAGGGACTGTTTAGGTGCCTCACGATTGGTCTACGCCAAAGCGGGGAAAACGCATGATGTTATGATCGAAGCTTGCATTTCGAATGATATAAATGGCCCTTGAAGCAATACTATGCAGTTGACTTAAGACGGCCAACCTGATCACGTGTAACCCTTATACAGTTACTGTGGTTGGTAATGTTCCCCATCCCCTTAGGCATCAACAGCCAGACGACGTAAAGAAAACCCTACCTTTCCTATACATAGACTGATCTTCCTAGATTAACAACGATCCCGCTATAGTCGAGTCCTCCTTCTCGCTCGAATAATGTCTATTGTTTATCACAATTTAAACCGACAGAGGAAAGAGATCAGATTATTACAGCTTTATCCCGCCCAAGACCCGAAGCAGGCTCGAATCCCGACATGTCGATTAATCCAGGGTTGCGCATTGGGGACCTCACGATATACTGCCCTTTCTTACGCCTGGGGAAATCCCGAGAGAAACCGCATCATCGTAGTAGATGATCTTCCCATCCGGATTCCGCAAAATCTATTCGATGCCCTGATCGGCCTACGTCCTAGAAACGAACCACCCATTATGATATGGATCGACTTCCTTTGCATCGACCAGGAGAACGACGAAGAAAAAAGTTGGCAAGTAGGGCTTATGAAAGATATCTATTCCCGGGCGGAAGAAGTACTTGCCTGGCTTGGACCCGGCGACGCAGAAACTGAGCGTACTATCAAATATTTGGATATATTTGGTAAAAAGGCTGAGGCCTGCGAGTTTCATGTCAATACGCACGTTGCCGATATAGTATGGAGCGCTTTAGCCAACAAGGGTTCTCCATCTATGCGTGAGCCTAGGCCATTTGAGTCTCGTGCAGATATGTCGGAGTGGTTCCAACGTGCGTTAGGTCTGCGCCATGAGAATCAATTGACAGATCTTTTTCACACAATCAGTGGTTGGCATTCAAAAGCAAACCTCTTGCCAGTCCCCGGAATGAAGAGTCTATTCGAGCGCGCCTGGTGGGGAAGGGTGTGGGTCCTTCAAGAGATTGCCGTGTCGGAGAGAGCAGAATTCATCTGCGGATCTGTGAGAATTTCTCGATGTCGATTATGCGCTGCTTTCAACGCTTTTGCAGCTTTCCGGGCTCTCCTAAATGATAGAATGGCCGCCACTGGCGATGACCTGTCTTTGAAGAAGTATCACACGGAAATTATGATCAATCTTTTTCACTATCGACCGCTGATTATGACAAATGCTTGGAGAATTCACCAAGTAGGTCAATTCACTTTGATTTGTCTTCTTCACCTCACTTGTGTCGGAAGCATCAATCTTCAGCGACATGGCCCTCACAACCTGGAGTGTGGTGACCCACGTGATAGAATCTTCGCCCTGCTAGGTATAGCATCAGACCGAGAGGAGCTACAGAGGAAAGGAGTCTACCCAGATTACCGAAAATCCTGCCAAGAAGTGTATACTTTGGCTACAGCTGTTATGCTTCAACAGGGTCATTTGACACTCCTGTCTCTTGTTCAATATCCTAAAATTCAGAACAGCTTGCCTTCTTGGGTTCCAGATTGGTCCAGGTCGGCGACAAATCCGCTACAAACTCCCAAGGATGACCATATCACTATGGAACCAGAGTTTCATGCCTCTGGTAATATCAGAGGCTTTCAGCATATCGTCTTTAACATGCAAGATTCGGACATTCAAACCCTTTCCCTTAGTGGCTATGTCTACGATGATATTTACGAAATTGGAAGCTTTCCCCGTAGACAGTCCAGTAAAGAAGTTCCTATCTTGGAAACCTTCTCGTGGCCGCGAGAATGGCTGGTCGAAATTCTGCGATTAACATACCAGACCAAGCATAATTTCCCAACGTTTGATGAACGGCTCCAAGCAGTAGCCAGGACCTTGGTAGGTGGAGTGGTATTTGTCGGAAGCCAACAAACTGCCAGGGTTGGGGATAGTCGCTTCGATGAAGCTGCTTTTCTCCTCCGGCGCAGCATGAATCTTATCAAGGACAGGTACATCAAGTCCGAAGCCCAGGAATTTCTGGCAAATAAGGAGCTTCAGAAGAAATTCCAACGTATGAGCCAGGAAAACACGTTGTTGCCAGCACGTATACAGAATGAAATAATTGGGAAATCTCTAGGACGGTTGCCATTCATCACTAGCAAGGGCCATTTGGGCCTCAGCCAAGAGTACATACGGAAAGGAGATCATGTTGTCATAATCAGAGGTGCCCAAGTTCCTTATATACTCCGTCAGAAGCCAAGGAGAGCATACCGACTCGTAAGCGAGGCTTATGTTGATGGGATTATGGATGGTGAAGTTGCCCAAGACTCCAATTTTACGAAAGTTGATATAATGTAGCTTAATTGCAAATGAGCCAATTGTACCTATTTGTCACAAGGGCTCATGACCAAATGGTCCGTGTGACACTATTACAGGGTCATAATCATCACACGTAAGGAGGCCAACTCTCAACGGTGACTTTTACAGCGATGATAACCTTAAGGAGGTTTATATTAGCCCTGGTTTACCCATTCCTCTTCCAGTTGGGAGTAATTGATGAGCTAAGGATTGCGCCTCCGCTGTGCCTCAGCTGTGCCATCATCCCGCTCTAGTTCTTCAGTTTCTCACTTCTCACTTTCTCTCTTTTGATCACAGGGCTAACAACACTTTGGATTCTATGAGCATCTCCAAACGCTATTGTTCAGGTCGAAATATCGAGGGATTAGTTATAGGAAGTCTTGAAATGTGCCAAGTGGATGTACGATGAAGTTGTAAATGTCAATATGGGACAAAGTAATGAGGAGTATAGTGAATTGATTAGTGCAAGGTGAAGCTATAGGAAGGTGGCTCTGCCACCTTATATATACATGTATAGGCGGATCGGCCATACGTAGGCCCGTACCATCCTCAGCTCTATAGGGCGTATATTTAACAGTAAACGGTATCGTAAATGAGCATATATGTATGGAAACTCACTGTCATGGCAAGCCCGTTCCTTACATAAACTAGTCATTATTGGAAATAACTGTAGATTACTTTCCACATGTTATACCTCACCTATGAATCTATCTAGAGACTTTTCTTTAGGCCTCATGGATAATTAGACATTCCATATGTAATCTTAGAATGACCAATACGTTACCACGCACTAAGATTGGAATCACAAGTAGAGCAAAGTCCATGTTGGAATATACAGCTGCCAGAGATTGAATTGTATCAATACTGGAAATATTGACCTGTGACTAGTGCATTCTGTTGTCCTCCGCAACCTCCTATACTTATTAAGAGCACAAACGAAGACCTCCCTCCAAACGGAAACAGATCCAGGCAGTAGTTACATGAAGCCAGTCATCCTTGTCATCTACCATCAAGTAGTATACCTAGTCTAGACCAGAACCAGCGACACGTTTGCGTGGAAAGCGTGGCTAGAAGCTCTTCGCTTTGTGCAATTTTTTCACTCTAGGTAGAGAACGTGCGTGCGACCGTGTCACTATCCTCCGGGGCTCCCTGAGAATTGGAACATTGAACGGCCTCTGTTTCTCTCGAGATGCCTTTCTGCTGGAAGTCAGGTAAATGCGCATGGAGCGACCACGGCTCGTTATCCAGACTTCCTCCACATTTTGCGCCCAGAGATACAGCCAATCCGGCTCGGATGTAACAAGCCTCTGGGCTCTATATGAGGCTCTATGATAGATGCGTTGGGCCCTATCTCGATAATATTTGGTGTCCAGAACTGCTATTCGACGAATCTTATTCTTGCTGAACTCGTTGATCCTTCGGCATATCGGCGATAGAGGTGTTCTGCTAAAATCGTAGCGTGAAGGCGTACATGGACCGATCGCGGACCACTCATTCCATAACCCAATGTGAATAATGTCATTCTCAAACGAGAGGATAGGGCCTGGGTAACGGACCACACTTGGTTGAAGTCGGCAGTTAAGCAAGTGATTACCTATCAGCCTCTGATAGAACTTTTCGGTAGATTGCTTCGAGCGACGGCAAACCAAGAAAAGAACAGGACAAGGGGCATATGTGACCTTTCTGAGAAGATTCGTGCGGACAAGGCGATCTTGACCTCGTACAGCAAGCTCCCAGATTGTCATCTGGAGCTCCAGAGGGAGTCTCAGGAACTGGGGGAAGTCCTTCGGAACCACTCCAGTGTTCGTCTCCATCTTGGTTGCCTACCTCTATTGAAGTCAGTTGCCGAATTGAGACTGTGGAGATGGAGTGACACACTAAAGGAAGATTCGACTAGTAATATGGAGGAATGAATGTGAGAAATGGACTTCAAATTATTTAGCTTACCTCGAAAAGGCAACCGATTCCTAGTCTCAAGACTCGTAACAGCAGCGCTAGGTGTTGACGTGGGAATCAGGTTGCTGATGTGTCACGTATCGGTACCAAAGTGTGACTGGGAGTAGTGCCAATGCTTGATTTGACTAGGCGCGTCAGAAACCTTGTAAAGGACCAGAGGGGCAATGCAGCCTTTTGGAGTAGAATATCGAGACAAACACGGTAGCGCGACGGTGTTGCCAAGTGAGAGAATGACTTTTCAATTTAGTGGCAGGAATTTGGAAGCTACGCCGATTTTTAGGCTAGTAGGGTACTTTGGCGACGAGTGCTCGGGCAAGCAACAGGTGCTGAGGCAGGAAGAAGAACCAATGGAGGAAGAGTAGGTACTCCTTTGCCATATGCAAATATATAATAAATATGTTAGTATCAGAAGAAAGCCATGTCTCTTGCCATATCGCTTATATGGAAGGGCAAGCATCGGTACTAACGAACAACCCGAAGTTTTTCATTCGGAATAGTTTCAAGATACATGCAACTCCCTCTCTGGGCTCCCCTGGTGATCACATCCACACCCAATCGTATTAGAGTGACTTATCAGAATACATACAAATTCAAGGTCATAAAGGTAGAAGCGGCCCCGTATACTGATGATATAGGTGCGAAATAAATACATTGATGACACCTCGCCCATGGCCTATATTTATCTACCTCTACAGAAATTTGTTTTCCACACACAGCGCCATCTACTCCGGTCTTCCCATCCAACCCCCAACTCCAGATACAGACAATTTGGCGGTCTTAGTGCTACACTTGCCCTTCTAACCCCACAGGCATTGCACTCGATCCCACATAGTCGTCCAGGAGCAATCATGTTCCTCATACTGGTGAACCCTGCAGTTGACCGGCGCAGGCCAATTGGCGCAGTTTAGGGTACCCACGTCGTATACGGTACCTTTGTACACGCAGTCTTCCATACCCAAATCAGCGACACTAGGCAAGACATACTCTCCGTTCGGCAGTGGGAAGAGTGTAGACCCACAGTCAAACGGGATTTTTGCCAAGAACTCCTCGGGCCTGCAAAAGTCGACCGTCTCTCCGGACCTTTTTGCAAAGATATACCAATTGCAATCCGCCCCGTTCGAGCCACCTTCGGCAATCTCTACGTAGGCCGTTGGCCGCGTAGGAGGATCGACAGCTGTCGGGGATGGAGACGGAGACGGAGTCTGTGACGAAGACGCTGGCGGGTTACCCATGGTGCTAAAATCACCCAGGGAGTTTAAGAGTGAGATGATACCTTGTGCAACGCTGACTTGGTCTTGAAAGCTGTCATCATAACGATTCCACGTATCGAGGTAGTCAGGGTTGTTGATCGGCGCTGGTGTAATGGTGGAGGCAAAGCTGGTACCCATGGTGTCGCATCCGTACACATCACTGCACGTCGAGGTGCAACTGTGGGTCGGCGAGGCCACACAAGAACTGCGGCAGGAGCTGTACGTCCGGGTGGTGCAGTCTTCCGGATCCGGTACTTGTCGGTCCGGATCATTGGAGTCGTGGAAGTCGGAGTCGGAATCATCAATTCCGCACAATGCTCCGATGCAACGTCCGGGCGGGCATCCAAATGGTCCACAACCGCCGCCGCGGATACACAACGGACCTTCACAGTCGCCTCCGTGTTCGCATAAAAGCCCGTTGCAAAGACCACCAAATATGCAGAACGGCCCGAAGCAGCCTCCTCCAATTTTGCACCACGGGCCCCAGCAATTGCCACCATGAGTACAGCTGGGGCCTTTGCAACTTCCTCCTTTTGTACACTGACTTGAAGCGCAGTCATTCCCCTCTGTGCAATCATTGCCGGTACAATCTGCGCCGTCGTCGTGGCAAGAATCACCTTGGCAGAATTTGGGACACTTGCTTGGGTCGTATGGTACGCACAACTCACCGCAGCCTTCGGTGCACTGGGGACCAGGTGGTCCTTTGGTATGAGTCATTGTGATCGATGGAAGAATCAAAGCAAAATCGGTTGAGCTCGAGGATTCTGGTGGAGAGGTGATCGTAGGGATCTCGCCAATACTGGTGGAACTCGAAGAACCAGGCGCGGGTGAGATGGATGATACTGTTGGCATGGTAAAGGTACTCCATGGAAACGGCTTTGGTGTGATCGTGCGCGTGTTTGGTGGGTGCGTTATGCCATTGCCTTCAATGTCCGGATCATCTGTTATTACAAAAGGCGGTGCGACGAGGTTCCATGACGGATAAATCAACGTTGAATTGACCTCCGGCGGGATCGGAACATTCACTATCGGAATCACGGATGTGGTAACAGGAGGTATCGTTAGGGTCGTGACAATGGTGGTGCTAACATAGTCGTTCGTGCTTGTGACGTTACCGTCATCACCTGTAAAAGAGACAGATGTGGACCACCCCACCACTAGATTTGTCGAAGACGGAGGAAAACTAATGGTTGTAAGGGAAGGCAAGGTGACGGGCGGTAAAACATAAGTGCAAGGCGGGTAACAACTTATGGTGACCGATTGATCAGATGACTGCCAGATTCCCGGTTGCCAGATATTCGGATCGATGAGGACAGGGCCCGAGTTCGTGTCAGGGGGTGCTTCAGGGTCGATTCCCTGGTCACCACCATCGACTGCCAGTACAAGCCAAGCAGCAATCTCGCTTGTATAACCGCGTCTCGTCGTTTTGTTAAAAAGTAAAGGCAGCAACAGATCATAGCCCTTGGGAGAGATGATTTCAACATTACCCTTTGTAAACAAATTGTAAATCCACAAACCCTCTGAGAAGCTGGTCTCGACAAGCGCAAGTTGGCAGGACTCCGTATCAGTGCAGCCTAGGTGATTATTCTGGAAGAAGGAATAGAAGCCAGCTGAGTATATCATAACATTGGTGGAGTTGATAATACGCAGCGCCCACGCACCTCGGCATCGATCATCGTGACAGTCGTTATAAGTGGGATCACCTATGAATGAGCTGTCCAGTGCAGGTCCGTAAGGTTCCAAGGCGTTTGGATTCGGTTGATAGTATGGTGTCTCCGTCTGAATATGGCCCATGTATATATTAGATGCCCCATGTAAGGAGAATTGATGCACTGTAACATCCCCAATTTAGTGCCTCTCCTTTGTACGTAGGTAGTGCTTAAAAATGAGAGCAGAATGGGCAACAGTCCTGGAGGGGTTATTGGTACTCACATTGCGCGTGTTCACTCGACACTCCGTACAGCCAGACGGGGCCTTGCGATTCGATCAGCAACCCTCGGCCCGCGTAGATAGAAATCTGGGTCTGGTTGGCGTTGACGGGCACTCCGTCGCTGCTCTCGTAAGCCTCGGCATTGCCTAAGTTATCAATGTCATGATCAGCAACCCAAAGCCAAGCGTTGTGGATGTAGGCAGATGCATGGGTGGTGATGTGCATCAGCATAGTCGCAGCCATGCACTTATGATCAACCGCAGTCGCGAAAGCGGGACAGTCCGCGGCCTGCAAGTGAGTACCTGCGGCACCCCTATTACACAATCCAGAGTCAGTGAACAGATCAGGTAGAGAGTCTAGTCTAAAAAGTTGCAAGTGCAGAAACTTCGAGAGTTTAGAACTTACCCGACTCGGAAGTGACTGTCGAATAGGATCGCTGAGCCTTGAGCAATCTCATGAACATTCCACTCCATCAGAATACACCCGGCTGAAGGAGCTTTAACCGTGAACATCATATCCGAAATCTCCATGATTCCTATGTCTCCCTCCTGGCCCACTCGTACCATAACTTTTGGACTGTTCTCATCTCCAAAGTATGAACCTGTGCCCATGATTTGACTCCAGCCTGAACCGACGATCCTGGATCCAACAGGGACCTCCACGGTGCGTTCCACCATGTAGACACCGGCGGGGAAGAAAACGACTGAGCCAATATTTTCTGTTAGGAGAGTGTTGATTGCTGCTGACTGGTCCCCTGTAGCATCATTCTTGACTCCATGCTCAGTAGCGTCGACGATAGTCCCTTCATAATGCAAACGCGAGTAGTCTGGTCTGAATTGCGTAAGGTACCCACCGTTGTTAAGCAACATTTCCGGTTTGTCCGTAGTTGGCATAATGAAGCCTGTTCTGCCCGACCCGGAACCTCCGGATCCGGAAAAGGGAGAATATTGGTATCCTGTCGCCCATGATGCTATATTCACTTCATCGGGCGTCCCTGCTAATATCGTGCTGCCACCCTGAGCTTGGACTACAACAGGAGTGTTCGCCACCTGCAGATTGTCTAGTACAATGTTGGGCTGTTGAGTTGTATCCACTGGCACAACGATGCCTTCAGAGACAGCCTCGAACACGGAGTCGAGGACTGTGATAGAGCCGGTATTCTGGTGTGTCCCTCCCGAGTAGTCTGAGCAATCAATAGCGACTGAACACGAAAACATGTATACCGCCTTCCACAGAAAACCCCAATTCCACGGATGCTTGATTGCAGTAAGACAGGAGACAAACACCAAATTGTTTGCAGTAAATTGTTGGCTGCCGGCAAAGAAGCCGACGTTACCACCGCGAAAAGCGAGATCGCTAACGACACCACCACTGCCATTCTCCACTGCAATCATCAAAGTTAGCATTCATGTTGTTGGGTAAGAGGATAGTTTTCATTGACGTGAGGGATATTAGACTTTCGGGGGTGGCAAGGAGAGCAAATAACCCTTGTAATACATACTCATGATACCAATTGCGGTAGTGCCACCCGGACGATCAGCTATAGTCATGTTGAAGAAGCAATTGCTAATGCTGGTTGCTTGTCCAACTTGCCAATGGATTCCAGTTGGTACATATTGTTGGTCGCCTTGCCAGTTCTCGTTTGTCATTCCAGTCATGTCAAAGACCAGATTGCGAATCTGGCGAAGAAAGTTGTTCTGATTGATATACCATTGACGGCCACCGCCTCCGGGAGTGTATACATTATTGTCAATTAGTGCGACTGTAACCAGAAGTTAGCGTTTATATTTTTTCCATTTGTCTTGAGTGATTATTGAGTCAAAGCCCGTCTTGAAACTCTTTGACTCTTCATTTTCCTCCAAGAGAGCATTCTTGGTCCTGGGATAGGCTATAATGGACAATAAATGACTATAGACAATACTCACAGCCAGTGAAGTTAGTAGATCCTTTTATAACAGGCCGATTAACTGGATTTCCAACGAATTGGGTATAGTAGTACTGAACAATCGGGCTAGATATGACGTAAGTTCCCGGAGGGAAATAAATCAGAGCACCCAGTGTCGTTGTTGAGCCACAGTCTCCCCCACAGCGAGTCTCGTCCAAATTATCTTGGCTCATTGCAGCCGCCGCGCGGTTGATAGCTGCTGTATCATCCGTGACACCATCACCTACGGCACCGAAATCCTGGACATTCCGGAAGAATTGGTAGCCCGATGGTGCAAATGGCATCTGGCCTTTAGGTCCGAGTTTTGCTAGCCAGTAGTCATCATCCGCCAGTCCAGATCTCGGCTCGCGTTGGGAATCATTTTGTGAAATGCTTATAAGTGAGGGGGAGTGCCGGTGTAGTTCGTGCAAGAAGTCGGAACTCAGAGGACCTAAAACCGGTCCATCCAACACCCCCTTATCTGGCGCGGTGCCGAGTTGATTATCGATGTTACTTTTCGCGTAGCTCGGAGCTGGCTACGAACCTACTTAGTGGTCTTGTCAAGTCTCCACGAATTCAAGTTGTAAGACGTACCTGAGGAGGACCAACTGGGAACGGGGCCCTTGTGTCAATAGGGTTGCTGATATCAGGAGCAGTGTCCGCCAAGACAGCCGAGACAAGAGCAATTAGAAATACTGATAACAGCATCTTCAGCAGGTTTTGTTGAAATACAGGGTTAATGAGACTTGATTGACTTGAGGCTCAGCCATCCTAGAGTGGCAGATGGCCTGTTATATACACAATGCTACCATTCATGCCTTGTACTTTATCAGTCCTTGACTCTCAATTCAACAAGTTTCAGATATGAAGACAAGCTAGCGAAACGTAAGATAACGAGGCGGCCAATGATTAAGTGTTTGTTGTGTGTGTACGTGTGCGTGTGCGTGTGCGTGTGTATACAGAATGGAGAAAAGGGCAAGACGAGGAGAGGTGGAGAAGTTCGCCTTATATTGACTCTCAAAGTACCACAGCGTTAATGGATTATGGCATCAATCGGGCGGGAGTTCAAGTGCTCCAGAATAGTACATGGAGCATTCGATGTTTCGTATATTCCAAGCAGTGGATGTTCCTTTGAGCAAACAATGGTTACCGTTATTACATGACCCAAGTGAATACTGTCCCATGGTGCTAGCCGTCATCTAGCTACCGTAACAACGATTTTTAGGGCTGAAAAATATACAAAAGTGTATTTCTATTCACCTCGAAGACTACGTGGTAGTTCAAATATAGAAGGCCATCTTGTAGACAAAGCTTTTTCTCTTTCTATCCTATTTTTTATTTGCGGTCTTCATCTCCTTACACTTTTATGCCTCCCATACCACCCCAAGAAGATACGAGCACCTTCTCTATCCTAGACCTGATATTTCCTTAAGTTTTGCTTGCTCTTAGCTCGAACAGCACGCGTTTTACAGACCGGACCGACTTACATATCCCCTGACACAGCAGACGTCCTCGTACAACGACCAACGCGAACAACCATACCTACTATCATTATGATGGCCTCCTTCATTCAACTACTTCTTGTGCTAGTGCTGGCTATTCAGGCCTTAGCCCTTACTGCACGGGACCTCTTCGATGTTGACTTCAACGCCAATTTCTTGGGAGGTTGTCAATGGGCGGGCGAGGACAAGATTAACCGCATGCTCGCCGAATCGGTGACTCTAGCAAACAGAGGAATCGAGGCCGTGAATGACTATGGTGACCCAATCAAGCCTGAAGCTAAGAGACTCATCGATGCTTGGTTCAAGCCGCAGAATGCTGATGACCGCCTGGCAATCAGGGGTAAGTGTTATATTTTCTATATTTTCTTGGAATACGGCAGCATCAAAACTACCTTTCTTTTCCTGTTGTGTATGAAACCACATAATTTCAGTCTAATAACTTTCTTTGTAGAGCGATTCACCCGAGTACGAGACTGGGTTCAAAATGGCGGGCCTCTCAGCCACGATAGAAACGTTCGTCCGCGGTTGTTTTGCCATCATGGCTGGGCTGAGAAGCTGAAGATGGAGAGTCAATATCGCGACGCGAACGGCAATTATGTTTCGAATCTGGATGGTACCCCAGTCTTGATCCGAGATGTACCCGACATGGTAGAGGCGCGAAGTATTATGGCCAACGATATGGACCTTCGCATTAACTACATCTATCCAGTAAGTCCAAGAAGTGTATAACATAGATACAAAAGCAAAGGGTTAACCGTGGTTGTAATCATTCCAGTACTGGAACAGGATAACTAGGACTTATTGGTTCGATAAACGCTACTCCAATGGAGGTTATAACACGGGATGGTGCTCCGGTAACGTCGGCGCAAGTAAGGGAGTTTTAAGATTTATTACATCCCTTCCTGTTATCAGAATCTGTACCATTTTACTCGATTTACTAAGATACGGATTTTGCTAACCTTAGTCTGGTTATAGTGACATTTCATGTCCAGAATGTAATGGCATCGATAACACTCTGCCCGCTGGGATTAGGAACCACCAACCAAAGACCCTCAAACTGGGTGTACCACCCACTACGCGAAACACAACCAATCCCCATTACCTCCCAACAAGTTGCTTTCAACCAAATGCCTCCATTATCACAAATAGTAACTGATCTAGCTCCTACTGCCGCGAATTTGTTCCACGAACTATTCCACCTGGTGCTGGGGTCTGACAATTCGGCTCCCCCATATCCTCCGGGTGAGGTGTATCAAATTACGCCAATGTTGGGACTCACATTCAACCTAGCCATAGTTAACCCGGAAACGTTCGTTACTGTCGCGGTAGCATACGACTACACCCGGAGCATTGACCGAAACCCGCAAGGCGAGCGCGTCGAGTTCTTCACGGGGTATACTACCCAAGGTTGAGAACTTATGTGTTCTTGGGAGAGACTGTAGTGTTAACAGGCGCCGGGTGTTATCTGAGTTTCATTGATGATGTTCTTCTAGTGTTCACTTTCAGAAAACATCGTCTCGAAGTACATTAGCTCCCATGATATAGACCATGTTAAAGCATCTATATTCATCTATTTTGATCTCTGCCCACCTATAATACTTGAGCAGCACCCCTTAACTTCATTCCTCCGTCAAATTAAAACACTATAGATAAGTCCATATAGAATACATCCGGCTTTTGTAACCATACATTTCAGTATATACTCCCGGCCTAGTGCAAGAAGTATATAGTCTTAGATACTATATTTAGTCAAAGATGATGGTTAAGCCTGATGATGGTAGATATGGAGTTATAATTACAGGCCCAGCGAATTTTCAACTTAAAAAATTGTCTTGTCAATAAGTTACCGAGTTGTTAATTCAAGGATATCCTCGGAACTAGCTATCTGAATATTGTTCTTAGATGCTTCATTAGTCGCCTTAATTTGCTCCAGTTTTCCGGCAAAGGATAAGTTCTATGGATATACGTCAACAAAATGTCGTCTTTTGCTTGCATATTCGAGCTTCGGGCGTAGCCCTTGGGTTTTAGTTCTGATGCATATGAATAGAAGTCACCCATATATAGTACGGGCAAGAATATACAGGAAAGTTACAAGTGGCTTATTAGGTCTCATATGAAATTCATTAGAGGGTTTGCGTAAAGGAGTAAGCACGAAGGTAAGTTTGCAATGATTCAGATTGAATGAATTAAGTATGCCAATTATCACTGCCACAGCCAAGTTCTACTGTTGATACAACTATGTCAGACTATACGGTACAAAAAATATAACCCATCTAACGAGATCCTTTCGTAAACCAGCACGAAATTGATACGGCTATAACCATACCGGTCGTCAACGGTGGGCTTGGATAGCTGAAAAGCTCTTTGACAATGACATACTAGATGATGCGCTATCATCATGTCGTTTAGGCCGGCGACTGAATATAGTAGGGAATAGGGTAGATATCTGTAAAACATCATTATTTTCCAAACGACAATGCTCTTACATACCTATACTACTTAGCCCAAATGATAATATACAAATTCTGATAAAGATAGATAGAATGATGCTGGAATAGACGCATGTTATGAGTATCACAGTAGTTATTATTGGGGAAGTGTCATCACTAGAGTCTGGCACAGGAGGGAATCCTCCTATATATAAGCCACAGCCACTGTCACACGGACCATTTGGTCCGTGGTCACGTGATCGACGTCAGGCTATTTAGGCCTGATCGGCTTCCCCTCACCCACAAGAAAAACTTCCCTTCTTCAGGGACCTTAGGACCAAAGCCATTTATTATCAAGAAAAATAGCCCTCATATAATGAGCCCTTGTGACAGCCACACATCCCTGTAGCCCGACAAGTGATGCACAGGAAAAGAATAATAGTAGTTTAAAGATGAGTATCTATAACTTAGGTACTTTGCTTGAGAAGATTAGAGCATACCTAGATTTATCTGTATTAACACGGCCTTTCATATAGGACAGATAACTTCCCCTGACGTGGGCACCAAGTTTATCCCAACAGTTGCCTTGCTCCTATTTCTTGAGTATCTACCTACATACTCTGCTGTATAATCGCTATGTAGCTTGAAAACGCCTCTGTCAATTACATGAAAGTTTAATCCAACTCAGTTCATTATTGTTCTGAATTCAATTGTCGATATTTACAACTTGATTTGGTTAGTCTGTTAACATACGCCCTATAGGGCTGAGTGGAGGTACGGGCCTACATATGGCCGATACGCCTATACATGTATATATAAGGTGGCGTAGCCACCTTCCTATAGCTTCACCTTGCACTAATCAAGTCACTATACTCCTCATTACTTTGTCCCATATTGACATAGTCAACCACTAAAATAACCCCTGAATCCCTAGAGCCTCCTGAATCTTTTATGGGGGCTATAAGGGGTATACCTGAGGGAAATTGTCCGTGAAATGACATTATATAGCGAATTTATTAGAGAATATATGCGGATGTGATCATAATCGGAGCTTAATAAGCAGTAGCAGCACAGGGCATGAGGTAGCTAACAGCAAACCACCAAGGAATGCCAAGAAATTATCAAAATACGTGGGTGGTTCACAAGGACACAACAATTCTAAAAGGCTTCAAATATGACAAATTAGTGTTAGAAGCGACTTAGTTTGAGGGCCCTTAGCCTAGGTGAATTGGCTCAACATACACCGCGAATTGTTCAGGCCCCGAAGATACCAAGGGTTAGCGGATGTAGGAGGCTGATGATAGAAAGAATGAACGAGGGTAGAGTTTCATCTACTAGAATAAAGGTAGAGGGCTAGTGGCCGGTAATTAAATGATCAATACATTCGTAAATGTAGATGTTGTCATTCCCTTGAATATCAAGTTCAAGTCATCCTCATACGAATGCAAGACCTCACTCTTGGTTTTGTAGTTGTACTGAACACTATTTTTGATAGTGAACTCAGCATAATCATTTAACAACTTAAGCGACTAACAACTAGCTTATATATTCTCCTAGTAATAGCGCACAACTATGGACAAATTTTCATCCCCACAATCTTACATGGTACCCTAATCTTCATCATTTATGTCTTGACGTCGGGCTGGTCACGCCCCACGTACTCCTTGAACTTCAGCAGCTCTGTCGCAAACTTGATTTCATCCTTGAGGAAGTCTTGGGCGTCCTGCTCATACGTGGTGGGGTCCTTGCTGTACTGCTCGATATACAGACGAATCGTCGCGCCGGAGGAGCCGGTGCCGGACAATCGTACGACAATGCGGCTACCGGAGGAGAAGCGGGCATAGAGACCCTGGTGCGACGAAACCGAGCCGTCTAGATCGGTATAGGAGAAATCGCCGGCATCGGTCACAGTTCGCTCTGTTAAAAGTTGATTAGTCCCGGAATTTACAGCACCAACTTCAGTTTACATACCTCCAATCTTGCTGCCCTTGAACTTGGGGTCCGCGACAAGGTCTTTCAGTGTCCCGACGACCTTGTTCGCGCCATCTGAATCTACATTCTCGTAATCATAGCGAGTGAAGAACACGCGGCCGTAAGTCTTCCAGAAATCATGCTGAATCTGCTTGATGCTCGGCTTGGTACCAGGATTTGCCTCTCCCAGGCCGGCAATGATATTGAGCCATGCCACAATAGCCCACAGACCATCCTTCTCGCGAACGTGGTTGCTGCCTGTGCCGAAACTCTCCTCGCCACAGATGCTCAGTTTGTTCGCATCAAAGAGGGCGCAGAAGAACTTCCAGCCTGTCGGAACCTCGTAGCTGTTGAGCCCCTGGGCCTTCGCAACCAGGTCCACCGCACCCGAGGTTGGCATACTCCGAGCCAAACCATAGACACCATTCTTCTTGAAATAGGGGATAAATTGCGCGTGATGGGCGATGATTGCGAGACTGTCACCTGGCGACACAAAAGCTCCAGCACCGTAAATCATGTTCCGGTCGCCATCGCCATCAGACGCTGCACCGAAAGGAATCGAGTTCTTGTCGACGACCTCTACCAAGGAATGGGCGTAGGTGAGGTTCGGATCCGGGTGTCCACCATTAAAGTCGGGCGAAGGGATGCAGTTTTGTGTGGAACCTGCAAGTCCGAGCTCCTCCTCGAAGATGGCCTTTCCATATGGACCTGTGACACCGTGCAGACCGTCGAACAGCACCTTGAAGTCTGAGTTGGCCTTGAAGAATTTCTTAATTAAAGGGAAATCGAAGATATCCTTTAGCATCTCCACGTAGTCGGCGGTGCTGTCAACGATTTCAACTTCAATGTCCCCATATTTCTTGGTTCCGATATTGATAATGTCGACTTCCGGGATGTCGGCAATCTTGTAGGAGGTAAGTGTCTTGGAGGCTTCATAGATCTTGTTGGTCACACTCTCTGGGGCAGGACCGCCATTGGACAGGTTGTATTTGATACCGAAATCCGCGTTAGGGCCTATGAGACACTCGAGTCAGAAACCGCAACATGATTTGGGGGAAGATTCTGTATACTCACCACCAGGGTTATGACTAGCAGTCAAGAGAATACCTCCCGTAGCCTTCCGCTTTCTGATGACATGACTCGCAGCTGGGGTAGACAGGATTCCGTTCTGACCGACCAGCAGCTTCTTAACTCCATATGCAGCGCCAATCTTGGCGATTAGTTGAATGACTTCAGGATTCCAGAAGCGGCCATCACCACCGATGACAAGGAAGGCTCCTATAATCAACCGAGTATTAGCAATAGGTCTCGAGCTTGAAGTATTCGATACTGACCTTCGGCGCCTTCTGGGATGGAGAGGAGGATGCTGGTGACGAAGGATTCACTGTAGTGAGGTTGCTGGAAGACTTTCACCCTCTTTCGAAGACCTGAGCTGCAGGCTAGTTAGTAGATGATATAATCAATATACCAAGAGCAATTGGGCTTCACGGGCTTCATGGGCTTCATGAGATCAGGAGAGGTGGAGGAGATGGAGATGGTGATGGCGGGGTAGCTTGAATGGAGCTGTCATAACATACGTTCCAGGCTTCTGGTCGGTGAAGGACTTGAATTCGACAGTCTTAACGCTCATGATGGGAAAATCAGATTCAATTGAGTCTTTGGGGTATTATCTAAGGAGAATACAGCTCGTGAGATGAGTTGGATGAATTGTAGAAAAGAAAAAGTCCAGGCTTGGAGGGATCGACAAATAGATGATGGCGGGGTTTACAGGCAAGCGGGCCGTCCAGAGTGAAGCAGAGTAAACAGTGATCTCATTTTCACATGGAGGGGTGCCATACATATGTATGTACTATGTACCGCTAAAGCCATTAGGCTACAGTATTCTGTCATCATGAATACTGTCTGTAGCACGCGATTAACGCTACCAGAGCACAGTGTATACTTATCTTAAGCACATGCAATTACCTTGCAATTAGCAACCATTAGAATGATGGCAACGGAGTTACCATGCATCTTACATGAACTAATAAGCAACTAACTTGACACATGCCAGCCAAACGATACGCCACGCACATTTTACTCAGCCAATACATATGTATGCCAGGCTGACATACAAATTATCGAATGTATTATCGAATGTATTATCGAATGCATACCCGCGTCACGCCCGGTATCGCGCCAGCCACGCAGCCACGGTACACGGCTCCAAGCGCCGTACAAAGACCGAAGCATTGTTATTACCGCATCGGAACCACCGTCGAGCCATTCGGGAAACAGGGGTTTCACACATGGTCTATCTATTAAGCCGTCCTGGGCGTCTAATAATATATAATGCCCCTAATAATGACTTAGTACGGCCAATTCATTAGCTGTCTAATTACATCATAGAGAAACGTTATGTAGCCTCTCCTCTTGCCTCGGACTCTCATCGGTGTGGTTAGGCTTCTCGACAGGTTTCTCAACAGCCTTCTCACTGGGTTTCTCGCTAGGCTTCTCGACTTTGTCGAATATCACCTCCTTGTAATACCTTGCTTCCTCAATGCTCTCCAGGATGTCTTCTTTCGCTTGATGCAGCCCCTGCTTCGACGGCGCGTTCCGGATCACCTCCCTAGGGCACCACCGCCGCGCCGCCTCCTTTATTGCGCTGACATCCAGAATTCGGTGGTTCAAATAATTCGCGACCTTCTTGTACGGCTCCTTGCGAAGAAACGCGCGGTCCGCGTGCACGCTGTTGCCAGCCAGCAATGCGCCTCGCTCGTTAACGTGCTTCTTGATATACGCGAGGAGCCCGTCGGCAGCCTGTTCCGGGGTCACCTCGGACGCCACCACAGCAGCTGTCAAGCCGCTCTTCTCGTGCGTTTTGATGCACCACTCGTCCATCTGGTTCATCCTCTCCTGCGATTGGTGGACCACCGTTCCCCAGCCATTGTCATCCAAGACCTCTAGGTTTTTCGTTGTGATGATGCAGAAGATTTCGATAATCTCCTCGCGATCGGGGTCGAGACCCGTCATCTAGTAGTCCGTGTCAGAGTCTTACTCATGCACGAACGTGAAGTCTTTACCTACCTCGCAGTCAATCCATACAAGTGCACCGTTGCTTGCCATCGTGTTGTTTAGCAGGGCCAAAAATGACGAGTTCGTGAGGGAGAAAGCTTAACAATTATTAGGTACATATAAAATTTCAAGTAGTTCTGTAATCCATATGAAGCTCTCATTGGTTCCACCTAAAAGAGTCACGCCGAAACGTGCTAACTTACCATTGAGTGAAGATTAGGCTTGCCGCAATCCACAATCACGTGCTATCTATAATCTATTGATACCAACCATTCTGTACGCATAATTCTAGGTGGCGATGTGTTTCACAAGGCTATACACTCACTGAGACGTATTCTGAGGTACAGGAGTCGCTCGTCGCAAGCTTGGGGTCGTCCCTGTATCTTCGCGCCTTTCGGTCGACAAAGCGTAGGACCCACACTGAAGCTAGATGATAATAGATCCAGCCAAGACCGCCGGCATCGAGGCAAGTATAAATGATTAGGATACCCCGGAAATGCACCGGATATCTAGTTCTCTATAGAAAGAATACATGTAGATATGATATTCATTGAGTGATGGCTACGCCCTCAGATCCGCCGCTCTCCTCAATCCGCTACTTACCCACCAACGAGGCCTACGACCGTTGGGCCGCAGTCTACGACACCGATGGCAATTTCCTGCAGGCTCTGGATACCTTGGAATTGAGGACGCTCTTCCCACAATTCCTATCCTCCATCACCTCCCCGAAGCCCTGGCGCATCGTAGATCTAGGCTGCGGCACGGGCCGCAACACCGCGCTACTCCTGACCGTCCCCGACACCTCCGTAATCGCGCTAGATTCCAGCCGGGGCATGCTCGCGGTAGCGAAGTATCGACTGCAGACAGCCCCAGCCCCTAATTCCATCCCCATCCCCATCCCCAACCAGGTCCAAGAAACCTCACACGGGCCGCAGCAACCCGCTCCCGCCTCCCCCAAGCTCCTCCACTTCGAGCTCTTCGACCTGACGACCTCACCCACGCCCCCGCTCGCGGCGCAGGGAGCCGACGGCGTGATCTGCACGCTGGTCGTCGAGCACGTGCCGCTGGCGACGTTCTTCGCGCACGCGGCGCGGATCCTGCGCCCCGGCGGCGTGCTCCTGCTCAGCAACATGCACGCGCAGATGGGGGCGCTCAGCCAGGCCGGGTTCGTGGACGCGCGCTCGGGCGAGAAGATCCGGACGGCGAGCAGCTACGCGCACACGGTTGCGGAGGTGGTGGCGGAGGCGGCCAGGTGGGGGTTGGAAGTTGAGGGGAAGGGGGAGGGGGGGATAAGGGAACGGGTTGTGAATGAGGGTATGGTTGGGGTGTTGGGCGCGAGGAGCAGGAAGTGGGTTGGGGTTGCTTGCTGGTTTGGGGGGTTGTTCAGGAAGGTTAGGTGAGGATTTTGTGGTTGAGTAGGGATCATGAATGCTGGTGAAAGAGGGAAGACCAGCTTTCTTAAAGATGTTTAAGTTATTCAGAGGCGTGTTAGAGGAGAGATGGAGAGCTGGCTAGTGAGTTCACTCGATATAACTCGATTATAGTCGCTATATAATAAGATAATGATATTATAGCAACAAGGTCTTAACCATAGCACCTACCTTTGACATCATAGCCACCCTCATCACCGCCATTAATACCATCACGACCATCGTCTTCGCTACCTACTATACAACTCCATGGGACCTAATTAACATTAGCAACGCCCCTAAACCTTATGGTTCCCAAGTTTCGAGGGATAAAAGAATGGAGTTGCTGGTTAAAAAAGACTTGAACATGAATAGATTGTTTTCGAAAAGGCCCAAGGACAACATCGCGCCCAAGGCCAAACTTGGACATATTAGCTTGGATGACGGTATAGTCACGATCACTCGTTCAAAGCCGAACAAGGACAGATATCATTATAGAACTTACGACAAACCACTGGTCATTCTATAGACAGAAGTCTTTTGCTATGCTTCATTAGTACAAGCTACTACTACTTTATTTCCTGTTCTCTCAGACAATAATGGGCTATCTAGCTGACGAGAGTTCCCTACTACACCATATATTATATGAAGGTACGAAGAAATGGTCAGATATGTATATAAAAGATAATATCTGTCCAGAACAAGTAGCTGCATTTTAGTCTATATAGTAAGCTCCTTGACCTCGTGTGACAAGGGCTGTAATCAGGGCTTGGAATATATCAATTCAGCTAATAATTCTCTAGGGCCTCTGAGGGTGCTTATGGTTCTAAGTTTCAATCTGAATCTGAGGGTCGGCGACAGGTCTTTATAGACCTGCTGCCGCGGTACGTATTCCTGGTACGTATCTAGTCTGTTGCCGACGTAGCCGCCGCCTGGTGATTATACCTTTTGTTAGGCAGTTATACATTCCAACAGTATCGAATAACATATATGTCACAGAGCCAGGCTCAGAGGTTGTTATAGGGGCTATTATAGGGGTCCACACGGATTAATAGTTATACCGCCGATCCGAAGCTCCATTAGGGTATTACTAGGATCCCTCACACACAACTGGTTTTTCCTGCTCCTTAGAGCTTACAATAGTCAATTCAAGACCTCCTATTTAGAGCTGCGCGCTGTCCCTTTAGTTGTAAGTGTGACAATATAACAGTACCTAATATATGTATTCGTGCAGCATTTCTATATCTCGTATAGCTTCCAACAGGTCTTGGCTCCAATAGCCGTGTGACACCTCGTTTGTAACTGTAATCTCATAGAAAGTTGAGGGGTACAAGTCTCGCTGATACGAACATGTCCATTGAACAGAGCAGGAATTGCGCAGTTAGGCATCGTGTTTGTGTGTAGTCGTTATTAAGGTGCTGTCGAGGTTGTAATTAGCTTGACGACTTTAGGCTTATACATAGGAGTCCCATGGGACTCCCACTAATTCCTATGGGAAGTGATGGGACTCCTATGTAAGTCCCACGCTAGTAATAGGACTCCTACGAAATTTCCTTCCCATTATATATTCCTATGGGACTCCTATGGGAAATGTATATATATTAATGGGATAGATGGGATTTTGAAATAATTATGAAATAATTGATTGAGACTTGTGTATTAGTATAAATTAGCAAATGTTTAAATGCCTATACTAATAGATAGTAAAGGTATTTATATAAAGTTTTATATCTTAAACGTTAGTATTTTTTAAAAACTAAATGCTATTAAATTATTATTTTAATTAAGCTATAAAAAATTATTTCTTTATAGTTTTAAATTGTTAACTTTTTTTTTGTATTTTTTGGTTTTTTAAAGCTTGTCGAGCTAGTGTAGCCTGATGTTGTTTTAAAGCTGTTTTTTTTTATGCCGCCCGATTCTTTCGAGCTACTTCCTTACGGTATATTTGTCGTTCTGGTAAATTAGGCGCATGATTTTTTAATTATGCTTTTTGTAAAGTTGGGAAACGACTAATAACTGTTTTTATTAAAGTTATGTTTTTAATTTATAATATAACTTAATTAGCGTGAATATAAGTTAGGTTAAATATTAAAAATTTATTAGATTATTTTATAATTATTTTATTAATAATTATATTTTTTATTATTTTTATTATAATAGATTTAGCTATTTCTTAAAGGCTAAGTATAGTAGAAGTTTGCTATTTATATTTTATGCTAAATTGCTAAGAAATTTCCCGGGCGAGTTATTAAAAGGCGGCTTTAGAAATTAAAAGGTCGGTACTTTTTTAGTAATAATAAATTTTATATAAAGTAGCGACTATAATTAGATTAGTGAAATAATTATGAAATAATTTTTTTATGTATTTTTTGGCCTTTATTTGCGTACTTTTGGTTGCCGCGCGTTAGGTGTATTAGAAATAGGAGTCTTTTTTTTTGTCTGTTTTTAAGGTTTTTCTTTAGTTAATAAAATAGGTATTTTACGAGCTATAGTTTTACGGCCTTTTTTATTTACGGTAAATTAAATTTTTTTAGGCTTAAGGTCGGTATTTTTTCTTTTTAAAGGTAGTAGATTTATATTAGTATATTGCTGTTTTTTTTCGGTGGAGTTTTTAGTAGTCGTAATAGTAATTTTGTTATTTATATCTATTTTTTTATTATTCTTGTTATTCTCGTTATCGTTATTAGCTTTATAGTTAGGTACTATTTTATTATATTTATTCCGGTTATTATTTTAAGAAATAGGATTAGAATTATTATTTGAGTTTAATATAATCTGGAATTTTTTATTATAATACCGATTGTTATTACTATTTTTATTTATAGAATTATCGGCATTATTATTTTTATTTATAGAGTTATCGGTATTATTATTTTTATTAGTAGAATTATCGGCATTATTATTCTTATTTGTAAGGTTGTCGGTATTAGTATTTTTATTTTTAAGGTTATTATTATTTATTTCGGTATTATTATTGGCGTTATTTTTAGTTATATCTTAGTTTTTTGCGGATAGTTATTTTTAAATTTAATTGTTGATTTTTAATACTAAAATTGATATTTCTTAATTATTAGGCTGAAGCTAAGGCTTAACTGTATTTTTTTTTGATATGGGATTTATAACTTGCGAAGATTTACGCTTTTTTTATAAAGCTTATTAATATCCGATTATTTTATAATTATTTTATTGTTTTATTAAAAGGTTTGGATTGTTATTATCGGTAGTTTTCTTATTTATTACTACGTTTATAGATTTAGTAGTATCGGTATTTTATATTATAAAAAATAAGTATACGATTATTTCTTAATTATTTAGGGGCATTTACTTTAACCTAATTAGTGGTGGAAATCGGACCTTTAAATTGGGAATTATTTGATAACGTGTGTTAAGATTTAGTTCCGGCATTAAATTTCGAGTTATTTATTTATAATAGTTAGCGAATAATTACTAGTTAGATGTTTTGTCTTATATTTTAAGCTAGTAGTTGCTTATAAGTAGTTTTTAAATGCTATAATCGGTTTAATATAAATAAATATATAGTTAGAGGTTGATTATTTTGTAATTATTTCGATTAGTAAAGTAAATTTAATTAAAAGCGACTGTAAGAAATAATAGGAGTAATAAAGGTGAAAAAGTGAAGTGGTTATATATAAGCTTTTTACCGGTTATATCTGCTTAAAAGTCGATTATTTTGTGATTATTTCGATTAATTTATTGAATTTAATTAAATGTGACTGCGGGAAATAATAGGAGTAATAAAGGTAAAAAAAGTGAATTAGTTATAAGCTTTTTATTAGTTATATTTGCTTAAAAGTTGATTATTTTGTAATTATTTCGATTAATTAATTAAATTTAATTAAATGCGATTGCGGGAAATAATAGGAGTAATAGAGGTGAAAAAAGTGAATTGGTTATAAGTTTTTTACCGGTTGCATTTGTTTAAAAGTCGATTATTTCGCGATTATATTAATTAATTAATTGAATTTAGTTGAATGCGATCGCGGGAAATGATAGGAGTAATAGAGGTGAAAAAAGTGAATTGGTTGTATGCTTGCTACCGGTTGTATCTGTTTGAAAGTCGATTATTTCGCGATTATATTAATTAATTAATTGAAGTTAATTGAATGCGATTGCGGGATGTAATAGGTGTAATAGTTATGGCGAAAATTAATTAAATTATATAATATGTGGTGTGTGGTAAAGGGTGTGGTGAAGGGGGGTATAATAGGTGGGGTAAAATTAAATAAATGATTTAAAAAAGTGGGGCGTTTTAGTAAAAGGGAAAGAGCATTTTAAAAAATCAATTATATATAAAAGGAAAGAGCACTTTAAAAAATCAATTATATATAAAAGGAAAGAGCACTTTAAAAAATCAATTATATATAA